>CM076065.1:4797500-4932500 GCA_038088235.1 Zacco platypus
AATGGATTGTCTGGCCTGAATGGCTGTCTGCATTGGAGGTTTATAGAGCATTAACAATCATGAAGGTTTGCTGTTATAGATCTGAAAGAGTCTGAAAGTCTTCTGTAAGCGTGTTTTGAGATTAAGCTAGTGCTAGCAAGCTCAAACCGAGGAATTGAGATGATGCACCTGGCTTTAAATGAATCAAAACGGCATTTGCACACCTGTTAATGGCATCGCTGTTGTTCAGAGAAATGGAGCTTATCATAGCAACATAATTAGCAAGCTTCTATTTGATTCTCGCAGAGCTGCAAATGTTAGTAGGTGATTTCTATAAAGTGTCTCTACCTCTAGGGGGCGCATGGAGGCTCGCAGAACGATTACATTGATACACTAAAAAATATACAAATTGATTTTATTCGAAAGGGTACTTGAGTTATAGATAAAATACACGCTAAAAATCTTTAATTAATCTTAAATAAAAAAAACCCTCATCTATTAATCAAAAAGGACGGTGATTGGTCCATTCTAAAGGACGCTGAGAAAAGTAACGGTTACATCGTGACAACTCTCGTCCGTGATTAATTTAAATAACCGTTAAAATGCAAATCAAACGATTGAGAATTATAAATTTCTCACTATAAATTTCTCATTATATAGCTTAAGTTTTATTCTAGAATATTCCACCTGACAAATTAAAGAAGGTTTTACCGATAGGCCACGCCCATTTGAGGATTTGTTTAATTCTTACTGACATTTTGCCAACTCGTCTAATTTCTATACTGATTTTTCTATCCCATGCCTTGAAGTCAAACTGATTTGTTTTTTTATTCTTTTTTATTGTTTTTATTTGTTTTTTATTAATTAATATTTTATAATTAGTTAATATTTAGTTATATAGTATTTTATATATATATATATATATATATATATATATATATATATTATATATATATTATATATAATACTTAGTTAATAATATAGTATATATAGTTAATATTTTTATTTTATTAACCTGTCACCAGGTACATATGGGACCGTTTTCAAAGCTAAAAACAGAGAAACGCACGAGATTGTGGCCCTCAAACGAGTGAGACTGGACGATGATGATGAGGTAAGGATGAAGCACAAGCAAGTCATATTAAAAGCAAACTATCATATTAATTTTCAATCCTGCCACAGGGGGTTCCAAGTTCAGCATTACGAGAAATATGCCTCCTGAAAGAACTGAAGCATAAAAACATTGTAAGGTATGCATATTTAAGCTTGCATCATGCGTTTATATTTGCTATTTTGTTTTTTGTTTTTTAGCGTATAGCATATTTCATCATACAGACTAAATGTTAAGTATTTTCTTTATTTATTATTGCATTTTTAATCTATTTAACCATGTAAAATTGGGTTTTTTTAAAGCAGCATTTCAAAATAATTATTGATATTAATAAATGGTGATGAAACAGACTTGTGTTATGCTCTTCTGGTTCTTGTAGGTTGCATGACGTCCTTCACAGTGACAAGAAGCTCACGTTAGTGTTTGAGTTCTGCGATCAGGTATGAGCGTCGTTATTTACCCCGTTTCCAATGATCTTGCCGCCTGAGCGAGTCTCGTGAGATGCGATTTGTAACATGATTTTCATTCACACAGGATTTGAAGAAATACTTTGACAGCTGTAATGGTGACTTGGATCCAGAGATTGTCAAGGTTTGATTTGTTTGTTAACTCCGTATGAAGCCCTGAAAAGAATGAATGGTCACGGAAGAGAAGACAGAGAGCATCTCTTGATGATGTTTTTGATGTTTGAGGTATCAGATAATGCCGTTTTAATTCTCTCCTTGCAGTCCTTTATGTACCAGTTATTGAAGGGTCTTGCCTTCTGCCACAGCCGAAATGTTCTCCATCGAGACCTTAAACCACAAAATCTGCTCATCAACAGAGTAAGTAAATGACCGAAATTAAATATGATATTAAATATTCATTATTGATGCTTAGTATATCTTTATATTTATTTAATACATATATGTGTATGTATGTATATATGTATATGTATGTATTAAATAAATATATATATATATATATATATATATATATGTATATTACATAAATATAAAGATTTATATATATTACATAAATATAAAGATATATATTACATAAATATAAAGATATATATAAACATATATATATTACATAAATATAAAGATATATATATATATATGTTATATCTTATATCTTTATATTTATGTAATATATATATATCTTTATATTTATGTAATATATATATAGATATAGATATAGATATATATATAGATATCTTTAGATTTATGTAATATATATATATATATATGTATATGTGTATATGTATGTATATATCAAAATATGCTCCATGTTCCTTCATTTCTGCTGTACTCCCAAAAATACACTTTTTAAAATCAGTATTATTTGGTTTTCGTCAGAACGGTGAACTGAAGTTGGCCGACTTTGGCCTGGCCAGAGCGTTTGGGATACCTGTCCGATGTTATTCTGCTGAGGTAAGCTACACGGCTTCAGATCCAGCTTGGTCTTTTTCAGCGTTTCCCTTTCCCTCACTGCATGTTGATCGGCTTCAGGTGGTGACGTTGTGGTACAGGCCACCGGATGTGCTATTTGGTGCTAAGCTATACTCTACCTCTATTGACATGTGGTCTGCAGGGTGTATATTTGCAGGTAGGAAAAGCTCCATTTAAATTTGACTTAAATTTTAGTAGACTTTCCTTGCTGTATGTGAATTTGTTTTTTTTGTTTTTTTCCAGAACTGGCAAACGCTGGACGGCCCTTATTTCCTGGTAATGACGTGGACGACCAGCTAAAGAGGATCTTTAGATATCCTTTACACTTGTTCATCTGGTTTAGATTTGTGTATGTGTGTTGTTTTAGTATTATTTATTATAGTATTATAACTGTATTCATATTTTTATGTATATACTGTTATGTGTTACAATTTTTAGGTTTCATTATAATGTATTATTTGTTATTTATGTTAGTACTTCAACTTAAAGGGATAGTTCACCCAAAAATGAGAATTCTGTCATTAATTACTCGCCCTCATGTCGTTCCAAACCTGAAATCTGAGGGATTTCTGTCCCTCCATTGACAGCTACACAACACTTTGACACTTCAGAAAGTTCATAAAGAGATCGTAAAGCTAACCCATATAAATTGAGCGCTTTAGTCCAAATTTTCTGAAGAGACTCGATCGCTTTATATGATGAACAGATTGAATTTAGGCTTTTATTCACATATAAACATGCTGAATAACACACGAGAATGAACCTCATTGCTTCTCGCACTTCAAGCAAGAATGTTTGAACTTCCGTTTACCATTCCTGATGTGTGCGTTTATCAATGTTTATATGTGAATAAAAGCCTAAATTCAGTCTGTTCATCATATAAAGCGATCGAGTCTCTTCAGAAAATTTGGACTAAACCGCTCAATTCATATGGATTAGTTTTACGATCTCTTTATGAACTTTTTGATGTGTCAAATTGGTAGTTGTGTAGCTGTCAATGGAGCGACAGAAAGCTCTCAGATTTCATTTAAAAGATCTTCATTTGTGTTTCAAAGATGAATGAAAGTCTTATGGCTTTGGAACGACATGAGGATGAGTAAATGATGACAGAATTTTCATTTTTTTGGGTGAACTAACTCTTTAATTCAGTTACTTGCCATAGTTACAATGCAGTATATATTCTGACGATGCTAATTAATCACTTAAATTTAAACGGTAATGTACGGAGCCCCTAAAGGGACATGCCGTTGGAAAAAATATATTTATAATCCTTTGCGTTTCCCCCAAGAAACTTTTTGCGCTCCCTCTCAACCAACTTGAAACATTTGCGAGAGAGCGCAAAAGCATTGATGTATAATTTTTCCTCCCATCTCATATTTTTCCCATCACCATAAGCCTTTAGGGGCTCTTTAATAATGTAATTACAAGTAATATAATTAAGTTGCCAAGCAATGCATGTAGTACCTTGGCACGTTAAGCCAAGTTGCATTGAGCTGATTAACTTTAACATTTTGGCACATTGCTGGGAACACCGACAGAAGAACAATGGCAGACTATGAATAAACTTCCAGATTATAAGGTACGACGTTTATTATGTTTTGCACACAATAACATGAGGAATGGCTTAAAATGTACAAATAAACCAAAGGCGTTTTTCAGTTTTAAGAAATGCTCTACAATTGGCTGTTTAGTAAAGCCTCGCTTTATTTTCATCTGTTTTTATTCTGCATTCCTTTCTTTTTTTTTTGATAGCCGTACCCAATGTACCCAGCTACTACATCACTCGTGAATGTCGTCCCGAAACTCAGCAGCACTGGCAGAGACCTTCTACAGGTACAATATTCTCATCATGGAAACAGTTAGTTCAAGCTTTCGTGCTGCACAGATTAGCTGGATTTTTCTGTTTTTGCAGAATCTTCTGAAATGCAATCCAGTACAGCGAATTTCAGCAGAGGAAGCCCTACAGCACCCTTACTTTGCCGATTTCTGCCCACCCTAAATGTCAGATCACCGCAACTTTATTTAGGAGCAGATGATGGGCCAATCTTACCTCGTGAAACCTCTTCAACACGTCCATCTTTCAGTTCCGCGCGCATTTGCTTGATAGAGGGACCATGAAACACTCCTCCCCCTTAAAGGGTTAGTTCACACAAAAATGAAATCTGTCATCAATTCCTCTCCCTCATGTCG
This sequence comes from Zacco platypus, assembly GCA_038088235.1. Taxonomy (NCBI): domain Eukaryota; kingdom Metazoa; phylum Chordata; class Actinopteri; order Cypriniformes; family Xenocyprididae; genus Zacco; species Zacco platypus. The sequence continues at coordinate 4,802,214 of CM076065.1, forward strand.
TTCCACACCTGTAAGACCTTCGTTCATCTTAAGAACTCAAATTAAGATATTTTTCATGAAATCCGATAAACCACACACAGGGAGCAACGTCATTGCACCTTATGAGATCCAGAAAGGTAGTAAAAACATGGATAAAATGGTCAACGTGAGTGACGAGAATACTTTTTGTGCGCAGAAACGAAATAAAAATAATAACTTTATGCATCAATTTGATCCATTGTCCTGTGTAGTTGATGTAGAGAACTCCTTGTTTATGTCCGAATGCCAACTCGGACACAAGGAAGCCTGCACAGAGTTCACTACGCCAAGTTCGTATGACAGTGGTTCAAACTGATGAATAAAGTTATTTTTGTTTAGTTTTTGCACACAAAAAGTATTCTCGTTGATTCATAACAAAAATAGCAATTGAACCACTGTAGTCACGTCGACTTTTTAACCATGTTTTTACCTTTCTGGACCTCAAAAGGTGCAATGATGTGGTTCAGAAACCCTCAGATTTCATCAAACGTCTTAATTTGTGTTCTGAAGATGGTCTTACAGCTGTGGAACGACATGAAGGTGAGGAATTAATGACTGAAATTTCATTTTTGGGTGAACTAAGGCTTTAAAGTTAATGATTTGGTCATATGGATGTGATTTATGATGGTGACGCTCTCTGATGCAGAGTGTGGTGCTGTTATCCTACATAAACCATGTGTTTGACTAGAGTCTCCAAAAATACCTTCATTATGTTAGTGTGTTCTTAAAGCAACAGTTCACCCAAAAATAAACATTCCGCACATGAAATAAGCTGCGTGAGTTTTCCTCTGCACAAAGGCGGAACGACTTGAGGGCGAGTAAGTGTTGACCAGATTTTCATTTTTGGGTGAACTATTGTTTAAACGTTGAACATGCTGATGAAAATTTCAGTCCTGGCCCTACGCGCTTCATTTCGTTGATTGCCAAATGTGCTTCATAGGTCTTTAATGGTTTACAAAATGCTGCCGCAAAGACTACTGAGCAGCGTTTTTCTTTTCTTATTTGCTAAAGATCAAATCCGCAGTATCATTTAATAAGGTACAGCACACATACTTGATTTAGCATGTTACAATATATAGTATTTAAAAAAAAAAGTTACTTTTGTGTTGTACATTTGGTAAGGGTATAGGGGGGGGAAAAGAGTAGAGTCCTTATTGTGAGACTAATTTTGCCATTTTCTATAAATGAGATTTTAGCGGTATTTTTAAACAATTCGGATAATGTTTTGTTTTTGAGTTTTCCCCCTCCCCCTTCAAATTTAAGCAAATCTAGTATTTCAAATGGACTTTTTTCATTAGGAAAAAGCTGCTTGGATTCAAATGTTCACATAGATTGAGAGAGGGTGTTCTTCTTGTGAAGTGGACCACAAAAATTGCCTTTAACAGTCGGAGCAATAGATGTGTGTTAAAGAACAACGTTCTCGTGAAGCCTCATATTTGAAGCATTCATATTTCAATGCATGCCAGTGTTGTCATTTACACTCGTGATGTTGCACATGTAGCTTACGGAAGAGTCGTGTCATTGGATAATTTACGTCCGGATGGCCCTGAAGTCTGAAATATAAGATAAAACTTAAATTTTCCCTTCTTTTGCTTTGCTTCTCTCGTCAGCTGTAGTAAATGTGGATTATGTTCTCTAACAATGTACATCACAACTTTCAGGCCTTTCATAATGATTTCATGGTATTGATATGAAGTACTATAGTTATCTGAAAACGGTTTAGATTGCATTGAGATAGTGATTGGTTGCATTTTTTTTTTCAGTTTTTTAAACACTGTGTGAAAATGCTTTTATTTATTCATATAATAATGTGATAAATCAATAGGTTTAAGTTTCAAATTAGGTGGATTTGGAGGCTCGGTAAGGGACCATTGCTGACACGTGGACAGATTTTTCATGATATACCTAGCATAATAAACATTTTTATTTATAACCAACATAAGATTTGTTTTGGAGACAAAAATAAAAGTTGCTATAGTGCTTCTAGGATATTAGCAACAAGCTTGTAAGTAATGTGTGAAAACAACCTTGTACTTTTCTGATACGTTGTTATCGAGAATGTAGCAGAATTCTGTTTGCAACCCACCATCAAGACAACACTGATTTTTTTCATAGTGTACTTTATGATTATCTGTAAACCATGTGTAAAATTTGAAGAGCGGTGCACCAGTTGATTAAAAATGTTTTGTCTAAATAAAGTGTCATACATGTCCAGCATGAATGAAATCAGGAACGATGGGCTGTTGCACAGATGTTAAACTTGAATGCTCTTGATTTTCTGTTGAATTTAAAGGTGCAGTAAGTAATTTTTGAGAAAAGATATATTTGAAACCATCAAAATATATACGCACTTACCCTAAAGGATCACGCTTCTGTCTTGATAGCTCCGCCCCAAATTCACTCATACACACCTCCCCTCATGAGTGGACACGCCCCTTTACAAGTGTGTTGTGGCGCTCCGTCTGATTCACTTTCAACAGTGTTTCTCAGAAATCATGTACGCCACCTTTTAATATGGAGGACTTGGCATTCACTGAAGGATTTAACAGGTAATTAAAGGGTTAATTCACCCAATAATGAAAATTCAGTCATTAATTCCTCCCCCTCATGTCGTTCTACACCCATAAGATCTTTGTTCATCTTCAGAACACAAATGAAGATATTTTTGATGAAATCCAATGGCTCAGTGAGATAATGAACACTTTCAGATGTCCAGAAAGACACTAAAACATATTTAAAACAGTTCATGTGAGTACAGTGGTTCAACCTTAATGTTATAAAGCGACGAGAATACTTTTTGTGCGCCAAAAAACCCCCCAAAATAACGACTTTTCAACAAAATCTAGCGATGGCCGATTTCAAAACTGCTTAGAAGCTTTACGAATCTTTTGTTTCGAATCAGTGGTTCGGAGCTCCAAAGTCACGTGATTTCAGTAAACGAAGCTTCGTTGCGTCATAAGTGATTCGAAATTTCAATAGTTCACGTGACTTAGTCAGATAGCTTGATACATGAACCGAATCACTGATTCAAAACAAAAGATTCGTAAAGCTTCGAAGCAGTGTTTTGAAATCGCCCATTACGAAATATTGCTGAATGAAGCTATATATATATTTTTTTATAATATTAAGGTTGAACCACTGTACTCACATGAACTGTTTTAAATATGTTTTATGTTTATGTATCTTCTGGGCATCTGAAAGTGTTCATTATTTTGCTTGTCAAAGACTCACTGAACCATCGGATTTCATCAAAAAATATCTTAATTTGTGTTCTGAAGATGAACGAAGATCTTACGGGTGTAGAACAACATGAGGGCGAGGAATTAATGACACAATTTTCATTTTTGGGTGAATTAACCCTTTAAGGCTGTTTCACAGGCATTTGTCCATATTGTCGTCTTTAGTGGTGGGAAGCTCAGCAATTTCATACAAAAGAATGAATTGTCATTACCCCCCATCTATTACTAATGAAGCACCTTGCTTGGTTGTTCTGGATTACTGCAACTCTGTCGACCTTTATTGGATTTCCTCCATCCCAAGAGGGCAAACAAGGTAACCTGCTCATCATGGCTTGCTGTCTTTTGTGGGATAAGGGTTAAGCTGTCTTCATAGATTTCGTAGAGGACCTGGTGGTGGCGCTGCTGCATATGATTTTGCTTGTGATCAAATACACCAGCTTCATGTTCCTTAACATTTTTGTGTTCAATTGCAAAAATAGTTTCTCCTATTCTAGCCTGCCATTCACCCTGTAAAGCCTGACATGAAATATTAGTTAGAAAAATAGTTTGTTTAATTGAACAGTTTAAAAAAAAAAAAAAAAGAAATCTAAAACAAGTGTTCTTGAGTATCATATTAGATAGGCTACACCAAGCTTTTATGGCTCATATAATAATATGGAGCTCATACCTATTCAGAAAATATGTAATTTAGTTCAGTTATTGATATTTATATGGCCAAAAAGTAATTCTGATTGTAATGTAAATAAGATTTTAGTAACCGTATAACAGACTACTGACATATAATATGTATAATTGTCACTCCATATCTCCCAATATAGTATTCCTTTTTAAAATATTTAAAGGCTTAGTTTTATTATCAAAGCTAGATGTTATCGTGGGGGACAAAACATTATGCAAGAGATAAATGTTAAAAAGTTGCTAAAAAGTAAGCTTTTAAACTTGATAAAAAAGTGTAAACTATCTGTTGAGTGCTGAAAAACCTGTTGTACACAAAGTTTTGGTCATTTGGAGGTCTTAGACATTTATATCAAATATGACGTGATTTAGAGGTTCATGATATACAGTTTTACTGAACTTTCTATGTACCATAATGTAGACATCATTAATGAAGTCCGTTTCAGCCTCAGAGGAACTTTATAGCTCACTTTGTGACTATTTTAAATGTTTTATGATGTGTTTTAAACGTAACCTTTTTTTTAAAAAAATACAAAAACAAAAAAGACGGGCACCTATACATTACAGTTGTCCATATACCAGGGTCTTTCTGCCCTTAACCAAGCTACTATTATTATTATTATTATTATTATTATTATTAACTAAGCTATTGGCAATTTTGATATTTTAGTTACTGTTACAACAAAAACTGTTTGTATACCTTGTAAAACAATGACTTCTCTGTCCAATGCGGTTTCCTCAAAACTTTTGCATACCTGGTTAGGATATCTAGGTCTAGGATAGGGATTTTCAGTTTTTCCTTGTGTGTTTATGGGAGCAGGTTCATCATGGCTGAATGTTTGTTATAGTAGTGTGTGCTTCCTTCATGGGTGAGTTACTGTAAATCCTCTCCACACTGTACCAGGTAGAAAACTGTTTATCCCTGAAATCAATATTTATTTCAAAGATGCAATGTCATATTTTCAGTGATCTCTAACAGCTATTTCCTTTTCTTTTTGAACGCAAGGCTTAAGTTTCTGAACAATATGATGTGTTTTACATGGCATTTATTCTGATATGATGTAATCAGTTGTGCTGCTAAAATATTACTGATAAATCCTTGTCTGATGAACCATTTTCCCTGATAATATTTCAGCAATCATGTAATGTGTTCTTTCAGTTAGGACTGCAACTAACAATTATTTTGTTAATCGATTAGTTGGCCGATTATTTTTTCTGATTAATCTGAATTAAATTTTCTTTCTTTTTTTTATTGATAAAAACACATTATTGCACATCCTGCCCAATGTCCTTCAAACATTGAATGCTGTGAAAACATACAGTGCTTAATATCTTAGACAACCTGTCACAGAAAAGAGAGAACGTCAAATATTTTAGGGATCTTGTCAAAAATTCACATATTTATCCAGCGGCAAATGGGTCTATGATTTTTTTCTGAAACCTTTTATTTGGATGTTAGTCTGGTACTTACTTTTTTTCAGATGCTTCAGAGAACAATCGAAAGTCATGTTCCCATAATACTTGCAAAATGATAAAATAGCCTTAATGTTTTCAGAAACTTTTCAGAAATTCAGAACATCCAGAAATATCATTATCATAACTTATGGGATCTTCGAACATTTTTGTTAGCTGGAGTGTGTCTGCGATGAAGCAGCTCTTCATTTCAAAGCAGTTTTGTAACGTAAAGACAATATATATCCATTTATCCAAAACATATATAATAAAAGAGGAGCAAAATATGGGGACACTTTTTGATGGGCCACGTAACCTGCATGATTCCACTGTACTTTTGATTTAGATTTGTATTATCGTCTGTATGTTTGTGTGGCAGATGCTCAGGTGTTTTCAGTGCTGTCCAGCTCTGACACTGAAGTAACCGTAACTGCAGCTGTTTTTGTTTCTGTTTATACAAATTGGTTTGTAATTCTAAAATCTGTTTCATGGCCTATTTTATGAATACATTGATTATTTTCAGAATTTATTTCGTTTTCACAGGAGGTTTTTAACGGATCACATCTATGTGAACACGTCTTCTTTAACCTAACAAGAAACCAGATTCAATTCATCATAGTTTGGAGGAAAGTTACTTTTTTAAACTAAAAAATTGGATTACTTAGTTACTTATTACTGAAAGTAATGTTATGTTGTTATGTTTGTTTGTTTGTGTTTTTTGTAACAATATATAAAGGAGAGCAGAATTGAAATGAATAAGCCTCAGACTGAAGGAAATGCATATTCACGCCTGTACAGAAGAAAGTTCAACACTCTTATTTCAGCAACAAAAAAAAAAGAAAGAAACAAATGTTATGTTTATCTAAAGTCATTTTTGCATATGTTTGGATCATCAAAGGTCAAAAACATTGGTTAATAAAGTGAGATGAATATCTGACTTTGCATTTCGAGGAATACTGAATCTGTTTTCGTGCATCTGAGATGAGTAAATGCTTTTTCGCACATTTGGTCTAGAACTAAATGTACTTAACCTATTCCCCATTTCTCTCAACACTAGGGCAAAGTAAACTGCATTACTTATTTTGCTAGTTACTTGGAAAAGTAATCTGATTACATTACTTACATTACTTCCCCAACTCTGATACTCAGTTAGGGAAAAATACACATGATTGTGTTGAACTTTCAATGACTATGACTATACATTATTTACTTGTACACTTTAAGACTGTAGGTGATGTTTTTTTATGAATAATATGAATTTCACTACCTCTTCACATGTTTGATCTATTTTTAATTTTAATGTTTTTAATGTGATTGTGCATTTTTGTAAAAGTAAAAATGTACTAATCTGCAGGGCTGGATAGGTTACTTTTAAAATGTATTTCACTACAGATTACAAAATACATGCTTTAAAAAGTAATTTGTAACGTATTTTGTTACATTACTCAAGTTTTGTAACTTAATCTAAATACTTTAGAATACTTTGGAATACTAATAAGTGTGGAACAAACACAAAAAAAGTTTTTATCTCACAATTCTGACTTTTCTTCTCAGAATTCCGTGATATAAAGTTGCAATTGTGAGTTATAAACTCTCAATTTTGAGAAAATGTCAGAATTGAAAGAAAAGAAGTCAGAAATGAGATTTAAACTTGCAATTTTCCAGAAATCATCATCACGCAATTCTGATTTCATAACTTGAAATTGTGAGTTTATATCCTGCAAATGCAGGGAAAAAAGTCAGAATTGTGAGATAAAAATTCACAATTATCTTTTCTTTTTCCTTTTTCACTGTATCGCAAAACATGAAAACAGCCGTGGATCATGCAGGTAATGTCATGTCAGTTGAGATTCAAGGATATGCAAACGTACATAAGTTTACGTCAGAGTTTACATTCAAAGTAATCACTTTGGTAATCTAAAATACTTTTCAGATATAACTGTAATCTGATTACCACCCATTTAAAATGTTACTGTAATGAAATACAGTTACTCAAATTTTGTATTTTAAATTTATTTCGTTACTCCCCAACCCTGCTAATATATGTCTTCTATTATCAGTCATCAGAATAGAGGCTTTGACTGCATCACGATATGGTTTTAGCCTTTGAGCACACAAACTGTGTCAGTGGGTTAGTGATTAATGGCTGAATCAATAAAAAAAGGATTATTCTATACACATCATTTACACACATTTTGATAAGATCAGCAACTAGAAAACTAGCTTCCGTTTAACGTCTTCCAAAACATGAAAGGGAAGCACTAAAATTTGTGTTTGTGTCCTTAGACGATATGTACACAATAATAATGTTTTTAGTTTGCTTATTTTTCTGATTTTTTCCCCTTTTTGAATCTATTTTGTCACTTTATTGAATATTATTCACCAAATGACGTTCTGTGACAGTGAGTGATCGATATGAACTGAAGAATGCTGTAGTAAGTATGCACTATATGCACTAGAAAGTGTGCATGCTGCTAAAAGCAGACTACATTTAGAAATCAATAGATGCTATTAAGGTTATTTGACAATCTGACAAATGAGTCTTCCATAGTAACAATAAAACCAGAAAATGAACCAGAACTGATCGAGTATTTACAGCTGATGGCTTAGTGATGCTCACTTACGTTTTCAGTTACAACGTCATTTAGTTCTGTAGAAGTTTAACAGCACAGACTCCGTAGCCTTATAGTCGGAAGAGAGAAGTTATAACAAATGCAACATTGTAACCACACAAGCAGTACAAAATATGACGCTATATGATTTTAAAAGATCATTATTTTGTTTATTAGGTGTATAGGTTGCTTTAATGCTCAAAAACACATTATTGCAGCTCCTCTATTGCCATGTGTTTCTGAAACGCACCGATTTCTACTAGTGCTCTGATTGGTCAGCAGGTCCAGTGCGTTGAGATGATGTCAGAAATGTAACGCCCCTAAAAAAGTCTAAATTAAATCTGTTCATCATATATAGTGATCGAGTCTCTTCAGAAAATTTGGACTAAACCGCTTGATTCATTTGGATTAGTTTTACGATCTCTTTATGAAACAAAGTTTCATTTGCGTAGCTGTCTTTGGAGGGACTGAAGTCTCAGATTTCATCAAATTGTTCTTCATTCGCGTTCCAAAGATGAACGAAAGTCTTACGGGTTTGGAACGACATGAGGGTGAGTAAATGATGACAGAATTTTCATTTTTGGGTGAACTATCCCTTTAAAAAGCATTATATGACCCCTTTAAACTGAAACCAAGATGTCTAAGTTCATTAACGCAATTGACCCTTCGCAAACAGTTTGATTGACAGGCGATCTGACCAATCATAACCCTGAATCCGCCATTTTGTCCGACAAAGCAGTCAGGGGAGTTAGTAGATTAACGTTGGTGAACTTGATAAATTGTGTGTCCTCACGTCTTTCCACGCTTAAAACAACATTCCTTCTGATGTTCATTCACGTTTATTTGATGCTATAAATGAACTAGTATGAAGAGATGATCGGTTCACGAGGAGCTACAGCGATCTGTCACGACACATTAAAGACACACTATACGCTATTTATTGATTAAGAGTGAGAGCGCATGACTTGTCGGACAGAGCAACTGTAACTAAAGGGTCTTTGCGAACGTTCAATTGTGAACTGAAAAAAACAGCTGCACGAGACATTCTAAAATGCTTGGAGATTGTTCTGGATAGTTTGGAGGAACATAAACAGTCACATACTGCAGGTTGAGCGGCAGTGATTGTCTGGTTTTTGTAACTCGGTCTATTAAATGTCTGTCGGTGAGATCAATAGTGTACTTGTGTGGCCTCAGGATCAATATCGACACCACCAATGCAGCTGGAGCATCCAGACCAAATTATGATGAACAACCCTGCAGCAAAGCATTTAGATAAGGTGCATCTGCAATTACATATATATATAGGTTATCAAAACCAACCAACATTTCAACCAGGATTTACTGCGTATTACTGCATTATTTGTGTTTTAATCCTTTAATGGCCTCTTGTGTGTATATTTAAATGGAGCTGTCATTAAACAACAAAAAACGTCATAATAGGTCACAGTTCTAAAGTAAATGATGGTTTGTGCATCTGGGGAAAATAAGCCATTAATCTGCATTTCAAAACAGATTATAGAAACCTTTTGACTATTGCATCATTATTACTCTCACCAAACATTGTATTGCAACACAGCATGTGCAGCTGTTCTGTTAAAGTTAAAGAAATAGTTCACACAAAAATAAAAATTCTGTCTTTATTTGCAGCTCTTTTCTGCACAGCGACAGTTCATGCTAAGTCTATAAAAAGTACCACAAAAGTAGTTTATATGATTGCATCAAGGTGAAAAAGGAAAGGGGAAGAAAGAGAAAATACTATAATAATAAAAATTATAGAAATAATATATGTTTTTAATATTATAACAATTATAATAATTATTAACAATAATAATTAAGTAACAAAATTATGAAAATATATATAAATATATTTATATGCTTATGTGTAAAACATTACACACACACACACATATATATATATATATATATATATATATATATATATATACACACACACAGATATATATATATATATATATATATATATATATATATATATATAGGGTTATTGTTGTTAAATAATACTAAAATATTTTATAATAAAAAACTATAGTGGAAATATTAAAAAAAATAAAACTACAGGTAATAGAAATGACAAAAAAAATAGCAAAATTAATAAAACTTTAACTAAAATTAAAATGAAAACGGATTAATTCAAAATATTAATCAAAATTATAATAGGCAAAGATATTAAAATAGCACTGTCGTGTAAACACTAAATGGAAAATTAAATTATTAATATTAGCCTGATATAACTAATTTCACAAGCCCACCACACACACACACACTGATTGAGATATGATTGCCAAATGAAAATCAGCTGAACTGCATATTAATAATGACTCAACTGTAGGCTTGCAGATTTTTTAGGGGTCCTGCGTTTCCTCCGGGAATTGGGGGAGGTGGTTCAGGAGTCACGTGACTCCAACCCATCCGTGCCGACCCTTTGTTGTGGGGATTTTGGGCAAGGAGATTCGCGATATTGCCCCGAAACGAGCGGATTTCAAAGTGAACGGAGAACGCACGCTTTCTAAAGGCGTCAAACAGTCGATACGCGTCGGTGTTTTCCTCACATCTAGCAAAACAGACGCGCGAGAGATGCACACAAAGACAGCGCGAGAGGCATCCGCGAGCTGTTAGTGAGACGCGCACGAGCTCATGCAACACAACAGCGAGTCCGTGCGAATGTGCTTGTGATCGAAATGAAACCGGAGTGATGCTCACAAGGCTCAGTCGGCCTTTCCGGGACACAAACACGTTTTAAAAGGGGAAGCGTTGGAATATTTTCCGCATCATCCACAGATTGCTCCTCTGTTGTCCCCCCTGCAGCTTTATTTAACAGGAGGAGATACAGATACATCATGTCGCTGGGCACCAGGCTTGTAAGGAGGACCGGACCAGAACTGTCGGTGTTCTGCCTGCTGACCATCATCATCCTCAGCCCAGCGCTGGGATCCGTCCAGTCATCCCACCCGCAGAACGCTGACTGTGTGTCCGGCAAAGGAAAAGGCTGTTTAGGTATGAATTCACCATTTAATATGTTGCATGGAAATAAAAGCATGCTCACTTTGTGTCTTTGTTGCAGATATTGCACATTTGTTGAAGATTCAAGCATGGCCTCTGGAGGCAGGGAGTGTAGGGATGCTAGAATGAAACTACCCTTGTAAATAAACTGAGCTATTTGGACTTATGTGCATATATTAACTGCTTTTTGAATGGGGATGCACGGGCATCCATCTTCTGATGCACCAGATCAGGTGAGACAACATAAAGGGAAGTGTGAACCCCACCCTAAAACATCACTCTCATCAGGGGGCTGTGGGGACCACACATCCTCATAAACTAGGGAAACTGATTGTTTTTAATGAATGAGATTCTACTTGGCTTTTTTTAAAATAGCTATTTGTATGGTTATTTCTCTCTGGCCAATTTTAAGCCATGTTAATCCTGCATGGGAAGTCCGTACTGTCCCGTATGGTGACCGATGGGGGGCTTTCAGGATCAAGGTCTGTTTGAAAAGCCTTATTTATTGTCTAATAAGTCCTACGAGACTTTTATAAACATGTGTCCTGTGGATTGCATTTTGATCTTTCCAACCACATCCAAGTGACATCCAAGCACATTATTGCACCATTTTTAGGTTGTAAGATAATGTATGTTTGTTAGTATAGTTGCATGGATTTATCCACGTTTTTAGGCCTTGTTGACATTTTTTTACAAACTGTTGACTCACGTGCACCTGATGACTTTTTACACACGGACTGCGAGCGAGATATCAAAATAAGTAGCCGTTTAAAATGCAACCTTTCTCTGTCTTTTGGGTCATTATATATAATGTAAACTCTCCAGATGGGCTTTTTTTTTTTTTTTCCTGGCTGTCTTTCTTTTTTAAATCCTGACACCCTTTTTGTCACCTAGAATTAATAGAAGGAAAAGCAGCTGACAATAGTGGCCATTGTGCGCCAGTGTTTTCAGATTCAAAGCTCCAGGCACCAGTGGTTTAATCAGTGGCCGTCCTGCATAAGCGCCGGGCTGGTTTTGTAAAAGGCAGGAACACAATGGAGCGAGTCTCAGGGGCATCAGAATTGCCTTCAGCAGTTGGATACTGACCACAGCCAGAAAAAGCACCCTTCATCCTCTTTAGTGTCACTAATTTAGTAGACATCCTATTTTTGACCGCTGCATTAATGGTTGCTTTTATTAAAGGGCAAGTTGGTAATTTCGCAAACCTCTTTTATATAATAAAAACCCGGCTGTGATTTCTGTATTGTCGATGTTCCTGGAATTTGATCGTGGATCTCAGGAAATCAATATTTGCTTATCAGTAAATGATATCACAATTATTTCACCCTCACATTTTCGATCATATAAAATGCTTTACCTGATTTAGAGCAGTGGTTTTGCCTCAGGAACTTGATTTTGATATTAAATCTGTGATGCAACACATTATCAACATTGTTTATTGTAACAATTGTATCCCTGAGATTAGGAATGCAGAATCCCTCAAAACATACTATTTTAGGATAGCTTTTATGTGATTCATTTGATTACTTTGTTTGTTATTATATTGGCTTTTTATTTGATTTTACTGTTATATTTTTATGTAAAGTGCTTTGAGATGCTACATTTAAAGGCGCTATATAACATAAAGTTTATTATTATTATTATTAACAAAATATCCTTTTGTGTTAAAAATATTAAAATTATTATTAGTCATCTGCATAGGCCCAACATTGTTAAATTATTGACCTGATGAGTGGAATAGGACAATTAGTAATTTGGAATATTAACCAGACTAACACAAAAACATCGGGGGAAATATTATATTAATTTAATCGACATGAATCGATTGAATGAATTGATATGATTATGTGATCAAGTGTGTTTTATTTGCATTTATCATTGTTTTTGCTGGTCAAGAACCTTTCAGATCGGAACAGACCTGTGGCCCCCCACTTCAGGCTGAGAGCGAAATGATTTCAGGTCCGTTTATAAGACGGCGTTTTCAAGTAAAAAAATTTTTATGTGGTTTTGCTGTACATTTACACGATAACAGCGGCCTGAAAACGCAAGCTATTGAAAACGATACCGTTATCATCTCTGTGTAAACTACAAACATGTGGATTTAGGAAAACGGTGACATTTATAGGCGCATAGTTTTTCTTTACAAAGTGACATCGCCATCTACTGGCCGGGCAGCAGAATACAGCGTTTCTCTCTCCGATCGTTTTGACAATGTTGTCGGCTGTATGCTAAAAAAACACACAAAGGAGAAACTTTTCGTTGTCGTGTCACCCTCAATCTTTTTTTTAAATGCATAGAGAATTGTATAAGTAGATGTTATTAATATATAGAAATAATAATTGTAATATTTATGTCGATGTACATGCAAACATACCCAAAATGAAATCACAATGCTGACCTCAGCAAGAGAACTGAAATGTTAGTTGTTCACATTAAGTGTTAGTGAATCTATCCAATCTATTGTTCTTTGAATAAGCCATTTGAATTTTAGATAATGTCATTAGATAATGTGTTTTAAATAGCATTTACTGTTAAGTGCACAGGATGTACTGATCAGTCAGAGCTCTAATCTTTGTCTGATCTGGACAGTCACGCTGGATCATTGCTCTGAAGCTACATAGAATGATTTCTTTAAGTAGTCTTCAGCCCGTTTCCTGACCGCTCTTGAAACACGCATTGCTCGCAACACAAAGCTTACACATCTGAGAGAATATCAATTGACATGCAACCGCCGTTTTGTATTCAATGATGCCGCGTTCTAAAGCAAGGCTGGATATGAAAACCCAACTCTTATACTCATCAGTCAATTTAATGGCTTTCCATTGAACAGACAAACGGCCTCTAAATCACTCCAGTGCGAGGGAGATGCTTTATGCACATAGCTTCTCCGTAGCCCATAGGTCTGAAATCAATGGCGTCCACCGTGACAGGGCGAGGGGTCGACCGGAGGGAAGCGGTATTGCAAAGCTTTGCATAATGCATGTGTGTGGATGCAGCAGCGCTTGGAAACCCATTTAAGGCAATATGTTCACCCGGCATGTTGTCGTGCTCTTTTAGCCTGTCCTTGGTGGCTTCAGTTTTAAATGCTGAAATATTGACTTTGTAGAATTTAGCTGAAGATGCTTAATGTGGCAGATGTAAGCTAACAGGCTTTAATTATTTAGCTGGTTAAATGTGTCATTTCTGCACTACTGGAGTCAGAAATAATGATTGTTTTCAATCAGGTTTCCCAAACACTCCCCTTACATGGTCAAACACATAGCCCCGCCTTCAAACCCACGCCATTGGTTGAGCCAGTGTTGCTATGTCAGGCTGGTCGGAATGCTTTAACAAATGTTTTAAAAATGTAAACTAGTGGTTTACTTAGATTTGTCTGTGTTTAAACTGGGATTAGAAAGTCTTTGGCGGCTTCTGTTTTAGTCGGCAAAATATTGTGCTATGCTTAGTACACTTCAAGATAAATATGTTTATTTTAGCAGATATAACTTTACATTCTTTAATTATTTAGCTGGTTTAAAGGCTAAATGTGTCATTTCTGCACTACTGGAGTCAGAAATAATGATTGTTTTCAATCAGGTTTCCCAAACACTCCCCTTACATGGTCAAACACATAGCCCCGCCTTCAAACCCACGCCATTGGTTGAGCCAGTGTTGCTATGTCAGGCTGGTCGGAATGCTTTAACAAATGTTTTAAAAATGTAAACTAGTGGTTTACTTGGATTTGTCTGTGTTTAAGCTGGGATTAGAAAGTCTTTGGTGGCTTCTGTTTTATATACCGAAATATTGTGCTATGCTTAGTTGAATTTAAGACGAAAATGTTTATTTTACCAGATATAACTTTACATTCTTTAATTATTTAGCTAGTTTAAAGGTTAAATGTGTCATTTCTGCATTGCTGAAGTTTAGGGGTTTGGGGTGGGGAAGAAATTCAATTCTTAGATGCATCGCGATGCGGACGCGAACGATTCTGAAGCGATTCGCAAATGTCAAAAATCGATTTTAAATGTTAAATGATCACACAATGTTGCGAGCGTTTTCAATTCATTTATGGAAGTTGAGCTTCACACTCATGCCCAAGCATGAAGCTCAACTTCCATAGGAATGAACTGAAAACACTAGATCTGCACCAATGGATACGCACCATAAGAGATCCATGATGGCTGAGCGAGAAATCCGACTGGTACTCTCTGCATTAAAAGCCAGCGTATGGAAGCACTTTGGCTTCTATGAAGTTGAAGGGAAGAATCATAGAGATCATTAGTGGCAATTGTTCTATGATCAACTTAGGCTTACGATGGTTTGGGGAAACGCAACCCTGGACACGCCACACTATATGCAAGTTATGTTATTGCTATTGTTATATTGCTAATTGCACATAACAGAAGGAAGTTGTTTAGAAGTCTATTATGTTATTATAGTGTATTAATTTACTATAAGTATGCTGCTACAGGCACACACTTGTTTTCCTGTTGGTTCTTTGCGATGCTGGGACATGCTGGCAAATGTAACCGTGCCAAATCACTTCCATTAGTTCAATTAATAAAAGATATTGGAAGTAATTTATTATGGATCATTACACATACTTTGCTTTAAAACTACCAAGTAGTTACACGGTGGCAAAAAAGAAAATCTGTATAGAAAAAAAAGATGCATCTATAATCGATTTATAATCGCATCGCAGCCCTCTGAATCGAATCGTGAGGTGCCTAGAGATTCCCAACCCTACTGGAGTAATGATGAATAATGATTGTTTTCAGTCAGGTTTTCACGAACATTCCCAGTCTGCCATTGGTCAGACAAACAGATGCCTTCAAACTCACACCATTGGTTGAGCTAGTGTTGCTATTTGGGGCCGGTAGGAATGCTTCAACAATTGTCAGCTTATTTTTGTTTAGCTTTATATTTACATGCATTTAGTGTTTTTGTCATGTATTATTTTCCGTCACACCATCAAGGTGTTTTGGTCCTAAAACGTTTAACTCTGATGTCACGCTTGTGGATTCTGTCAGTTCCACACCGGCGTATAATTAAGAGGCAATTATTTTAAGGAAGCCCTTCACAGATGGTGCCTTCAAAGAGGCCCAGCCCACATAAACCACAATTACTCCCACCCAAAGATACTGCCAAATGGACCATGCTGGTTGGCCTTTGTTTCCAGCTTCGTCTGTAGTTATACAATCGCTTTGATGGTTAAACTCAAGACTAAGTTTTCCTTGTGTACTTCAGAAGATTTCAATGAAGAACTGGTTCCTACCTCAAGTGATACTGATGCTTCTAGTACAGCTGTGCTATTTTTTTTACCACAAGACTAACTCTTGTGTTAGATGATTCCCTCTAGGTAATTGACTGCCGTACTGAGGTTGAACCAAGTTTATCAAACTAAATTAATGTTACTAACAGTCGTGGAGATCAAAGCCGCGGTGGTTCCTAACCACTAGACCGCACGAATACTCCTTAACAGTAATGGCTTCATACCTTTGAGTCTTTGATCCTTAGACTAAGAGATCTGTATCACGGCTTGTTTGATCTCAAAGACCCGACTGAACTAATTATAACAGTCCAACTCGACTGCAGTGGATTTTGGTTGGAAGTCATTAAACAGCAAGAAGCTCTAGTCGTCCAAATCTTAAGCAATGCATTTTTGGTCATGATATGCATTTTACTTTTTTAAAGTAGCTTTGAATGTCTCTATCCTTTAGCGATACCCATCAGCTCTTTCTTAAAACATGTCTTTTGTGTGTGTCCCGAATATGCCAGAGGCAAAGAGGCACTACATAATGAAGTAAACCCGTATAATGCTCTCGACTGTCATAGTTTACAGTTGTACAATTAAAGCACACACACTTTGAGAGATTACTTTTTATCATCTTAAAGCCTGTTTAAGGAGAAAAAAACGAGTATCTAGTTGAAATCGGAAGGAACGGTGTTCTTAATGTGTAGTTTTGTGAATCGTGTGTGATCTAATATTGTATTAGGGTATTATGCATGTTAAAGGAGATATTATTGTGACCCTATTGTTTTACATGCTGTGCTTTTATGCTGATGAAGATCAAACTGGGTCTGTTTTCGCAGTGCTTTCTCTACAAGAATCCCCTGCTGAAAAGACACACTTGAATATTCTGTACTGGTAAGAGCTGGTTTGTGTTGCTGGTCTAGCAGAGTTATTAAAGTTGCATTTGCATAACATGGCGATTTTCTTTAGACTCGTGATTATATGGTACTTGCATTGAACTTCGTTGCTGAACAGAGAGAAAAGTATCTAGGACAGGATTCAGTTAAATAGTCTTTTAGATGGGAAAGTTAGATCTAAAGTTGAGATTTAACGTCATAGCATCCTCCTTTTTAATAAGGGACACTCTATTGACCCATTGAGGAGATGAGTATCGACTGGTCTTGAGCAGATGAGCTGTTTGGCTACAGGCAATAGACTGATGTCCTTATCTTTCAAATGGCATTGATTTCTGTCGCTACTCTGATTATCTTTGCGCAGTGTGAGATCTGGGTCTCCCCTCTGCCCCACTTCTGCCCCACACACATCGTGCATTGTATTTGTTTGGAGATGTACACTTGGAACTGGGCCAGTTCAGATGAGGGACGTTTAAGGAATGTCCCATTAAGGAACTAGTTGAATGAGGTTTGTTGTGTAGGTTAGGCCTTATCGGTCGGTGTATTTGTCATTTGCGCAGCGAGTTCAACAAAGGAACTTGTTTTGTGTTGGTGATATAGCATGAATAGTAATTGCTTTTTTGCACTGAAAACATAAAATGGAATTAAAATAAAATAACAGCCGGTCATTTAGAGCATTTTTCATAACAACCTTAAAAATTGCTTATCCTGCTATGGAACTTATATGTGGGAAAATGGAACTTATGACGTGGCAAAATCTATCAGCAGTTAGATATAAATGTTTGATTACATGTTTTACCTTATTTGAATCGCAACTGGGAATCGATAATCAATAAAATTCAAACAATACCCAACCATAGTTATATAATACATTGCAATAAGTTACTCTTAAGTTAAAGTTAGTTAAGGCATTTCCTAATATTAACTAACAATGAGAGAAACGTTTGTTACAGTATTTATTAATCTTTGTTAAAAAACCCCTGTGGTGAAAATCAAGTTTTTAATGTTGTTTATATGTGGTGTTTTTAATATGCTTTAAGACAACCCATGTGAATTCATAAGTCAACACCATCGCTGAGTATTTTCTCCTTACAACTGCAGTTAAAAAAAAACACGGTTTGAAATCACTGGTGTTTTCAATCTACCTTCGAACCAATCATGTCAATGTGCTGGCGGGCTTTAGCATATCATTAACAGCGAACTAGCAGGGGAGTCTTAAGAGAAGCCAGGTTATCCCGGTATATTTTTCTCTGTTGATATGAAAAATTGTGTTGATATAACAATATGTATATTATGATGAACTATATGCCTTTCTCCACTGACATTCTGAGTTGTAAGGATACTGATTGTTAAAAGACTTTGAGATGGCGAACAAGAACATTGTTTGTGTGACATTAGCAACACATTATTAGCTGTTTGATAACAGTCAAGCAAAAGTCTAATCATATTAATTACAGTTGTGTCCGACGTTGTAAAAAAACGATACCATTGTGCAGCATTTACCTCAGTGAGTTGACCAAGTGGATCTCTGAGCTGGTATGAGCGAGCGGAGGCGGGGCTAATTATCATATTCATTAATCCCCGTTCATTAAATGAGGCAAGGGTGTAGAGTAACATTCAAGCTAATTTAAGTCATAAAGAAAAGGAAAAAAAACATTTAAATATGTCATTTTGGTAAACAAAGATGAGTTTTAAAGGGTTACTTCACCCAAAAACGTCTTTTGGACAACTTTCAAGTCAACATTTAAACCATTTAAAGGCCTTCGCAGGTGTTTCGAGTTAATTAGCTGATTAGAGTGTGGCACCAGGTGTCTTCAATATTGAACCTTTTTACAATATTCTAATTTTTTGAGATTTTGAATTTGGGATTTTCCTTAGTTGTCAGTTATAATCATCAAAATTAATATATCAGTCTGTGTGTAATGAATGAATGTAATCAAAGTTTGAATATATGAATATACATATACAAGTCACTTTTTGAATGGAATTAGTGAAATAAATCAACTTTTTGATGATATTCTAATTATATTACCAACACCTGTGTGTGTATGTGTATGTGTATATATATATATATATATATATATATATATATATATATATATATATATATATATATATATATATATATATATATATATATATATATATATATATATATATATACTTAGTTCAGTCATAAAACTCTTCCGAGCAGCCGTTCTCTTAAACCCAACCGCTTTGACCAATCGATCTGTTTGTTCTATATATGTAATTTATTTATTTTCGTCCGAGCTGGCTCAGCTCAGTGCAGCTCTTCAAGGAAATTTTCGTAGCCCTCCACCTTCCCCAGCACCACCTGCCTAGATCTGCTGGGTGGTTCTCTCTACTTTTCTTGCTACAGCTCGCATTCTATTCACTGTATTTATAATTTATGTATTTATTTGGCAGTAGCCTTCACTCGTGAATCAGCAGCAGCATCGTAGCAGATCAATTCTAATCCTATGTGCATTCTAATCGATAAAAGTTGTTTAAATATATTCCAAGAGTTGTCATTGTTATATATCATTCCTTAGCATGGTATATATCAAAGTATCACCATGGTATTATCTCAGATGTCATATTGTCCTACTCATTTATGCAGGGTATCCTATATCATATTTCTGGTGAAACTTTCATTAATTCCATCACTTTTACTTTTATTACTGTAAAGGCATTACTGTAATCAAGCAATGAAATCCAGGTCACTTTGACTGTGAACTTATTAGCACTCGCTCTATTCCCACAGGTGCCAGACCAACACATCATTTATCATAGCACTTTAACACCTCCACAGATTAACCTCTCATCTGATTAAACTGCCTTATTAATTAACTTCTCAAGCTGCTGCTCCAAACTTCACTTGTCTAAAGTCTGCGCATTGGTTTCATCTGGAAAACTTCCTCCCTCCGAAACCACTTGGCTGGGTTTCTGTGGCCGCAGCATTTGTGCCATTTTCCAAATGCATTCACGGCTCGGCCGCATGCCAGCAAGCTTCTGTAGTGGCTTTAAGTGTCTGCTCCTCATTAACGGCCTGTCTTAGGCCTCGTCTCATCTGCCTGGATTTACAAGAGGGTTACGACTGCCCAGTGTCCTTCATTTGCATGGACAATGACCTGCTTTGGGGTGCTTTGTTCTTAGTTTACATGAAATCTTCATTCATATCCTGGGGATAACAGTGAGAAGTGTTATTACAGTGGCCTTGCTTGCTTTGAAGTGCTTTGTTTTTATAGGGCTACTTAAAAAATTAAATGAAAACATTTTGATCATTCATATTAAGTCTAATATTTGCTAAATATATTATATAAATTAGTAACTCATCTATTAACTGCACACAATTTCATTTTTCAAATGCTGAATATATACATATATTATATATATTGGGGTTGGTAATATTCTTTTAATGTTTTTGAACAATCTCTTCTGCTCACCAAAGGTGCTTTTATTTGATCAAAAATGCATATATAGTGAAATATTATTACAATTTAAAAAGTAATTTAGTCCATTACTCCAGTCTTCAGTGTCACATGATCCTTCAGAAATCATTCTAATATGCTGATTTGATGCTAAAAAAACATTATTATTATCAATGTTAAAAACAGTTGTGCTGCCTTTTTTTATCGAAATCATGATACTTTTTCCAGATTCTTTAATGAAAGGAAACATTTATTTTAAATGAGAACTTTCAGTGTATATAATCATGATGGTACACAATGTTTTAGTCACATATATTCATATACAGTTGTATTTATATGGTATGGTAACTGAATGATACTTCAAATAATACCCTAGTGTTATCATAAGTGGTGTGGTTGTCCAGGTTTGGTGATAATATGTCGTTCCAAACCTGAATGTCTTTCTTTTTTTCTTTTTTTCTGTGGAGCACAAAAGAAGATATTTTTGAAGTTTTTGGCCAAACAATGAAAGTCAGTGTGGTCCAAACAACACCTGACTTTCATTCTATAGACAAACAAACACTGTCTGAGGCATTTTTCAAAATATATTCTTTTATGTTCCACAGAAGAAAGAAAATCATCCACTTTTGGAATGACATGAGGGAGAATTTTTTAGTCCTGTCTCAAAGGTTTTGTCAGTCCCAGCTGTGTGTCAGATGGAGGATCTGGCCTTGGTTAATTTCTGTTAATAGGCTTCATACTCACAGCTAGTGGTCTGAAATATGAATGACAGTTGACTGTTGACAGCTGTTGGACACATGCTTTTTACAGCTGCTTTCTTCCAGCAGTCTGATTTCAGATCAGTATGTTTCACATCTTTGATAATGGGTGGATGAAGCTTATCCTGGGCTAGAATTTTAAATTAACGTCATGGTCTCAGTATAGAGGGTCGGTTCATGGCATATGGATGAACATTCATATGGACCCTCATTAACACAGCATAAACGCATTCAGACTCATTAAACATACATTTGTTAGCCATCTGAACTATTTTGAAGGGGCACCAGTGGCAGTCCTGTGGAAGCTTGGAATTAAAAAAACCCACACAATTCAGTTTATATCTCACAATTCTGAGAGAAAAAGTGGTGAGTTATAAACTCAGAATTGCAAGAAATAATGTCAGAATTGCGAGATATAAATGCGAAATTCTAACGTTTTTCTGAATGTCAGAATTGTGAGATACAAACTTAATTGCGACTTTTTATCTGACAGTTCAGACTATTTTTTTTGTGATTGTGAGTTTATATCTCACAATTTGGACTTAAATTTTGAAATTCAGACTCTTTTTCCTCTGAATTGTGAGATATAAACACAGTTGTGAGAAGAAGAAAAAAACAGAATTGACCGTTCGCAAAGACCAGCAGCCAGCAGTTCACAAGCCATGCGCTCTCACGCCACACATCATGTTCTCACGCAGTGAAAAACACATCCCGGAGCAAACAGTTTCATATTTAATATATCGTAATTTTTTAAAGAAGTTTAAACAATAAATAGCGTATAGTGTCTCTTTAATGTGTCGTGACAGATCGCTGTAGCTCCTCGTGAACGATCATCTCTTCATACTAGTTCATTTATAGCATCAAATAAACATGAATGAACATCAGAAGGAATGTTGTTTCAAGCGCGGAAAGACGTGAGGACACACAATTTAAGTTCAAGTTCACCAACGTTAATCTACTAACTCCCCTGACTGCTTTGTCAGACAAAATGGTAGATTCGGGGTTGTGATTGGTCAGATCGCCTGTCAATCAAACTCCCAGCGAAGAGTCAATTGTGAGAAAAAAGGTTTACATTACCTTTTTTATTCTGTGGCGGAAACAAGCTTCCATACAGTCCAGTCCTGACTAGGCAAGATTAAACACAATCACTATCTTTAAGTAAGACAGCATAGCATGAAATCCCTACCTGAACTTCACTTGACAGCCAGTGATGATCATTCATTTTCACTGAATGTAAAAGTGCAGCTTTTTGATCTGAGAAAGTTGAAAGAAACAAGCTTACAAGTAAAAATGTTTTTATACCTTGAAAAATGACGAGTTTGTCAGTGTTTGGTGTTTAATCAGCCTCTGTTGTGTCTCGTCAGATTTGTCGGAGAAGAAGAGCGACCTGCGTGTGTGTGACGCCACCACGTGCCGTTACAACGGGATCTGCCAAAACAATGGTGCTGACATCAAATGCGTATGTCAGTTTCAGGTACACATTTTACGTCTTTTATTCATTACCTTGTAACGCTGTTCATTGTTTCTATGAATTCTAAATTGTGATTGGACTAATCGCTTTCGAAGCCTTTGCTCAGCAGCCATAACATAGTGTGCATACATTTAGTCTAATTAATTGTTACTTGATTATTCACAATTATTATGAATAAATATGAACATATTAACACTTCTCCAAAAATCCCCCTGTTCACACCAAGGACTATAACTATAAAGATATAAAAACTGATCTAAATATAAAAGAATAGCAGAATTCACACCACAACTATAATGAAAGCGGCACAGAGAAACGACATCTTTGGAATCGCTTTCAGAACGATAATTTTTTTTTCAGCTGATGAACGATAAAAACATTGACAGCCAATCAGAATCCATTCTGCCTTAAAAAGCTCAAGGATGTAAAGTGGCAGACGACAAAACTGAAGCTAAAAGTTATTCTTTTATATTTAGAACTATTTAAAGAACTATATCTCTTTATCGTTATAGTTGTTATCCTTGGTGCAGGCCTTTAGAGTTACATTGATTTTTCAAAACTTTATGATTATAGTCATCATTCTTGGTGTGAAAAGGACTTTATTCACAAACTATTGTGAACGTATTGCTGGTTTAATGGTTGCTGTCAACTCCTGGTCTTTTGAGAAAAATCATTGAACATTTTTTCCGTGATTGCGCTTCAGAAAATCTCTCAAATTATAAGGCCGAATCGATGCTTTAGCATTTACCTGCGTTCATTTTCCTCCTCATTGATCGGTGAGGCATCTAAAGCATGTGAAAAATCACATCAGAAGTGGCTCAACTCAATACTGCATCCAGCTCCTTAAAACCACCAAATTTCTTGCTGTACCCGAGAAGCCTCTCATATGTGTCGTGTTTGCCGCAGTGCTCTAAGAACTACGTCCCTGTGTGCGGTACAAACGGAGACACCTATCAGAACGAGTGCTATCTGAAACAAGCAGCCTGTACGCAGCAGAGACCCATCTTTCTGGCCTCTGAGGGCCCCTGCTATCCTGGTGAGTCCAAACTGTCTCCTCCACTTCCTGAAATGAAAACCGAACATCTTCGGCCTCAGTTCATATTACACCGACTGTGCTCGTTTTATTAGAACACAAGTCACAAGCATTTTTGGAGATGCTGCAACAATTGTGTTGGTCTGTGAAGGGATTTTTTTTATATAAAAGTTCATTTTAATGACTAAAAGGTATTTATATAAGTTAACAGACACACTTTTATACACTGCCCGGCCAAAAAAAAAAGTTTGGATTTCAATAGGCAAATACTTGGATTATTATTGCTGTGATTATTATGTTTCTAACATGTTATATGTTTGGGAACAGTTCTTCTAACCCTAATTGATGGAGTAGATTTTCAGTTCTTAAACGACCATGTATGAAGATGTATCATGGCCATCTTCCAGGATGACAAAGCTAAGATTAATCAGGTTCAAACTGTGAGAGAATGGTTGGGTCCAGACATTAAATTCTTTGAAAGTCTTTGGGATGTGCACCTTAGAGAGTGCTTGACTCTTGCATTGCCAATACAAGATCTTGACCGAAACTGGATGCACCTCTTGATGGAAATAATGTGATGTTATTTCCATCAAGAGGGAAATCAATTTTTGGTCAAAATCTAGTATTGGCAATGTAAGAGGTGAGCACTCTGTGAAGTCTTCTCCAGCACAACCCAAACACTGTTTTTCAGAAACCAAAGACATTTGCATCATTTGTCAATTCGAATTTTACCAAAAACTCTATCCTTTCCTTTTCCCCTTCCTACTCTAGCTTATGTTACTGAGCAATGTATGAAACTTGCATTGTGAGCACTTCCTGTGTCTATTTTCCAATTCATGAAGAATCGCTGGTTTGTATTCCTCACTTGTAAGTCGCTTTGGATAAAAGCGTCTGCTAAATGACTAAATCTAAAATGTAAATGTAACAATAGAGGGGAAATATGGATCAGAAACTTTTGCTATTTCCATGCATCCTTTTTTGTCAAATACTTAAAGGCACAATATGTAAATTTTTTTATATAAAAATATCCAAAAAACAGTGTCATATATTTCGTTCAGCTGTGTACTTACATTATT
The DNA here is from genome assembly GCA_038088235.1 of Zacco platypus. NCBI lineage: Eukaryota > Metazoa > Chordata > Actinopteri > Cypriniformes > Xenocyprididae > Zacco > Zacco platypus. Next base: position 4,827,126 of record CM076065.1, read on the forward strand.
CTAAATGTTTCTAAGAATTAGTAAATTCAGAGAAAATCACAATTTTAAATAGTGCCCGTCCCTCTCTTGTCACTTCCACCTCTCAGTGACGTAATATCTGCGTTATCCCTGGTTTCTGCTTGTACTGCACAGTAACCATGGCAACAGACACGGACAGCTGCGTAACGTCTAGCGGCACGCTACTGTTGTTCCCTTCTAACATTATGGACCATGGCAAGCAAACTTTGGGACAAAAGGAGAAATAAAACGAGGATCAATATCGGCGTGGCGTTTCCGAGATGGCGAGAGCTTTGAGACAAACTTTGTCTTGACAGAGACGGTGTCCTCGTTTCTTTATATCCCCGTAACTCGTGTGTGCCACTGATATCTGTCTCTCAATAGTAATTGTGCCTGGGATTCTCGGCCACGTCCAGCAGTCATGTTAAAAACATGCATTCACTCATCCATAAACATTATTCGATCCATCAGCATGACGATAAGTTCCTTGTTCCACTCATTCACTGCGTCATCAATCTACACCTTTTGTTATTGGTTTATAGAGTTTAGCGACCCCTAGCGGCAAAAAAATACATACTGTGCCTTTAAGTGTAAACAAATTATTAACACAAATTCTCAATTATCCAACATTATGAATTTCAGGAGCATTTCTGTCATTTTCTGCGACTTTTGTATATATGCACATGCAATTGTATTTACTCTATAAAAAGTTAATTTGATTTTATTTAGAATATATTTTTCAGAATATATCTTTTCAAAAGATGTGCTGCCGTTGCTAATTAGATTGATTTTTCTAAGTCAGAATGGCCTGAAATTCTATTTTAACACCCTGTTTATATGCAGAGGCTTATATTACAGACTCTAATGAGCAGTGTGATCTGATACATGACAACCTTTATTTTTAGCTCTAATAAAGCTCATGATTTCTTTTCATCCACGAATTACATGTCATGGCTCATAATAATTTGATATGCTTGTTAATAATGCATTATACATGGACTATAACAATACACGGTATGAACTCTTGACAGTGCAAATGCTTTATGATGTCTATATATACATGTATAAAGTCCTCCCTACTTGTTTTTTGTTCCAGATAGCAGCTCAGGATCTGGAGATGGAGGTTTGTTTTTGTTTTTTTCTTTATATTTTTTTTGTTTTGACCAAAAAGCACCTGCAGTAATATCAAGGAAATTGAAACATGGTCATTTCTAGGATTTTGACCTACAGACTTGAAATTATGGTAGAAATGGGTCACCTCCCAGCATTCCACAGCTCTGTAGATCAGCCAAAACATGCCATCTGAGGTTATTTTTAGCCCCATCAGGCCGAAGTTGCCAGTTCTATGATAAAAGAGTGACCCCGCGCTGCGCTCGGTTTGAACCTCCCCTAATGCGGGTTTAAAGATGAAGGCTTGTGTGTACGAGCCGCTCTAGAGCTGTCATTACAGCAAATTACAGACCGCTGCAGGAACGCAGCTCAAGTGCTGTTGAGTGTGTACTCGCTCAGTGGCCACTTCTGAAATGCATGCTATGCCGCTGAGTATTTTTAATCATTCTCTTACAAAAATGTAAAAAACAAAACAAAAAAAAGGGTGATTAAAAGGGTTAGCTCATTCCTCGTTTTCCATTGCCAGAATTTCTATATTTTGAGCTTGTCCTCTACAGACTTTTATAGAGTATTTGAATATATTTTTTAAAAATCTGTATTTATAATAATATTTTTTAAAACAATAATACAAATAATAATATATTAAATAATGGTAACACTTTACAATAAAGTTCATTAGTTAACATGAACTAATAATGAACTGCACGTATACAGCATCTATTAATCTTTGTTCATGTTAATTTCAACATTTACTAATACATTATTAAATTATTGGTAACATTAGTTAATGCGCTGTGAACTAACATGAACAAACAATGAAGAACTGTGTTTTCATTAACGTTAACGAAGATTAGTAAATACAGTAACAAATGTGTTGCTCATGGTTAGTTTGTGTTAGTCAATACATTATTATTAATACATTATTACCTTATTCTAAAGTGTTACCTAAATAATAATAAAAATGTTTATATATATATATATAGAGAGAGAGAGAGAGAGAGAGAGAGAGAGAGAGAGAGAGAGAGAGAGAGAGAGAGAGAGAGAGAGAGAGAGAGAGAGAGAGAGAGAGAGAGAGAGAGAGAGAGAGAGAGAGAGAGAGAGAGAGAGAGAGAGAGAGAGAGAGAGAGAGAGAGAGAGAGAGAGAGAGAGAGAGAGAGAGAGAGAGAGAGAGAGAGAGAGAGAGAGAGAGAGAGAGAGAGAGAGAGAGAGAGAGAGAGAGAGAGAGAGAGAGAGAGAGAATATATATATACATGGTGTTAAAATCAGGGACTTTTTTCTAAGAACTTCAGGGTTCATCATCCTTAGCTTATAAAAAAAATCCAAGAGCTTTCAAGTAATCAAAAGTGCTGTTAATTGAAGAGTTATGAGTTATAAGAGTTATAATCATGTGGACAGCTGTGAAGCAGTGTTATTTTAGCTTCATTAATATTTTGAATTAGCATTTATTTTTATATATTTTTAGTTTTTATGTTAATATTAGTTTTAGTCATTTTGTTGTGGCTTTTGTCATTTTATTAGTTTTTTGTAAATATTGCTAATTCGGTTACATTGATTTTTCTTTAAGTTTTAGTTTTATGTATTTCCAATTAGTAACTGTAGTAATTCAACGTTTCTCCAACTAATATTTATATTTGATTTGATTTCAGCTTTTATTTCAGAGAAATGTTTTTAATAGTTTTAGTTCACTATAATAATCTTGCTGAAGGACAAATAGGCAAACGGTTAAAATCAGTTTTCTCTTCAAACTACAGGAAAAATGCGAACAAGCCAACAACAGATCTCTCGAAGTGTTTCTCAGTGCAGTCTTGTGCACTAAAACAGGCTATAATGAAAGTGTTTTTTTAATAATTGTAATTTAATATGTTTAATATCACTGTCTTACAGAATATGAGGGATCAGGCACAGATTCGGGCAAGAAAGTCACAAAATGCAGCAACTGCAAGTACGGCGCTGAATGCGACGAAGACGCAGAGGACGAGGACTCGTACGTGCTGCGCTATTTCTTCATGATTTCTGTTTATGTTGTCTGGACCAATTTCCCATAGTAGACAGGAGTTGTTAATTAATGAGTCCCGTACTACTTCATGCCAACACTTTAAAGTAATAAATGAATGAAGGTTTTGTTTTCAACATTGGAAACAACTGCCATTGTGTATAATATAAAAGCACGAATGTTGGAAAGAGTTCAGCTTTATCAAAGCCGAGGAAATAGCATGACTCCCATGAGATGGGGAAGCATTGCAAAACTTATATCTATCAAAAGTTTTTCTGCCTGGTTCGATTTACTTTCGCATTTTCATGCCAAGTGCTAATGAACGGTATGGACGAACTCCAGGAGCCACTGTAGCTTCCAAGGACATGAGATTCAGGGAGCCCAGGGAAAAATATTCCTGTGTCAGCTCTCAAACCCTCACAGCTAATTTGTTACATTACATGAACCAGCAGGGGGAGACGATCGCACAGGACACGTCTAAGATTGTTTCAGTATTGATACAATATGGCCAGTATAGTGTGTGAGATTTACAGCTGATCAACAGAGCACGATCTTATTAATGACAATATTTACCAGGCATGAAAACTTATTGGTTTCAGTGTTATTTAATATCATTAGCTAAGTTATGGAATATCGAAAAACTGGAATATCTCCTAAAACATTTGCGAATAAAGCAGCATTTGCGTCCCACGTGGTCAAAGGAACAAAATTGTCACTTCCTGAGAAATTGGCACAAAATATCTGTAATAAAAACAGAAGTTGCTGCAATTGGGGAAGCCACTGTCATGGTAAATGACTGCACCTCAGAATGCGCAGACGAATGCAATTATCCAATCACATCCCTTTTTTGTTGCGCATCGAGAGATTTATTCAGTAAATGTGTTTCCATTGTAGCTTATGCCAATGTCTTCTTATCAGATTAAAAAAAAATTAATCCACCTCAATCGACCCTTCACAAACAGTTTGATTGACAGGAGATCTAACCAATCATAACCCCGAATCAATTATCACGTGTGCTTTCGAGATGTTTTTCGACACGTCTTTGTGTTCATACCCAAGCGATTTTCACTGGCGGTGCGCCGAGCGATCGTGCAATTAATCATATTTATGAATTTTACACCTAAATAATATTTCTTGAATGTAAATAATATGGCATGAGGAGATAGTAGTCAGAAACGGTAGTGCAAATAAGTCACAATGACAGTAATGCAAGTGAACGGTAGTGCAAATAAAAATTTAGGAAACAGTCATTCTCAACTATATTTCTTGAATGTAAAAATACAATAAAAATACAGAAATAAGTTGGCAAATAATACACATCTACTGGTGTGGCAAGAACTGGCAGAGCAGCCATAGTTTGTTGGGGTCTTCGTCGTCATCGTCTTATCAATGTGTGCTCGGCACGACCGTTTTTTGCTTGAGCGTCACCAAGTCATGTTTTAATGTAACTTCAGCAGCTCCAGGCACGTGAACAAAAGTGCCAATCTCATTGGTCGGCCAGTTTTTAACATGCCACGTCAAACCAAAAAAAATGACGCTTTTACGTCTGGCTTTTTGCGTGTTGGTGTGTAACACTCACATCGGCGCACTTTGTTTAGTCACGAGGCGTTAAATGGTGTGCGCAAGCCTTTAATGTTTATTTTATTTCAAGTAATGAAATTGTTTTCTATGGTTTTAGTTCATGAAAATAAATAGATGACATTCAGGGCTTTATCAAAAACTGTTACTTGTAAAGTGCTCGCTGTACCAGCTAAATGTATTCCTTTGAATAATTAATAGCACAAATGAGACTTACAGCATTTAAACGGGTCTGTCGTTGCAGCTGTTCATGTAAAATCGACTGCAGTGGACACAATGAGAATCCAGTGTGCGGCACAGACGGAAACTCCTACCACAACCCCTGCCTGGTGCGAGAGGCGTCCTGTATGAAGCAGGAACAGATTGATGTGAAACATTTAGGGAGATGCCCAGGTCAGATCCTGTCTCAGTCACAGCAATGCAGCTGATACATAAAGACAAACAGTCTCGGATAACTCACTATTTTATCCTTTATGTGCTTTATGTGAAATTTTGAATGGTAGTTTGTATACCAAAGCCAATCTGTGTTTTTTTGTTCATCACTCAGATAAAGACAAGGCTAAGAAAACTGAAGCTGGACTTCCCTACAAGCCAGAATTCACTGGTCAGTACATTTCTAATAATCTTCATCTCTAATGTCACCTTAAAGTGGTGTTCGCAATTTTATTTCCATAATGTAAAGTATTTCATTGTGAAGAATATATAATGGGAAAAAAATGTCACTTGATTGGATGGTGAAATGAGTGTCTATATGGAGGGGGAGGGGCTAAAAGATAAAGAGGGCGTGGTGATGTCAATCAAAAACTGAATTTTTTTTTCTTTGGAATAATGTTATCGTTCAAAAATTTGGGGTTAGTAAATGTCTTATGCTCACCAAAGCTGACTTTATTTAATCGAAAATACAGTAATATTGTGAAATATTAGTGCAATTTTAAATAACTGTTTTCTATTTTAATATATTTTAAGTCTTCAGTGTCACATGATCCTTCAGAAATCATTCTAATATGCAGATTTGCTGCTCAAGAAACATTTCTTATTATTATCAATGTTGAAAAAAGTGGTGCTGCTTAATATTTTTGAGAAAACTGTGACGTTTTTTTTTCAGGATTGTTTGATCAATAGAACGTTTATAAATATAGCATAGAAATATCTTTAATTCAACAAGGACACATTAAAAAGTGACAGTAAAGTATTCATTTCTTTTAAAAAAAAAAACTAATTTTGAGCTCATGTTGATTTAAAAAATGATCAGATTCATGTTGTTACTGCAGGTATGTGCTCATATAGTCGACATATTTAAATCAAGTCAATTCAGTTGATCAAAATTCAATTAATAAAAACTCCGAGATGTACTCTGCAAAAAGCTTTACTGTAAATTTTGGACTTGTAATGTCACATGCATGTTAATTGTGTTTCCGTTAATCTAGTATAATGGCTGTTTTTAATAATGTATCTTATTAACTGTACTGTACAGTAAACTGCATGAATCTGTCACATACCCTTTATAAATTGCACCGCTCAACTGTATAGTTCTGTGTATTTGAGTTAAAACGGAGCTAAATCTGGGAGTTGAATGTGCTACTTTCAGCAACAGAGTAGTAAAAGTAGATTGTTCTATTTTTAGACCCAGCAAAAGCCGGTGAAGGAAAAGGATACGGCTGGATGCCCGTTCCCTGCACAGATGACTACGCCAACTTCTGCGTTCATGGCCAGTGTGAATTTAATTATGGCATCGCCTCCTGCCGGTGAGTGTCTGATATTTGGTTGCACAGAACTGTATGCATTCAGGTGTTCATTAAAAAACGACATTTCTTTGAAAATGGGTTTCTTATGGTTTCTTGTATTTCCACAGGTGTGATTCGGGTTACACGGGGACACAGTGCGAGGAGATCGCAGACTTTAACATCCTGTATGTGGTACCCAGTGGTCAGAAACTTCATTATGTGCTAATAGCTGCTATCATTGGAGCCGTGCAGATCGCCATTATTGTGGCAGTGGTCATGTGTATTACCAGGTGAGTGCTGGTAGATTTAGTTGATGAAAATGTACATTTTTAGCATATTCCAAGCATTAATGCACTTGATATTGAAGTTCATTCAAGAGTTATATTTACCCATAAAAATGCTCAGTTTAACTAATATTCTTATAACTGCAGTCACGCGCTGTTTAAATGATTTTTGTTGGTTTAAATGTGTGTGTAATATTATTTTGTTTTTGTTTTTTTAACAGGAAATGTCCTAAGAATAATCGTGGAAGACGGCAAAAGCAGAACTTTTCAAACGCCGCCTCAAGGATGATGTAGCTTGTTTTTATTTTATTTTTTTATACTTTTTGTACCAAGTGGATTACAGTTTTAATGTGCTTTTTTGTTTTGTGCTTTCTTGACTCTGGACAATAAGGTTATTTTTCGATTTAAATTTTATTTCATTATTTTATTGGATGGTGCCTTATTGTTTTCTTGTTTTCTGGACATTTTAGGTACTCGATGTCAGTGGCAAACACTGTCAAATGAATGATAAAAGCCAGCTCTTTTTTGTCGAGTTTTTTTTTTTTCGTTTTTATTTTTATTTTAGGTTGTGGTGCCAGTTTTGTTTTTTTTACGTATTGTTAAATGTAACTCTCGGCACACAAACTGTACCACAAAAAGGACGTCCTCAATTTTCATGGAATGTGCTTCTTTACTGAAAATATTAACTCTGAACTGTCTTTAACTGCCCCTATTGATTTTTATTTCCTCAAATCAAACATAGCTGAACACCAAATTTAATTGGACATGAACAAGTACGCCGACGAAGTGATGTTTAGAGTTTTGAAGGGAATTCCAGAGAATGAAATGCAACGTGTTTGACTAGCTAATCTTATCAATGTTGAAATGTTTGTAGTTTTTATGTTCTAATGTTATCGGTGTTGTTAATGTTGAAATGAACATTATTGACATTAATTTAATTCTATGAACTGCATATCGCATGACCTGTGAAACTGTGTCCAGTGCTGTAGATTTAATAAAATTTAATTCTCAGTCTTAGATATTTTTGTTGCCTATACACATACACACAGTGTAAAGTTCGTTGTTAAATCTTGAGTCATTCAGATGTGGCTTGCCCTAAGTAATACGATCTCTCAGAGTAATCTAATAATAAGAATGCAGTTCATGTCATTTGACCGGTTAAAATCATTAACATCATCTTTACAATTTTACAAAACTTCTTAAAGGGATAGTTCACCCAAAATCATTTACACATCTTTATGTGGTTCCAAAACTGACTTTTGTTCTTCTGTAAAACATACTTTCATTGTATGGACAAAAACATGTTCAACTGAAGAAAGTAAGTCATTCAGATTCAGAACAACATGAGGATGAGTAAATGATTTTAGGGTGAACTATCCCTTTAAGAGTGACATCTTGGGTTATCGAATTATTAAAGGAACAGATGTAGCTATTTGAAGAAAAAAGATATGATTGCAAAAGTTTGTCTGTTCACGTGAGATTTTGTGTGTAAAGTGGCATCAAGTGTCAGTTGAATGAAGTGTTCTGGAGAATTAAGTACGCCTTGGTCAGCTACGACATGAGTGATGAGTAATTATAGGCGGCCCAGGGTTTAAGAATAGACTGCAGCTGGTGGTATCATTTCAAATGTTTGGACAGTCCCATCTTAAGTTGGATCATCTTCTCCAGGTTGCAACATGGCAGTCAAAATCATGCTTGGGGGCCAATGGTAAAGCATTGTGGATATGTTTGTAAGCAAATTGTGCCCTTGGTTGTGAAATTTCTCAAATTTGGCAATGGTAAAGCTGGAACCTTTTGTCCAAAGCTGGACAATCAGCTGACCATCATTAGTAGAACATCTTAGTATTGTTTGTGCGACAGATTTTAACTGTATCATTAGCTTTTCTTTGAGGAAACATCTCTTTGTAAATACAAAAAATAGTGCGGTTGAAAACGAAGGGGGTTTCCATTATCTCAGCTGCACACGCATCTTCTAAAAATGACGAGGTGTCACCTTACTGTGGATATTTATAATGCTGAATTCATGGGGAGTTGGTTTGATGCCCCCTTCCAACCCCTCTGCCCTCTTTTCCAGTCGCTCCCTGTGTGTCTGGCCTTTGAACCTTGTGTTCCCTATATACAGGAAGGGTGGAGCTTCTATATTCTCCAGAACGTTAATGAAGCTCCAGTCACAGGGCGAGTTCGTCTCATCCGAGAGTCTTCCAGGGCCCACCACGGCCCCACGATCCTGCGTCCCACCCCATAACCCAACACCCTCCCGTTCACCAACAGAACATACACCAAAGCAGGACCTGAGACCTTCGGCAGTTCTAGTCTAGGGTCCTCACTGCGTTACAAGGACAAGCATGGCTGACAAACTGGGACTTGCAGGTGTGGCGGACGAGCCCAGCGCCCTGAACATCTTCACTCTGCTGGAGAGGGTGTCCGGGATCATAGACAACGTGCAGGCGTGCCAGCAGCGCATGGAGGAGAGACAGCTGGAGCTGGAGAACACCGTGAAGAACATCCAGGCAGACGTCGTGAAGTTGACGAAGGAGCACACGGCGACGAGTGGCACTGTGGAGAAACTTCTGGAGAAAACGCGCAAGGTCAGCTGCCACGTCAAGGATGTCCGTGTGCGGGTGGAGAAGCAGAACGTACGTGTCAAGAAGGTGGAGGAAACCCAAGTCGAGCTGCTGAACAAGAACAAGTTCCGTGTCGTCATCTACCAGGTAAGAATAAATGATCTCTGCTTTTTGTGGTATGTTTTCTTTTGGACTGAGTTTTTTTTGGGTTCCATTTGAAGTTTGGATCTCTAAAACGGCTCTAATTTTGGAAACGTACAACCTTAGAATAGTGGACTATTTTCTTTTGCTCATGGTTGAAACTCCATGCATTGATTATTTTTGACTCTGAGCTTGTCCTACAACATTCCGATTTGAGGGAAAGGGACCATCAAAGATAGACAGATTATTATAGAACATACAAGGTCTCGCATGATCCAAGATAAATCACGATACACTAGAAGGTCATCTGGCCTGCAGCCAAAAGTAATACAGTAGGAATGTTCTGCCAGTCCCCACTGAGAATGGAGGATTATGTTGGCGGCCATTTTATTTGATATGTGGCAGGATGTCTGGAGTAACAAGCAAATAAACCATGTAATGCGATCCATGACAGAGTAAAAATGAATTAATATTCACTCTAATTTTTTAGAGAATGAACTATGCAGCCTTATTTGGAATACTGCTGTTGTCATAAATGAGGCTAGAGGTCTGAAATGAGATTAAGATCGGTTACAGAAATTATGACATAGTAGAGGAATGTTTCATCGCTAAATCTGGAAATATTGTTTCATGCATCTGCAAAAGATATATTTATAGCTTGAGAATTATTTGACGTAACTTGTATTTGGATGGGTCAATTACGGTGTACAAAAGCACTTAATGCATTAAAACTAATACAAATGAGCTTAAATTATTCTTTTTTAAATTTTTCAAATAACCATTATAACTACGGAACATAAAAAAGCAGGAGATTTAGAAAAAACAATGACAATTTAATGTTTTTTAAACAATTTTTATTCTACTTTTTAGAAGTAGATTTTCTGAAATTAAGATAATAAAAGCTACAACTCTGTTTTTTTGTTTTTTTGTGGTTAGGTTGGAATTTATCTACTCATTTTTATTTACCAGATTATGGGGCTATTATGCATTTGTTGCGCTCTAGATTTTCTTAAGATTTATCATAGGAAATATTCTCCATTTGCCATATCATAGAGAATTGTCTTGAAGACAAATGTGCTGCCCATGCACGCAAATTAACTCATGTATTCCTTCTCAAACAATCATACTTTTAAATACTGCCCATGGGTTTGATCGTCTCTTGTACCGTGAGCAGAACAGCTGACAGATTTGTTCAGGGTTATTCTGAGAGCTGCACTGAAGCTTCATGTCCTAATATAGTGTTATCTCATCTGACAAGAGTGATGGTTAAAAAAGCTATCGACAGAGTGCTTAATAACGATTGAAAATTGGCAGTTTGTTATCAATAGTGTTTTTCTTACGTGAAAATGAGCATTTTGTTTTGAGACTCATTATGAGAAGTGTGGACACGCAAAGCAGGGTTCAACCTTAACTGGCTTTAGCCCAGTGACTGACAGTAAAACGTAACTTGATTCACTTATTTTGTAAGCTTCATAGCGATTAGACTTTGAACTGGACTATTGATGGGTGAATTTTATGTGTGTAAAAACATACCAGAGGCCAGAAGCATTAACAGACTCACAACGCTATATTAATTCGGCTGTGGTGATCCTTAAAGCACTTTAGATAATTATTCTGCATAATTGTTTTTATGTTAATATTGCATTGATTCTAAGCTGGTTTTGTTTTAAATCCATATTTAACTTTACATTAAGTTCTATATATATACACAAAAGTAAGAAGCATTTAGTCATCGTCTAGGTCCAAAAATATAGCCTGGTGGCAAGAACCGACTTTTACCTACATTTAAAAGTCTGTAACGGCTTTCAGGAATACTTGATTCTGATTGGTCAGTCGTGTATTCAGTGGGTAATTGACAACCGCGCTGCTTTCACGTCTTGCTTGTATCATTCCGCGTATGTATCAGTTAGCAATTGTAGTGAAAATTACCTCAGAGCTTTAAGATAAAAATTATAAAATAATTTCACATATCTCAAGTTCACGTGTTTATTTGGTGACTAGCTGGTTACATTATCCTTCACTATCCTGTGACCTACCAGTTGAGAACCATGATTTTTAAGAGATTAATTATACTGTTTTGTCTAGAGCTATAATGGAACATTTTGGAACGGCATTTTGCAACACATGGAATGGTGTTGTTTAGTTTGATTGAGGGTCTTAGATGTGCTGTATATGGTATCTTTATAGTAAATTTATTGTCTTCCCACAGGGAGATAATGAGGTCCCAGCTGTAGCTGGCCCCAAAGCCTCTCCGAAGGGAGCAACGGGTGGAGACGCTCCCACAGATCTAGATGCACCGGAGGCCCCGCTCCCAGACTCAGATGAGGAATACATGGTCGTTGAGGAGGCCGACTCATCTACTGCTGCCAAACTTAAGAAGACCGGCCTGAAGCGCATTGAAAGCCTGAAGCACACCTTCTCGCGTGAGAACATGACTAAGACCAAAGAGAACCTGGGCACCAAGGTCAACAAGCTGGGTGAGCGCATAGTAACAGCCGAACGACGTGAGAAGATCCGCCAGTCTGGCGAACGGCTGAAACAGTCTGGGGAACGTTTCAAGGAAACCATCACGAAAACCGTGCCAGCAAAGCTGAACCTGAAGAAGGAAAGGACGGTGGCCGAAGGTCAGGAAGGAGCAGAAGGGACCACGGAAGGAACGGCACCCGTCCCACCACCCAAGGGCCGCAAGGCCAGCCCTGACGTGGCCTACACAGAGCCGACAGAGAAACAAGAAGGTCCAGATGAGGGCAAGGGCGAGGAATCGGAAGTGCCGATGTATGATATGAAGCAGCTTTCTTAAACCGCAAGTCTGACAGTCACATTTGGGAAAGACTAATGTACAGATATGAATTAGATTATGGAGAACTCGAAGGTGGAAAGATTGGGAAGATCAGAGATCTTGCTTCTGAGTGTGTGGATCAGTGGATTGTGCTTGCAACAATTGAATGAACGAATTGAGGAAGTTGGACACTACAAACAATATCCATAGATTTTTTTTTTCTTTTGATTTTCCTGTTTACATCTGTTATGGACTATGAAGGGTTGTGAATGTTACATCAATGTACTGAGATGACTAGGCTATGGGTTTTAATTTAAATTCAGCTAAAATTAGGGTGCACTCTTTTTGTTTGTTTGTTTTTTTTGTCTTTATTCTGCCACCTATGGGTGACGCATCATGCAAAAGAGAAGGTTTTTGGAAACAAATACTCTATTCACAGATCTGTCCAACAATAATACTGAGATATAGTGAGTAGTGTTCAGCGGGTCGTGTGACCCAATATGGCATAATGTTGAATAAAACAGTTTTTTGTAAAACACTGATGCCTCTCGCTAGAAATTACTGAGTGCACCTTTTAGGAATTGGATATTAACATTTTATTTGTTAGGCATGTGTAAAATTGCTTTAAATAGCTGAATTTATATAAGAAAAAAATTACCAAGATGGATAATAGAAGTGCATTTTGGACTTTTCCTGGAGAATTTCAAATATATGCTGGTGTCGACTGACATCCAGCATGTCAACAATGAATGAGTTTAGAATTAGATTTTTCAGTTTAGATGTTGTGGTTGTTTATGGAATATAACATTAACTGTGCAGACAAGTCATTTTTAAAAACATTTTTTTCTGTGCCTTTCTGTGTTGTTCATGTAAACTATAAAAAACAACTTTTGCAGTCTAACCTTGGTGATGAACCATCACTATTCGGTTGTAGTATTTTTAAATAAACATGTTAACTCAATCAGCTGGTTTCTGAAGAGTTTGTGGAAGACAATGCATTTAGTGTATAACTAGTCATCTAGATATATGATAATAGACTTGCAATCAGTCTGGTGTTTAAAGATCTCAGTAGTAAAAAATGCTGATAATTATCATGCAGATGGTCCAGACTTTTTTTTTATTGTGGTCAAATGGATAAAAAAAAGTAACAGACCACATAGTTGTAATGATAATAAAAAGGCTAGACTGCTACCATGAGATTTTTACACTTTGTTTTAATGATAATTTGAGCTCTATAATATACTTCAACTGCTCATGTGTGAATAAAGAACATCACTAAAGAACACTAGTTGTAATGGAACAATTATATTTTTTCTATACATTGTTTTTAGTCATATATGCATAGTTTGGCACCACTGCTATAATGTATACATCAATGCACTGCAAAAGTAACAATCCCAGATAGTAGACCGCTATAAGGGGTGTTAAGAAAAACATCGATACATTCTATTGCATGTTTGTGCAAAAGAATTGTGTATATTTCAACTTTTTTTTTTTTTGCTGTTTTCAAATGAGGGAAAAAATTATTTCACAATAAAATCCCTCCAATCTTAATGAGAAATTTGAGCGTGAGTCCTACTTCAACACTCTCTAAAATAGAATGGCAAATGACAAGAATATTCATATTACTAATAATAAATTTAGAATAAATCCTCACGAAATCTACAAGCTAAACAAGAGACTTAGAGTTAAAAGAACAATTAAAAAATATAAGAAAATATCCTGCTTTTACTTATTGATTTGCACATTTTTCTTTTCTAACTTGCTTCGTGTGTCAAAATAGCTCTGGACTCTTGTAGCAAATTGTAGGTTTATTTACAGTCACAAAGCAAAGCAACTCCCCTCAGTGTCCAATGGTCCGGGTTCTGGCTGCTCCGGAGCAACAGTGAAAAGATGTACGTCAGGTCAGTCCGTCTTGGTTTCTTGTACACTGGGCAGGAGTACAGATTAATCGGCGGCTTCTTGGTTTCTGTGGTGCTGCTCACCGCATACACATGCGCAACTGGCAAAGGTGTGAAGAGAACCTACCAAACAAGATTATACACATACTGTATGTGAATTTTTGCAAATGAATCATACATGAGAGATTAGTTGACTTTGGTTTTGCAAAATCAAGGAAGAACTACACTTCCCACAATTAGGCAGCACCATAGAAATGAGAACAGTACCAAGAAAGCTACTAGAAGCATTATGAATGATATTCAATATCAAGCAGCTTATATATATATATTTGTGTTTTCCTATTTTGCAATTAACTTCAAATATATTGCATTTTATACCATTTTATAATGTATTGTTTGTTTTTTGGATTATGTCATTTGCAGTGTTTCATGAGCTATTTAGTAAAATACATAAAAGACATTCACAAACGGGGAAAAATACTACTGAAATTAAGACTGCGGGAGAAAGTGAGCGGTCATTTCATTAAATGCTAACCTACATGGTCAAAAATATGTGAACACCAGGCCAGTCAAGTTCTTCCACACTTTGTGCTTAACTCACTTTGTGCACAGGGGCATTTACATGCTGGAACAGACAAGGGCCCACACAGGAAGTCTGTTTGACTGTTAACATTGTGTGTAGATGAAACTGCCAAACATGTTATCGACATACTTTTGGCCATGTATTGTCTTAATATATCCCCTGAATACCTTTGGTGATGATTCGGTCAGTTTTGCATTTCGTTTGTCCCACCCAGCACCATCCAGAAAAAGCCCGTAGATGTAGACGCCGCCCACTTCTCCTGGAGGGGGGCCTGTGACATCTTCCTTCATCATGCGAGTGACATCGTTGAGTAGGACGACGGTGTCTAGGGCCCAGCCTTTAGACAGATTCATTCGAGTGGTCTCTTGACGCATTGCTGTTAAGAACCCCTTCAATGAAGAACAGACACTATATAAGTATGTTACTGGAGAAAACCTGATCATTTGTGTGAGATGAGTTCCTCAAATCTTTTGCCCCACCTGTGGATTGAAAAACCCTGTGAGCCAAAACTGATGAGGTCGACCATTAAACGTCCAGTTGTGGAACTGCTGGTTCCTCTCAAGGAGTTCAGTGAACCAGAAACCCAGCGACGCAGAATCCCAAGAGATCTTGTGCCAGGTCTTTGGAACACGAGCATCATACATGCTGTCCAGAGCGTCGCGGAGATCCTCTGACATTATTATAGTCCCTTTGGGATTACAAAATCATTGTATTACAATACAAAAGCAAAATAAGACAACATAAGAGTCTTTTTCTTATTAATGTATTTTCTATACTGTGGGTGAAAGTCTCTGAAACTCACCATCAATAGCAAGTTTCAGGTCGGTGAGGGTACTGCGCACACGACCAATGACGCGCTGCATTCTGTCAAGCTCTTGACGAAGGAATATAGTCATGGGCTGGAATGCACCCATTTTTTGTAAACTACTCCTCACCTGCATAAAATCATTTGAAAGTCAAACTTATTTGTATAGTGCTTTTCACAATACACATTGTTTCAAAACAGCTTAACAGAAAACCATGATTTGTAATATTGTGTCTCATAGTCATATTTAGCAGATTAGAGCTGGGCAACAATATAGTTTAGAATTTGCGACGTTACAAGCAATCAAACAGTTGATATTTGCTTTATAGTATATAGGCATCACACGACATGCGAACTGAACCATGCCCGAACGGTATGGAGTAATTATAGTCAAACACACTGGACTTTGGCGGTCAAATGTGCTTGGGCACAGTTCAGATCACCTAGTATGTGTGAGTACACCCTAATAAAGAGGTGGCCCAATAACTTCATCTTCACCTCGTGTGGCACATAGTCAGCAGGAAGTTTTTCTAGCATCTCATTGGCCATTTTCTGGACAGACTCCTCCCTGGTCTCACCCTCCCCACTGCTGCTGTCTTTAGGCTGGATGTTGAGGATAGTACTCAGGGTTTCATTAGCCATGTTGGTCTGGAAAGTGATGTCAGCATTGGCGTGGAGGCCAAATACCTATTAGAATGAATAATTAGAATCAATAGTGCAAGCTCGATTAGTTTATTTGTGATTTGCTCAGCTTACACAGGTAAAGAGGACATTGAAATGCTTAAGACAAGGCTCAGGTCACAGAAACAAGTGCAGGACAATAACATTAGAGTTATGATAGGTTATAGAATATGCAACCACCCAGCTGTCCAATTGAACCCCACATTAAAATAATAAAAATCTGTATCACCTCAGGTGTATCAACCAATGGCAGAGTATCAATGTGCACATGGTAATCCTGTAGCATCCGGGCTTGTGGTATAGTATATCCCTTATGGAAGCAAAATTTTTCCCCAAACATGCTCTCACCAAACCAGATACGGGCGAATGTATTGAGCAAGCGTTTGTCCATATCATCTGTGACACGCCCACCATACTGCACCTACAGAACCAAAAGTAAAAATATATTGGCAAAAGTTTGAATGTGTCAAATAAAAGAGGTACAAAAACACAGTTGGATGTTCATACTGTACCTCTCCCAGCATATACCGCAGACAATTCCAGTTCACTCCTCTCTTGACGTCGATATCATCCAGGTGGTTCTGCACAAACTGGACACTGGATGTGAAATCAGCCTGGTTGAACTCATAGGGAATATTCCAGCCGAGTGGTCCAAATTTGCGTCTCTCCTTGGGAATTTGACAAAGAGGACAACACGTCTTAAATGGCTATGAACTGAAATACTACATGTTACTGAGTAAACTGCAGGGAGTTTGCAGTTGAAATGAAATGAAATGTTTGAATGTAAAATAAATATGCTGAGATTTAAATAAGTATATAGTCTGTTATGCTGTGTGTTTCAGAGTGAAGAATGGCACTGTTTTCAGAACAGCTTGATTCATAGTTAAATGCTGCTTCTGATGAACTCCATCTCTACGTGTGCTGTGAGATTATTGGGCACTTGGGAATGCTGTGTTCACTAGATTCAGTTTATTTTCACATTTGCATAATTTCCAACAATTTTTGTGGACAGATGCTTATAGCATTTTGCCAGTATTCCAAATAAAAGACTGGTTGTACAATTGAAAGTGTTTTTATATTAAAAATTAAAACTACTAATAATAATTATTACTGTTATTGTTGTTATTTTCAATTTGATTGGGTTCCTCAAACACTAGTGCGAATGCAGTATAGACTGGGACATCATCACAACAAGCTTTAAAGTCTACCTACAAATTCAATGCAGAGACTTAAAAATGTTGTTTACTTGCATGTCATGTGACCATTAACCAACGTCAAACAACCACAAACATAAGAATCTCAGGGGGTACTTCAAGTAAATATTTCAAGAGGCTGACAAATAAATTTGGAAATGATTGCATATAGAGAATAAAAAACAATCCATTTGCATTTGACAAATGTTGCTATTTTAATTACATTACTGACAAATGCTTTTGGTCATTTGTGAACTAATATTTAATAAAGAACTGACATATGGCCTGCATTTTAAACCTAATGTGATAATAGAAATGTTTATGAAATAATGATTTAAAGCATGTCAGGATCTGATCGACATGGTTTAACTAACAGCTGTCCTGACCTGGACGGTGGTGTGGAGGAAGGCCACAGCGTAGAACAGAGGTCTCCACTGAGGCATGTTGGTGATGTCGAGCTGTTCTTGAGTCACACTATTGTATGTCCGCTTGAGTCCGGCCTTAACCCCTGCGTCACAGATCGTTAACAGCAAATTATCTGTCATCTGCATGCTTAGCATTTTATTTCCTATTTTATTTCACTGTTTTTAATGACATGTCCAGAAAATCCAGATAACCATATAATGATAAATCAAGGAAAAGAGGAAGTAACAGCAGCAAAATGTAAAAATGTCCTTCTAGTAATAATAGAATGAACAAAAACAGAATTTTCCCCTTCTCTACCTTGCGGAGGCTCATTTGTGAATTTAATTGAAGACTGCAGGAAGTTAATGGGAAACTTGGGGTGCACCTCTGTAGTCACCCACAACCTGAAACTGTCCTGGATGTTCTCTGCTGTGGTGACTGTCTCTAGACCTTCATCCAGGAATTCCAGTCCTAGATGGCAGTTCTGCAGAAGTAACCAGCCCCCATCAGACATGCTCTGGGCCAGAAGCCTTCTTGCATGCACTTCCTGTCCCTGTCCCATGGAGATTGGCCGGCAAGGGACACCCTGCAAAATAAACTAAAACTGTTGAGAAATGTTTGGAACTCAGAAGTCATCAAAACTTCAGATCAATGAAAGTCGGGTGATACAAAGGTGATAACAGTCTGTAGAAATTGTTTGACTGGGGCAACAGTCAAAAATACTTCAGGCTGCTTCAACTGACCAACAGATCAAGTGTTCTAGAAAAGCATATAACAATTGATTGTAATTATTCATACCTTCGACTTAGCGAGTCTCTCTATGTTCTCTGTAGGATCAGAACCCATAGACAGGAAGCAGACTAGAGGTATCCTCTTCTCACCTTCTGAACACATGGACTCCATATCCAGAATCACTCCCTCGGCATACTTCTCCCCCATTGATTTGGCGATGTATTTACGTGCCTAGCACAGAAGAAGAGTCATTTTAAATACTTGACACCATATGTTCAATTGTCAAAAAATATACAGAAATGATAATTATAGACTTCCTAACATACATTCTCCCTAAATAATGATATACGGATATAATTAGATTTGTTAAAAACAGTTAGAGGTCAGTGACTTCTTGTCACTGCTTTAAATTTGTTCAGCAGCTGTCATGCTATATCTATATAAATTAATATCATATACATGTTTAATTTGGCTTAATCACAAATATAATATTCAAAGCTGATATTTAGTCTGCTAATAGTGAGACAGTGTTCGCAAATAAAGAATCATACTGCACTTAGAATCTGGAATTTACATGTAAAAGGAAATCTTTGTAAAATTAATATTTCACTACAGCACAACATGTGAGTGCTGCCGTTAAAATAGTTTCTCACATATAACCCAGTGAGTGACGGGGGTAAACAGGTGTACTGGGTAAGCTATAGCATGCATGTAACCTTTAGCTTATTTTAGGAGCAAAGTGGTTGAATCTACAATTGTCAGTGTCTCTTTATGCAATATTAACAATAATAATAATAAAATTTTAAAGTGCAACATGTAAAACTACTTAGCTGCTGGTTGACATTTGGCAGGAAATCTAATTTTCAAGTTCTTAGTCAACCTATGAATGACAATCCATGCCTAAATAAGGCAGAAGTAGTCCACTGACCAATGAATGAATAACATGAGCCATCACCACATACCAGGCCATTAGTGTCTAAATGACTATAGCAAGAGGCATCCTCAATCCTTCTACTCTCACTATGAACAATCTACAAAGCTGAAGATCTATCATTTAACAGAGCAAAAAATAATCACATTAAATCATCCATCATCATTTTGCAAACCGCTTGTTCTGTGTAGGGTCAAAGGGATGTTGGAGCGTGTCCCAGCATCGTGGTCTGCAGGCAGGGAAACACCCTAGATGGACGGCCAGCCAATCACATGGCATCATAACTATTTTCTTAATGCATTAATTATTAATTAATTATTTATTATTTGCTAATACACTTAACCCAGGAGCGTTAAATATCATTGCAGGAAGGTTTGATTATGGAATGTTAAGTGTTAATCTGGATCTTGGAGGCCGATCAGCTGTTCAGATTCACTTCACAGGATCTTTTAAAAGACTGGAGGGTCTTGAAAGGGAATTATATTTATTTAGTTGCTTCTCACAAAAGACACTCTTCTCTTCTCATTTATTAGGTTTGGATATCAGACAACAAAGTTTGGTGTTTTTTAATAGAACAAACCAACACTTACTAATGTATCGTCAAGTTCAGAAGGGACCCAATCATTACAACAAAAACCTTTTTTCCCTTTTCAAACCGCGTTTCCACCAAAACTACCCCGAACAATTTCTCCCAAGAACTTTTTTCCCCCACACCAGTTGCTGTTTGCATTTCCATCGCGGTCTAAAGTGATTAGTCAGGGGATGTATGACTGTGCGTGACTTAACAGTGGATTTCGTCCTGCGCATATAAGGTTAATAAAGTCTGAACCTCGTTGTCAGTCCATCGCCCGTAGTTTTTAAACTCCATTGTTGATTCGAATAGCAAACAACTCTTTGCACGGACCGCAACAGACTTCTAAAAATGGTGGTTGAAATAAAATGCTGCGTGAACTCAACCAATCAGTATGTTCTGTACCCAAGTCCCACCCCCAAAGTTCCTGAACTTTGAAAAAGTACTACTTCACTAGCAGGGACATTCTGACGAGCACATTTTTGCCTGGAACTTCATTTAGACCCTGGTCTCAGCGGTCGAAACACAGAGTTCCACCCCATAATCCATATTTATCAATCCCAAAAAATTCATAAATACTATGATATAGTATAGTATAGTAATGATACTAAAATAGCACTGCTTTGCGTATTAAATTGAGACAGGAGAAAGTGTTTTATGCCGAAAAAAAGGTTTTCCTGCACCTGTGCAATGGTACGGTCAGGACACCAACTTCGTATCAGCAGCAGTTTGCGGAATGCATCCAGTTGGTTCTCATAACTATCTGGAAGAGGAGTCTCCTCTGGAGTGGCTTCATCAAACCAGCTCTTCCAGGCGTGGTCATTGCGGGACACCTGGGTTAGGAGAGCACTGAAGTGGGGCAGAGTGGACAGCTGCACCAGGTTTAGCCATGTTGTGTCCAGGATCCAGCGCCTTGGCTTGGGCTCAACAGAGTTTAGGTCCAGGGATGCTCCACCTGAAAGAGGGTAAAGATTGAAGAAAATGAATTACTTTGCCTAAAATAAGTTTATAAAGGGATTGCAAAGAGCTGTATTACAGGGAATTGTAGGAGATTAAGACATAGGCCTACTTTGAGCATATTGAATATTACTGCTCTTAAAATTACACTAAAACTAAAAGTGGACATGTTATTCGCAAAACAATATGGTTCAAACCTTTGATGAAGGTCTGAAATTCGCTGTGGGAAATGTTTTTAGCCTGGAGATCTATTTTCAAAGTCAGAAGCAGTGTAAAAAGAAACTTGTGATCTTCATAGAGTCCTCGAGCAGTGTAGCGAAACACTTCGAAAGTGAGGTATTCCATTATGTTGTCTAGTCTTTTAGCTGTAATCGGGGACTTTGGCGACTTGTCCATCGAGATGTCAAAGATGCCCAAGAACTGGCGGAGTGAGGTTTGGTACATCACATTGACCAGGCTCATCTCCACAATCAGGAAATAGAGGATACTCCCTCTGGTGGCCACTGGACGGTACTCCTCTCGAGTATTGTTGATGTTCATTTCTGTCTCTGCAGCAACTGTTAGCTTTTGACTTACCTAGGGGATAGCAGAAGATTTCAGTTACCAAAACACAATTTAATTTTAAAGGAAAACAATAAGGTTGAGCAACAAATAAGATAGGACAAAAACACAAAGTAAGTTTTATGAGTCATCTTATAAATGAAGAAAGTACCTCCTGGGCTGTAATCTTGGTGACTTTGAGCACCTCAATAAGAGAATCATCCTCCACTAGAGATCCCTGAATGCTGGTTAACTTGTACAGAAGATTGCTCTCCAATTCCTGCATCTTCCTCTTGTTTGATGTCACTTCTTCCAAGAGCTTCACACGTTCAGCCTCCATTTCCTTGTTTGGAAAGTAACTGATTAACTCGACATTTGATCTGAAAGGTATATTATTTTTTGTACCGAATACAAAATCTAATCTTTAAAAACAGTTTCTCAGACAAAGGGTTATTATAGTTAACTAAAACTGAAACTACTAAAAACATTTTCCGTTAACTGAAATAAAATAAGTGTTTCACTTAAAATAAGTGAAAAAAAATGAAAAACTTATTTCAGTTAGTTGCCAAGGTAAAAAGGTTTTTTTATTGATTAGACAGACAGACAGATAGATAGACAGACACAGACAGACAGACAGATAGATAGATAGATAGATAGATAGATAGGTTTTCAAAAAACTATAATGATATATTAATGATACTAAAATAACTCTCTCTTCTTGCCTTTTTCTCTATGAGAATGACTCTGCCAAGTAACTGGTCTTCCAAACCCTTCATAGTGACAGTAAAATCCACCACTGCTGTTTTAGCGTTGATCTCTGGACTGTATGCAGGGTTGGCTAGTTTCGTTGTAATATACAGAGTAAATGTCTTCATTACGTCCACTTCTTTGTCCCCGACTTTAACCTAACACAAAATAAAAGTTCTTAGCTTGGTCTACTAAAACCTTGAGAAGTTTAAGACTGATTATATAGAGTTTAATAATAATTAAATGTCATAACTTACTTTATCAATTTTTCCAGACTTCATGAAGTTTTTCTCCAGAATGTTATCCAGTACTGGATCAAGCTCCTCCCCAACATCCTCTATGAGCAAAGGTTTGCCCTGGGAAAGGCAGTCTTCCAGGTGATTTCGGAAAAATTTGTGGTTTAGAGATGTCACCTGGTGGCAAAAAACAGAGCTGATGTCTTTTTGCTTATTGACAGGTAAAGCCCAAATCTACTACATATGTTCAAAGTAACTACATTGAATGATTTAATAATACCGATTTACATAATTACATAAAGAGACATATTACAGAATTAAGATTAAAACCAGTATCAAATCAGTACCTGTAGGTTATTGTTTTCACGGTTCTTGATCCAGATCTTGCCTTGGCCCTGTGGGTCAATGAGCAGAGGATAACGAGAAGCCTTTGTTACGATGATGCCGTTCTGAATGGACAGGTCATCATTGGGGAGACCCTGCAGGTTCCATTCTCCTATTGTAGCATTATCCACCAGCATATTGATCAAATTCAGGTTCTGTCCAGGAAAATCATTTTATACGATTAATAAACTGGAAAAACAATATCACAAACAAACTTGAAGGAATAATAGATTTTTGTAGTTGTTGATGAACTGACACAGGTTATACCTCACTGTAAGGGATGTGGCGGATATTCATCTCTTTCTTCCACTGTTGCATGAGAAGGCTGCGATACTCCTGGTTGAAAGGCCCAGAGTAGGACAGAAATCCAGTGGCCAGTAACACATCTCCCACCAAATCTTTGATTTGCTTCTCAAACTGAGCACTGCTCTCTGTCCAGCGAATCTAAGACAAACATACAAACAGGAGAACTGTGTAAGTGCATGTTTATATGTTTATAAAAGAGTGTCATTTTCAAGGCTTGCAGTCAAAAATCTGTAGAATAGCCAGTGCCTAAAACTAACCTTTTCCCACACCTGCAAGTGATATTTTTACCAGCTATGTTTTTCCAAAAACAGGCAGTAAAAAAAACAAAAATTTTGATACCAGTGAAAATTGGGTTCCTTTCGTGTCTTCTTGCACTTAAATGGTGCAGTACTTGGCTGTCAACTGTACTGGCATTGTTCAAGTTTGTTCACATTCACAACATTGCATTGTTAGAATTCATAAAAATTTTATCGGCCAACTGGCGATTGACACTGTTTCATATACTCGCCAACTCTGATTTTTACTTGCATTTGGCGATTAGCGAATGTTAATTTTAGGCCCTGAGTGTAGCTCTCATTTATTCCACTATAACTTAAAGACCTAAACCCTGCGAGGAATTTTCAAACCTTTTCTCCACCAAGTCCATCTATAAGAGCCACAGCATTGGACATTTTCTTCTTGCATGCCTCAGCATCATCCAGCAGGTCTTGCTTCTCCTTCATGGCGGCGTCATACATTGCCTGTGTAAAAATTTACATAAACATCTGAGATAGAAAGAAAGCATCCGATTTTAACCCTCTCGAAATTCATATATACTTAAAAAAATGCTAACATATTTCATTCATTTTTTTCCTTCAATCAATGAATTTAAATTTCTGCTTCATTACATTCGTATCTTCAGAAAAATTTACATTTGAGAAATGTTAATGTAATAAAGAGTCATGAAGATAATTTACTTTAAAAAAAACAAAGAACAGAACTGTTTTTATATATATATATATATATATATATATATATATATATATATATATATATATATCACACCTGAGCCTCGTCCACTTCTTTCTGCTTCGAGTCCAGTTGTTCCTGAGCCTTTGCTAGTTCTTCCTGTGCCACAGCCAAACGAGCCTCTTGGAGCTTTAAGTTAGCCTGCGATATACATATATAGAGGAAGTTAATACATTCAGAAGCATTCAGTTCAGAATCACAGGACAGTAGTCATTAATTCTGCTCTAAAAGCTAGAAACCAACGTAAGATATTCTGCTTAAAATGTTTTTTTTTCTGTTCCATTTAAGAAAAAAAAAATTTAGAATGAGATAAACGTGAGTAACACAACTGTTTTCAGCAGTAATAATAATGAGAAATGTTTAGCTCCAATACAGCAATTCAGAATGATTTCTAAAGGATCAGGACTGAAGACAGGAGTAATAATACTGAAAATTCAGCTTTACCATCACAAAAATAAATTACATTTTAAAATATATTAAAACATAGTTATTTTAAAAAAGTTCTTTTAAATTATAATAATATTTTACAAAATTACTGTATTTTTGATCAAATACATGCAGACTTGGATAGCATAAGAGACTTCTTTACAATTTTAAAAATACTTACTGTCCCTAAACTTTTCAACAGTAGTGTACTTTTCATTTTTAGGTTAAATATATACCCAGTGATGATTGAGACTGTGGAATATGTTGTCACCTTTAGGGGCAGAACTTCCTTATTGATGCCAAAGAACTCCACCATGGCTTCAGTCCAAGAACAGAGCCCTGCTACACTACCACAGGTCCTTTTAGCTGTTTCTAGGTTATAGTCTTCCATTGAGAGATATGGAGTAAGCAGTTCAACCATTTCCTCTGTAATAGTGTCCTTTAAAAGATAAAAATTTAAAAGAAAATGTGATGCTGTTGCACTGTGAAAACACATACTGGCACATTCTGAGTCTAACTCAGAATTTCATTAGTAACCATGATGCATTAGTGACTTTAACGCATCTAATGACTTTAACGCACCCAATCACTTTAATAAACACCTAAAATGAAGATTCAGTATTACAATGCGTTGTCTGACCTTGTTAAAGTTCAGCAGCATGCTGAGGAATCCGGAATTGTTCATCAATTTAAGAGCTTCACTCCATGAAGGTTTCACACAGGGTCTCTCAGGGTCCATGGTGACCCCATCCACCCGTCGCTGGAACAGCAGCAGTACACAGTCCATGATCCGCATGATCAGATGTGGAGGCTTTCCCAGTTTACGTACTGCTGAGATATCGGCAGGCTTTATGGTCTAGAAACCACAAATGGTATAAAGCTTTAAGTTAACTAAATTCATGTAATGTCTTCAAAGTCAACATGAAATACTGTTCACAAAGCATTTAATTAAATCGTGTTTCAGGGGCGGTTTAGCGTGCTCCGGACATCTACCTTTAGTGCAGCCTCAGCTGCCTCTAATGCTGGTTTGGCCGCCTCAAGCTTGAACATGGCCACCTTTTTTTCCCCTGCTATCTCATCCACAATCGCCTGGGCTTTATCTTTCACCTTCTGTACCTGAGCCTTCACCTTTTCAGCAGCTTGTGCCTTGGCGGTGACCTCCAGCAGAACTTCACCTGCTTTCTGTTTAGCCACCTCCAATACTTTCTCCTTCTCTTTCAACTCCACACGAAGCCCATTAACAGACTGCTCAGCCTCCATGAGGCGTTCGAGACCTGCAGATGAGATTAAATAGCTATAGCAAACTATCACCAAAATAATTTAATCATTAAATTGTTTTCATATATATATATATATATATATATATATATATATATATATATATATATATATATATGATATGTTTGAAATATATCATATATATGTTTGAAAACTATTTATAACAATATTTATATATACATGGGTCATTGACAAATAAAAAAATCTTTTCGAAACTGATGTAATGCATATTTTTGAGTCAATGTGTTTAAACAAGTTTCAGTTGTTAAATATCATTTCAAAGTGTTTAAATGCATCAGAATGCCGACATTCTGACGTAGAACCTGGAAGCGCTGAACGTAAACAGCATAGAAGAATGACACAGAACAGAAGATATTGTTGAATAAAGTTATTAATTTTGTTTTGATTTTGTGCACAAAAAGTATTCTCGCTTCATAAAATTAAGGTTAAACCACTGGACTATTTTAGCGATATCTTTCTGAACCTTGAAAATGGTGGTTAAATTGCTGTCGATGGACGAGTCGGATTCCTCTCGGATATCATCAAAAATATGTTAATTTGTGTTCCGAAGATGAGCGAAGGTCTTACGGGTTTGGAACGACATAAGGGTGAGTAATTAATGACAGAATTTTCATTTTTGGGTGAACTAACCCTTTTAAATAGTTTTCTTAGTCTGTTCATTTGTTCAGACAGTTTCACCGCCTGACATTTTGGGGTTTAAAATAAAACATAAATACAATAATATGTATTATTTAAATGTACTAAAAATTCAGACTAAAAGGTTTTATAAATCAAAGTGGTATATTCATTAATTTATCAAGTTATTTTAAAAGGAAATAATGCACTTGGACACAAAAATATGCAAGTCATATCATTGACCCACTTACCTCTCCAGACTAAACACTGACTGTGGTAATGCTGGCTGAGAGCATTTCCACTCTTGTTTAATCCAAATATAAAGAACAGCAACAAATGTAAAATTCTGAATCTAAAACAGATGTAATTGCAAACCTGTGTTCATTCGCTCTGCAAGCATCCCCACATGCTCGATTTTTTCTTTGTAAATCATCTGGTATCCCTTAATAAATGACAAGTAGGATTTAGGTGTCACATAGGTCTGACGCCTGAAGCGCTGGAAGTACTCAGTGCAGATCTCAGCCACCATGTCTTGGAACATTCCCATTGTTTCGACCACGCTCTTCTTCACCTCGTCTGAACAACGCAGAGAATAGTTAGCGAGGAAGTGCTGAGCCACGGCTACTAAAGCATCCCGTGGCCACCGCTGGAACCAGTCAACTGTGCAGCCTGAGATGAGGCCGGGGAACTTCAGGGCACGAGAACGCAGTTTCTCACCAACTGGTGAGAAGCAAAGAGCCACATGGAGGTTACTGCGCACCCTGGACAGGAAGTAGTTGTAGAGGTTGTCGATGGTGGGTGGGCAGCGTGGGAGATCCTTCTTCATAGCGGGAATAAGACTTTGGGTGATCTCATCTACCTCATCTCGAGCAAACAGGTTTGAGACTTCTCCAGATGCCAGAACGTTGTTCATGTACTCCAGAAAAGCTTCATCCTTGATGTCATTGTCTGTGAAGATGAAGGTCACACCCTTCCCTTCCAAACCTGCAATTCTGTACAGGGCTTTCAGGTCCTCAATTAGATTACTCACATTGTATGTTCTGTAAAGGGAGAAATTATGTTAAATCTCATCAAAGAAAATATGATCACATTTGATTTTGTGTTGACTCTAAATAATACCAAAGTACCAAAGTAAATTTACATCTTTGATAGAAAGCATCAAGTACTGTATCCTAACTATAGGGCTTTTCTCTGTTTGTTCAATCAATGACATTGACACTGCAAATACGCAAATAATTGCATTAACGAACAATATGAAACATTGGATTATGAATACAATTCAATGATTAATTTTTAACTCTGGATCACGTAAGAGTAGTGAAACAAAATAACCCAGGATTCCGTTTACACTGGGTTTAGAATGACTATTTAACTATTTAAATTGTGAAAACCCCTCATGACAGCAATGTGAAATGAAACCATCAAATTTGAGAAGAATTATAATATTCTCACCTTGTCATTGTGATTTGAAAGCTCTGGTATCCAGCAATGAAGGATGAAAGTCGCGTGAGACTCTGTTTCCCAGAACCGCCGACTCCAACCAGTAGAGCATTACCACGAGCTGTCCGGATTATCCGGGAAATTTTCATCAAATGGATCATGGCATCCTGTGAGAGTGTATAGCGGTCAATGCGAGGAATTAAAAATGTATACATCAATATCCTAATACATAAATATACTAATAATCAGTGAATTAAAAAGTATCCTAATATAGAGTATATATAATATAATAAATACTAACACAAACACATTCTAATAAAATGAGTTAAAAACTAACTTAGAGTGCATCAAGAGATGTTTTTATTATTAAAAATAAAAGCTGCTACATATTTCGGAGCACTGTCCACTTTATGCAACATGTTAACATTATCATTTTTGTTCCACTAACCTGAAAAAAGACCAGATCCATAGCTGCTCCTCTAACCGTTTCAATATACTGTTGTTGAAACATAGACAGGCGCTCTGATAGGGCCTTGAAGGAAGGAATGGGCTCATAGATCTTTGGTATCTCAGCCTCTGCATCTTCAGGTTCATCTCCTGTCATCTCTGGAGCATCCCGCAGGAAGTCCACAAAGTACTCTTCCCATGGCCCCTGCTCCAAAAGACCAGGACCATGATCCTGTACTGAGATCTACAGAGCACAGAACAGTAGAGAGATCAGATGATATATACATGAAAAGAAATACATATTAAATGCTTAAAAAAGATTCTTTTACTAAAGCCCAATTAAAAGAATTGAAAACAAACATCCTGTGCATGAGGTAATAGATCATGAAGCCTGTAAGGATTTAGTTGACACACCCTCTCCAAAATGCCATCGAATGTCTCTCTGTCCTTCTGATCAATGAAGCGGTCGGCGATGACCCGTGAACACTCGTGGCGGAAAAGAGAAGCCAGAAGTTGAGGCGTCTTACACACTTCTGATCCCACAGTGAGAATGCCCTGCCATATCCTGCTCAGATCACGCAGGTTAAAAATGTAGTGGAACTTAGCCGGGGAAGGCAGCATCTGAAAACAATATAAACTTAAAATTATTGTTTTATTAATATACACAACACAAACATTCAAAAGTTTGGGGTCCGTACGATTTTCTAATGTTTTTGAAAAAGGTGTCTATAGTAAAAATACAGTAAAAACTGTGTAATAATATTGTGAAATATTTTTTATATATTTTAAAATGTAATTTATTTAATGAATTTTCAGCATCCTTACTCCAGTCTTCAGTGTCACATGATCCATCCATCCAGCTCAAGAAACATTTTATTATTAGCATTGTTGAATCATGTTTACATCTTACAGCTTACAATGAAGCATACTGATCACAAGAGGGCAACATTTTCTAATAATTTGGACCACCTTGTGCTGTGACAAAAGCAGGCATGTTTGAAAAGGCTCAGAAAACTTTTGATTTTTGGAGGGGCCAACAACAAAGAGTCTTACTCCTACATTCCATATACAGTAATATTTCTTTTGATAAAAATTACCAAAGCACTACCTTAGCTTTGACCGCTTGCCACACTCTCCTGGTGGTGGGGACAAAGGCAGAAGCCAGAGAGCACACTTCTTCCGGGAAGCCTCTTTCTGGGCAAAAATAACCACTGGCCAGTGTGTGGAAGATTTTATCTATAGAGGAGTTAGATGGGAGAGTGCAGTTAAACACACAGAACTGGCGTTTGAGTCGCTGGGGTATATCATTGCGGCCACCCCCAGGGTGGATCATGGCAGCCACCAGCTGCAAGTCGACTATGCTGGTGAATTCCCCAGGCCGTTCCAGGCTGTAGAAACCTCCTTGCACCATCAGCTGACGCACAATCTCGTTAGTGATCTGATGGGTGAACAAAAACACTAGAGGCTCAGTCAAGGAGTATAAGAAATAGGATGCTATTATTGTTTTCTTAATAAAATGTTGGGCCTTTTTATTAGATGTATTCATTATGCCATGGGCTGGGATTGCAGTTGAACTACCTCAAAGAAATGGACAAAAGGGGCATGTGACTCCTCACCTGATCACCCCACTCATTGATAACTGGCATGTTGATGTCATCAATGAAGACAGTCATCTTCTTCCCTCCGGGAGGTCCGTAGGTGGTGCCCAAGCGTTTGTCTATGTAGCTTTCGATGGTCTGCTGAAACATGCCAGGCAGGGTGGCCGAGGAGAAGTTTAGGCTTTTGCTCAAATGTGTTTCTGGGTCATACTTGCCGGTGTAGCCCTGTGGGAAGGGTTGAATAGCATGACTTTCTCAGAGTGCAACTCAGATGCCTTTCTTTCTAATGCACATTTCTTGCTTAAAATATATTTAATTCTATTTACCTTTAATTAAGTTCAGATTTAAATAAAGTTTGGGGTTTTTAATGGTTTTGAAAGAAGTCTCAAATGCTCACCAAGGATGCATTTAATTGATCAAAAATACAGTGAAAACTGCAATATTATGAAATATTACAATTTAAAATAATTATTATTGTTTTAAATCATTTGTAGTACATTCATAATATATATTTTTCTTTAATGAATAGAAAGTTCAAAAGAACAGAATTTATTTGAAAGAGAAATCTTTTGTAACATTATAAATGTCTTTACTGTCACCTTTGATCAATTTAATGCATCCTTGCTTTTCAAAAGAAAATTAAATCTTACTGACCCCAAACTAGAATGCCAATTAATTATAGGCAATTGCGTTATGTTGCCAATAATAGCATGGATGAACTGAAAGTGAACAGACACGAACCTTGATCATGACTGTCTTGGCTGTTCCCTGTTCACCAATGAGCAGAACAGCTTTGCCTTGCTTCATAATGGTTTGCATGAGAAAGTCTGTCCGTATATTGTCAACATTTGGTACGAGTATGGAAGCATAATCAGGAACTGTGTCTTTGGGGTAGTGATACTCTGGCACCTATTGATGACATTGCAATTAAAATGAAAAGATATGAGAAACCATTCATGCTCTGAATGAAACGATAAACAGGAGGTTTGGCAAAAAGAAACTAAGGAAAATTAGGGAAGCTAATTCATGAACTTGTGGCATGTGACATGCTATAATTAAAGATCACTAAGGATTTCAAACAATATGCTTAATTAATGATCTTACCCTTGTAGACCAGAGATCCCACTCTCCAGTCGCACTGACCACAAATTCAAAGATGGTCTGGTCCCCCTCTGTGCGGGGCAGGTCCAACCTCGCATTATGCTTTTTAAGGAACACCTCCATCTTGGCTCGATCGTCCAATTCCAGCAAAGCACCAACAGACCACATCACAGAAAATATGAAGAGACGGTTGATGTGAGCCTCTGTTAGGTGCTTCTCTTCAACCTCTGGTAACAGGCCCTGTGTTAAATAAATCAGAAATATCTTTTATTATTAGTTTCAAGATTATAGATCACGATCATAATATTTTTAATATCTTATGCATACATATATACACTGTTAGTGTATATTAACGCAATAACCTACTCAAGCTTTACAGCCTCATTTGGCTTTTTTTTTCATAACATCTGAAAACAGTTGTGTCTGTGCCTCACAGTTTACCTGTAATAAATCAATGGTCTGCTTGATGTACATGCATTCAAGCAGCTGCATTTTGGGGGAAACAGCAGTGATGACAAAATTCATCAAATCCTGTGGGAAATGTAGATGTTAGCAGGGAAACGTGTGTAAATTAATAATGCAATTAGTTTTAGATATCTCACAGTTTCATAGGATCAATAGTCAGTGAGAGCTCTTGAAAATTGTGCACAAAATTCTCTCTGACCTTTCCCTAGGCAATGTCAATGAATCAATAGAACTTTTCATATTCATAAACCACCTAATGGTCTACAAGCTTAATGGTTACAAGCATTGTATTGATCTTTATATTGATGTTTTACACACTTTAGTTGCATTTTTAAATGGTATCTAGTGATAAATATTCTTGTTGTATCAGTTAAGCTGTACTTCAATAACCTATGTATCAGAGAGCATGTAAAAAACTGCCCACGTGTCTAGCTGTCACCTGATAGATAGAGTTGAAGGAAGCCAGTAGCACTTCAGCCTGTGTTGCTGGGATCTTTTGCAACCAGGCCTGCAGTATGGGTTGCCAGTCCAGAACAGAGGAGCTCATGAAGACCATTCCGTTGCGGGACACAGTGGCAGGAGATGCATTGTCGATGTTGTGGGGCTCAAATACCACCTTGCAGTTCGGAGCCATTGGTATTCGGTCTCCATTTGCCAGAGTGAGGGTTTTGTTGTCATCTAAGACGGAGTTGAGATTTTCGATCCAGATGGCGTCGACTGGACCATCAAGAACAATCCATATGTGTTCTCCCTGTGAAATAATTTACCATCATGTAAATTAATTGGAATGTTTAATGACATGCAGGAAAAAAAATAGTAGGCTAAATCGTGCGCATGATCTACTATTTCATTCCCTCGATTTATAATTCATGCATGATTTATAAATTGAGGGAATGAAATGGTAAATTGTGTGGACGATTTAGTAAATTGAGGGAACGAAATAGTAAATCGTGTGCATGATTTCCTTTTTTTTCTTGCATGTCATATACTTACAAATGAAAGTCATGAGCACCAGGTTATTTATTGACACAGCACAATTAAACTGCAATCAAATTTTTATTAATTGAAATCTCTATTTACTTGTTAAACTGCCATTCAAAGTCATATTCATCAGTTGGGGTTGGACCCGTAAATATGTCATTAATGACAAACAAATTAAAGAAAATTGCTTACATAAACATGTCATTCAATTACATAAGTTGCTTGTTGACACAACTCTCTCACCTTCTTGGCCTTTAAAGTTTTCCTCCACAGTGTGGAGAAAACACCATCTGTCCAGTCATTTGTGGCCACATCCAATGTGCCAAACATCTGGGAGGCAGTGATGGCCTTGGGATTCATCCTCATTTCTCTGTGCGGACTTCCACAATCTGTCATGGCTTTCATTAGAGTGTGGATACATGTCGTCTTTCCTGTTCCACTGGGACCAAGGGTCATCATACCTATGCACAGAGAAGAAAAAGATTGCTGAGTGCAAAGACAATTTTTTGACATTGTGTTCTTTAGCAAAATGTGCATGCCTACAGTCTGGGAATTTGACAAAATCTCATTCTTATAACTTTAATAGAGTAAAATGGATAAAGACTAACCATGTCTCACTCTCTGAGTCTCATATAGTTGCACAAGTTTGAGAATCCAGGGTGGGTGTGCAATCAGTCCGGCTTCTTCAGCTTGTTTGGTGATAGCACTTTCCAGCTCAGGATAACCGGCTTTATCCAGCATGATGCTCGGAAACAAGTCATTTATCAGACTCATGAACAGGGGCTCATCTTCATCCACCTGTATGGAGGAATAGGCAGGAACAGAGTAATTTGCTGAGAACATCACATTGTTCCTATTATTTCAAGGTGTTATTTCCAATTAGATTTGGATCAATCATGGTCACCAGTTTGGAGAGGTTCATGTCACGCAGAACTCTCATGACCACGGTCTTTTCTGGCTCAGTTGGGTTGGATCGCTTCACAGCACCCAGAGTTCTTAAAACAGACAAGATGTTCCTCAAGCCAAAGTCATAATGGACCTGTTGAGTAATAAAAAATATGAAAAAATCTCAGCAAGACCCACGTCATGAACAAAGAAAACATTTAATGTATTTATTATTTATTTACTGGCCATTTAACCTCATATCAGCATATCAAAGACTATATTCATGGAAAAAACAAGAGTAATCAATTCTAAGTAATCAACAATAAAATGTTTTACAAACAAAAATAAATGAATACAAATAACAACAATAGATGATAAATAAAATATTTCAATTTGATAAAATTTCAGATATATTCCAAAGAGAAACTTTTTTAAAGTGTCCATTAATATAAAAATGTTGTCTAATGTGAGATTTCTTTTTCTCGTTAAAATACATTCTCTTAATCCAGTTTATTGATCTTTGACTACTATTAGTATGCCATTCATGGGTTTATCTCCCCGAAAAGTGTAAACATTGAGCCCGCAGGCACCATCTAAACATTGAGAGCAGTCTGAGATCTGTCAATCTTTGTCCAGCTCAACCAATAATGTTTACTTTGATGTGTCCCATGTAACCAGCCTCAGTTGTGGCACGCTATGTAAAAAAAATGAGTCACCATCCTTGTTAGTAGCTTTTCATGCCTGCTTCTTTTTTTCAAATATTTCAAAACAGTGGTGAGAACGGACCTTTTCATTGATGAAGTTTGTAACATGAACACTGTTATTTTCTTGTTTATTACTGTGAAGCTGCTTTGAAACAATCTGAACTGTATAAAGTGCTTTATAAATAAATATGACTTGACTTGCCACTAGATTTTGACTTTAATAATGTATTGTGGGTACCTGCTTAGACAGCTGTTCCTCACACAATTTGTACAGGGTGTAAAACTTGCGGCTGAGGACTTGATTTTCACGAAAACCTGCACTGGCAAGTTTCACTCTCATGATGATGGCTCGGTCAGGCACCATCATGGCCACTGTGCGGAACTGAATTTTCAAATTCTCAGGCAGCTCCTGACGACCAGCATAACCTGGGTTCTGTGATGAAAATTACAAACGGAGGGGAAAAATGTTGAAGAAAGAGTATGAATGAAAATGCAATATTGTACATCAAATACATGTTTCCCCAGCAGGCTACTTTGATGACTGCAAATTAATTACATGAAGTACATGGCGGGCTAAAATTAGTCATTTTACCATAGTAAGGAAGATGCCAAACTCTTTATCCATATCCACCACATCTCCATCTGTGAATATGAACTGAGTTTTTTTGTTCTTCTTGCACTGCAGGACGATGTAGATTTGTTGAGCAGCTACTGAGAGCACAGGCAGCTCAATACGGTTGAACTCATCAAAACAGCCCCATGCGCCAGACTGGGCTAATCCTGTTTGACAAACATTATAAACATGAAGAGCCAACGAAAAAGGTCACACATTTTAAATATGTATACACTAATCTGATTAAGGGTCAAACAGGTGTTCTCCGCCAGTTGAAAAGAGCAAGTCTCCCTCCACTCATCCTCACCACTTTCTACAGGGGAACCATTGAGAGTGTGCTGACCAGCTTCATCATTGTCTGGTACGGTAATTGTATTGCAGCAGACCGCAAGACCCTACAGCGGACAGTGAACACAGCTGCTAAGTTCATCGGTGCCCCTCTCCCCTCCATCCTGGACATTTTCCTTACACGATGTTCCAGCAAACCCAACAGTATTGTGAAGGACTCCACCCATCCCTCCCACAGTCTCTTTCAGCTCGTACCATCAGGAAGACGGTACCAGAGCATCAGAGCCCGCTCCACAAGACTGCTCAACAGCTTTTTCCCCAGGTCCCTGAACTCGTACCACCCCACCGCTCTCTGAACCTCTGAACCCCACCCTCCCACCCACTCACTCCACATTAAAGAAAATAACTTATAGCACTAGACACTTTTCACACTACAAACACTTGCACTACAAAATCATCCTGCACTGTTCCCTGTAAAGCTCAACTTGACTTGACTTGACTTATTTTAGAGATGGAAGAGAAAAAAGCAGTTTGAGAAGTTAGCTCAGGTCCAATCAACCTTTATAGATACGGCCCAGTCCACGGAAGTCCATCTGGTCAGAGCAATTGAAGACAACCACATATTTTCCCAGGCAGCGGCCCATGTCTTTGGTGGTTTCAGTTTTTCCTGTGCCAGCAGGGCCTGCAGGGGCCCCTCCCATACTCATTCCTAAAGCCTGGGCCAATGTGATATAGCATCTGTGAGGAACAAACCAAAATAAACAAGTAGTAAATACACTGAAGGTGAATACACAATGGGTGGTACTCATTAAGAGCCATTTCTGCTAACAGTCTTAACTTCTAGAATCTGGCCTCTTCAATGTATCTACACTCGCCTGTCAGTGAGAGGTGTAATCACCAGACGATCAGTGCAGCCCAGATACTCATTACAGTAGTCAAACTCCACATCCGTGATTTGGATTATGCATCTGTCAGTGTCCTCTATAAAGTAGAAGCGGGACTGTTTCTGCCATTCAAAATCTAAAGGTGACCGGATGTTCATTCGTACCTTCAGAGGGAGATACAAAGGCAATGTGAAGTTTAGACTTTGAAAAAAATCTTGTAAAAGGTTTCTTTATCAATATCATTGTGAACTTGACACTACCGTTTAAAAGTATGGGGTCAGTATGTTTTTTTTTTCTTTCGGTAAATGTATTGAATTGAGCATGACGTGACAAAAAAACAAGACAAAAAAAGAAAATGTTACAAAAGATTTCGGTAACACTTCACAATAAGGTTTAATTTAACATTAGTTAATGCGTGAACAAACACGAACTAACAATGAGCAATACATTTGTTACAGTATTTAATCATCTTTGTAAATGTTCATTAATAAAAACATAGCTGTTCATTGTTTGTTCATGTTACTTCACAGTGGATTGACCAATGTTAAAATCAAATTTGATTTTAATAATGTATTAGTAAATGAAATTAACATTAACTAAGATTAATAAATTCTCTAGAAGCATTTTTCATTCTTAGTTCATGTTAACTAAATTAGTTAACAAATGAAATCTTCCTGTAAAGTGTTACCAAGATTTCTATATCACATAAATTTAACTTTCTTTTCCATTCTTTTGAACTCTCTGTTCACCAAAAATTATGAAACACAATATATCAAGGTTTCCACAAAAATTGCAAGCAGCACAACTATTTTCAACATTGATAATAATAATAAGAAATGTTTCTTGAGCATCAAATCAGCATATTAGAATTATTTCTGAAGGATCATGTGACACTGAAGTAATGATGCTGCAAATTCAGTGATTGGTCAAAAAAAAAAAGAAAAGAAAGAAAAAGGCAGCACTGGAGAGAGAGACTATTTTATACTGAATAACCCAAAAACCAATCACCAGGTCATCAAAAATGTCCCTCTGGTGAACATGTATGGTGATAAGCGTCTCATATTTGGTTCTGTCCATCTTGGTCAGATCATGAGTAGTCATATCAATCAGTTCGTTCAAAATATCCAGGAATTTCTGGTTAGTAGTCTGCATTATCTGTAAAAATACAAAAAAAAAAGACAAAATAATCAACAAATAATGGAAACATCTTCCAAAACGATGTAAAAACAGACTGTAACAGAAAAAAACAGAACATTTATATAGAGCTTATTTATGGGGAGAAAAAAAGGACAAAAGTGGTTCATTAATAAACTACAACCTCTTGATTTGTGCTTCAGTGCTTGAAGTGGGAAAAAAATAGTGCCGGTCCCAAGGGTTGAAATCACGTTCCATCGGGTGGTCAGTACCTGCCCCATTTCAAGCACTGCATGAAAAACCAATGTAAGGACAAAGTTTGAACCTTCTTATCAGACTTGCTATGGTGGAGAGCCTCCTCAGCATCTCTGGTCCAGATGAACTGTATGCCGAGCAGTCCAACCTGAGCAGGGAACATCGATTGGAACTCCACCAGTTTAAAGCCCTGGTCACCAATAGTCATGTGGGCCTGTCGTATAATGTTGTGAATGGTCTTCTTGACTCCATTCAGTAGCAGACCCAGCCAAGCTTCTACATTACCCTGTTGTGTGAGATCAGTAACTATCTTCAATATCAGTGGAAGGTTTATCATTCATCAGGCAAAAACCATAAACACAAATATCTTAAGGTTATAGCACACCTCCCTTCAAAGAGACACATAGTTTGCTATTTAACATATTTAAATGTAATCTCAGAAATACTGTACCTGGGCATTGAATGGTTGACTCAGATTCACTGTTTCCCCTTCCTGTGACTGAAAACTAAGTATCTGGTCATAGTTTTTCTCATGAAACACAACTCTGTTCACATTATCAAATAGGTTCAACAGGTGAACCTGAAAGGCACAAAGAGACAAACAAGAAAAAAAGAGGTTGTTTCTGTTCAAATAAACTGAAAAATAAAACACAATTGGTTCATTACCTGCTGTATTTTAATGAAGTTTGATGATAAAAAATAAATCCTATATGATATTTGAGCAACCCATATAACATTTCGTATTTACTAAATGCTGTTAATGGTAACCACAATGAAGTGAGAATTGTTGTGCAGCTCTGTGACATTATACTAAAATCCAAAAGTTAGATAAACACACCTGTATGGTGTGTGAGTCAGATGCCTGACCCAGTATCTCAAGCAAGACAGGGTCAGAGACGAAAAAGAACCGAGGGAAGACGAGACGTTTCTTTTCCAGGTATCCACTCAGAGATTTCTGACACATTTCCAGCTGTTCCAAAAGATGTGGCAGCAGCTGTTGCAGTGCCTCGTCCCCAACACAGCACTGAACCACACCAGGAATCTCGTGTGCTCGCTGCATTATCTTCTGCCATGATTTATCGATGGTTTGGAAGCGTTTGGCCTCCTGCAGAGAACACATTTTCAAAAACATTAAATATAAAAAATAGTTTAATATAATTGGCTATTCCACTTATTCCAATTTTCCTTTTTTTGTGTGAGCTATCTATTGTTTGTGCTTACTGATGTATCATGTCGCACTCTTGTGCACATCACATGAGGAGTGGTATTTGTGCAATGTATGTGAGTGAGTGTTAGGCCAATATCTAAGTGTTTAAGTGTTTTTAGCAAGATGAAAACGTCTAGGTGCGGGCACTTAAGAGCACTTTGGTAGCGCAACGTTTTTTGTTGCTGTTTGTTTGTTTTTTCACTTGAGATGCTTTGGTTACTGTGATGCAGAATATCTTTGGAAGTGTTACAAGTATCTGGTTTCACAGACAGTTCATTTCTGAAATTAAAAATGTCGACAATGTCAAGAGTGAACAAAATGCCTTTCTTTTAAATGATTTTGTTCTGTTGTTGTACAAGCAGCATGTGACAGTTGGTCTATATTTGTTCCACCTCTTCTCCACTGTGATTGGATGGCTGGGTAAAAAGTGACAGTGATAAGCACTGCATTTTACCCAAAGTTGAAAATTTTTCAACTCTCTTTGACCAGAAAAAAAAAAAAAAAACAGGCACACAGCACTCAGCATGAAATCCGTTCCTCGTCACGCTGCTGCTGTTTTAAAATATGCGACACTCTCATTGAAAACGATTGAAAAAATAAAAAAGTTGGGTTTAGTAAAAAAACGCTTTGGTGGACACACAGCCTTAAGAGAGGAATTTACCTTAGGGGGTAAAAAATGGTTTGTTTATTTGGACTCAAGCTACCTGTGGCAGTTGTTTAGCAATGTCTCCACCCACAAACACAGCCTCCAGGTACAGCCACAGATTTTGGACTGTCAGCCACTTCTCAATCACCTCTGAACTGTTTGACAACTTCTGCACCCACTCCTGGATGGAGGGCTTAAATGGAGCATTATATCTGAAACAAGAATTTAGTCAAATTTACATTCAACTGTAATGAAATACAATATTAAATTTACATCACATTACATATATTTGGAAATCAAAGAATCATATCTAAATGATTTGGAAAAAAAAGTAAAATATTGTATAACTGTATTCAACAAAATACCTGTTACTCATTAAAGACCCAAGCACCATAAGACTGTCCTCCATTAACGCCACCTTCTCTGAAGTGTCTGATCCCTTTAGCAGCAGCTCTCCGCGATTCCTGAAAGGGTTATTTACCGTTTGTAAAATGAATTGATTGATTTTATAACAACTTAATGAATTTAATCACAAATTAAATTCTTTCTCTGACCTGAATGATGCAAACGTGAACTGATGTTTGCTCCATTCTGTCACAACATCTTTGAGTTTGGCCTCGATATCACGCTCCTTCACTGCGCTGATACACACATCCTGGTACCCAGAAGGTTTTTATAAGATACTGACAGCCTTGTGTTTTTAATGCAATCAATCAGGTTCCATGCATTAAGGATATGTTTAATAGTATTGTACATATATGTAATGGAATATTTTGCCCACACACAATACCTCAATATCTTCTTTAGCCTTTAGCAGAGGTGCTTCCATGACATTTCGAAGGCTAAAATTCGCAGCTTCCACTTCAAATTTGTGGCCGGTAATATCAGTCAAGCGCTGCCAATGTCGGGGCATCATTGCCTAGTCGTGAATGTGTATGTTAATACAATATTTACATGTTTGTTTGCTGTGTATAAATGCAATATGATGTCAATGAACAGATGCTTGCTTAACATCACCTTATTTGCCATCATGTAGAGCAGAGGACAGGTTTCATTGAAGTCATCAATGGTTTTTTTCAGGTCATTGAAAGCTTGCCACTCTTTCAGGGCTGTGGGCAACTTACGGATCCTTGAAAAGAATCATGAAATAAGCCCCTAAATTTAGTTCATACTGTATTTGTTAAAGTTTAAGAAAGTGAGAATTGTAAAAACCTATTCTGAAAATCCAGCAGTTCACTATTTATCTTTTCTATATCAAGGTCGGCCCATAATATGTCATAATATCCAGTAACGCTGTCGATGACAGAACTGTAGAGGCTGTACAGCTTGGATAAAAGATTGAGCTCTCGTTTGATTCTGTGAAGATCAGGATATTCTGAAAGAAGAAAAAAAGAGAGAATGAAAAGACAAAAAAAAGTCAACAACTCAATGTACACTACTATTTAAAACTTTGGGATCAGCAAGTTAAATATTATATCAATAATAATAATAATAATAATATTTTTATTCAGCATGGATGGATTAATTGATCAAAAGTGACTTATAATTTATAGTCATTTATAATGTCACATAAGATTTCAAATATTTCAAATAAATGTGGTTATATTAAACATTTTATTCGTCAAAGAATCCTGAAATAAAATATATCATGGTTTCCATAAAGAATGTTTAGCAGCACAACTGATATCAATATTGGTAATAATAATAAATGTTTCTTGAGCACTAAATCAGCATATTAGAATGATTTCTGAAGGATCGAGTGACACTGAAGACTTCAGTTTTGCCATCACAGGAATAAAATATATTTATACTGTATATATTCAAATTCTTTTAAATTGTAATAATATTTCACAATATTTCTCTTTTTGCTGTATTTCTAAACAAATAAATGCAGCCTTGGTGAGCATAAAGGACTTCTTTCAAAAACATAAAATCTTTAAAAGCATGGTGTCATGACCTTTCTGAACCTAAACTCATATTCTCAAAGAAAATAAAAGCACAAGTACCTTTAACAGGGAGGCCAAACAGTTCTTCGCCACTGGAAAAGGTGACATATTTCCTCCACAGTTCATCAAACTTAGCCTGAAAAACTTGCAACCTGTCACTGGCTTCACGTGGAGCCAAACCTGCCACTCCAGGACCACTGAACACACAGAGGATTTATTATGACACTGTGATCACTGATACAGGTACATAAGAGATAACATGAAGACACTGTGCAAATTAACTCAGTTACCTGTTGTCATAGTCAGCATAGAAATCTTGCACAGATTTCTGATAGATCTCAACTCCAGATACAAGCTCAGCCCTCATGTGAGGCTGAATTTCCAAGAGCTTATCCTGTGATTCTTTTGCCTTTAAAATAAGAAAATATCAACGTACAATCAAATGCTTACAAAATGAAAACCCAAGACGACGAGGTAAAGATGGTTCTTTACTTCGTTCATGTGATGTAAAGTAGAAAAATGAAAGAAAATAAACTACTATTTATTTAAAGACTACTTCATAAGGTCTCAAAAATACTTCCCTCACCATTACATTAAGTTCCTTCCAGCCGTACACAACCCCATCAATCCTTTCTGCATTTCCATCACTGTAGTACAGCTTATAGCGATTCAGCAGGGCGAACGACTCCTCCACCGGACCAATGAGTGTGTCTATCTGTATCTCCGCTTCTTGTACCTCCTGCAGGGCAGCCATAGTTTCCCTCACATCATCCAGGTCAGAGATGGGCCTCTGCAGCTGCCTCCTCTTCCCATCCACAAAAGAGCTAATCTCAGCCATGCTCACAGAGGCCTTCTGATTTAGAGCCGCCCCGAATGCGCATTTCCAGGAGCGACACTCTGCAATGAGGGATGCTTTGAGGGAGTCAGTTTCGTAGAGGATGGGGCCCACAATGCATGTGGAAGGTAGCTCTTGAATCTGGGTCTCGAATTTCTGATCAAATATATGTAATGGAAGTT
Source organism: Zacco platypus (assembly GCA_038088235.1). Classification (NCBI taxonomy): domain Eukaryota; kingdom Metazoa; phylum Chordata; class Actinopteri; order Cypriniformes; family Xenocyprididae; genus Zacco; species Zacco platypus. Next base: position 4,869,227 of record CM076065.1, read on the forward strand.
AGGATCACTCTCAACAATCTTCAAACTTTATAAGACTTATTTAACAATTACGTACAGAGTACTGAGACAGTTGGGCACTGAATTCTGCCAAAGTTGGGTTGGTCTCCAAAAATGCTTTCACCTGTTCTGCTGCATTCTGGATTGGAGAAAAGTCACAAATTTCAATATCCTGATGCTAAATAATGGCCATGTACTAGGGATGGACATTTCAAGAAAAAATAATATTCAGTGATTGCTGGGAATTATTCGATTACTATTTGAAAATCTCACCCCACCCCTGCATGCTACACACATATAAACAGAAAGCGAGGGAGAGAGATTATATAAAATCAAAAAAAAAAGAAAAAAAAAAGCGAAAGTAAAATGCGCATGGCCATTCATAACGGTCCAGAGCAGAGCGAGCATTTTCAATTAGTTAATTTAGAAGTTGAGCTTTCAGGCAATTCGGGAGTGGCGATTGCTTGAATGGTGAGTTCATTGTTATTCTTAATGAAAAACACAACAAAACAGGACAACTCTCTTAAATATAGGCGCCTTTACATTTCTCTTTGAAACCAAATCTTCCGTCATCATCTTATCAGTCAAGAGTGAGGCGAAATGGGCGAAATGAGGTAAAATCTGACTCCTGCTGCTGATTTGTGCAGCAACTCTCATTTGGCTCATGCTGAATTGAGCAGACACGTTTAGTTTTCTAACTTAAATAAATTATTTTTATTACTATAAAAAAATCAAAACAACAGTGAGGGGCAGTGCCATAGTGGGCAAGTGATGATACCTGTGTTGCTGCTGAACACCGGTAACACCAGCAACACCAACTATCGCAGCAAGCCTACCTCAAGCCATAATGATTTTAGGCCTAAAATGCCTAAAAGCATTATAACATATTGTGAACAGCCTGAATGACAACACTAATTTTAACGTCTCTGTTACATGCCACGCAAGCAAAGACTTTATATATAGACGCAAGTCTACAGTGTGTGTGAGACAATGTGTTGCTCTGTTGTCTGAGAGTTAACTGACAGCTTTTAGGTGCGTTATTGACAGCGTGCGTGACCGTCTTATTACATAAACGTGTCACCACTGCATCAACATCGAAAAAGTGGGGAATTTTGTAAGACAATATCGCACAACCTATTCGTTATTCTATAATTAAATCAACTAATTGAATATTCGAAAATCGTGACACATCCCTACTGCGTACACACTGCAGATGAATTTGGTTCACCTTTTAGTGCCCCTGTTCAGTACACAAAGAGTTCAATCATTTACGGGAGTGACTACTGCTTTCTACAACCAAAGTAACTGAAAAACATACAGGTAGTGACAACCACATTTACAAAAATTCTACGCAGTGTAGGAAACCTATCCGAACATCTAGTTGTTAAAGGATTAGATTCAGACCTAAAATTTCCTGATAATTTACTCAGCCCCATTTCATTCAAGATGTTTATGTCTTTCTTTCTTCAGTTGAAAAGAAATTATGTTTTTTTTAAGGAAAACAGTCCAGGATTTTTCTCCATGTAGTAGACTTCAATTGCTACTAATGGTTTGAAGGTCTAAAATGCAGTTTCAATGCAGCTTCAAAGGGCTCTACACGATCACAGCCGAGAAATAAGGGTCTTATCTAGCAAAACGATCGGTCATTTTCTTAAAAAAATAAATATTATATATTTTAACTACAAATGCTCATCTTGCACAAGCTCAGCAATGTGCCATGCATTACGTAACGAAAGGTCATGTGTGACGTAGGTGGAAGTACTGCAGTAGGGCGAAAAAGGTTTTTGCTAAAAATTAAGTTATCCTCATGGTCACAATTAGCAATGTGAATCTTCAGGAAAATGAGGGGGTACAATAAATCACTAAACCATCGCAGTTTGTTCATATCAAGTGTTTTAAATGGACTGATTTTAATTGAAAGTTTTTGGGGTTTTTTTAAGTACCAGGGTCCACAAGGCTGAAAATTGAGACAACCCTTCCAGGACGTCCCCAGCATCTACTCTGAGGGAGGACACCACAGGGACAAGCTGGGCAAGAGCCTTGTTCACGTCCTTGTGTTCGACCACCTGTCTGTCCAGAGACCTCAGCATGAGTGGTTTAGTCACCAGAGTATCGTCTCCATTCTCCCGCGCTGCTTGCTGCTCTGCCTGTGGAGACACAACTAACCTCTGATAAAGCTTCTAAAGCATCTGTGTCATGCTATTGATTAGCAAATTATAATTTTGGGAATAAAATCAAGCAAAAATCATGCACTTTCCATGGGCAATGGAAGTCAATGAGGCATTGTACAGTATTTATTATAGCTTAACTTGTTTTGAACCTGGATCATTCCTCTAATTCTGTTACCTGCCATTGTTCTTGTTGGACATGGGAAAATTTCCAGAGTGGAATATCCTTTGCCATTGAAAGCACCGTGTTCACTACTTTATTGAGAATGCCCTGCATAAGAAGGACAAATGGGTGGTTAAGAATTGTAAAGACAAACTAAAGTCTTAGGATTTAAATACATATGTATATGTACACATGAATTTATATGCATGAAGATGTCAATTTCTGCTGGTTTATAAAAACACTAACTAAGATTGTCAATCAAACCACATCTTATTTTTTTTTTAATGTTTTTGAAATAATTCTCATATGCTCATCAAACGTTGCACTTAAAAATACAGTAAAAACTATTATATTGCGAAATATTATTACAATTTTTAAAACAGTTTTCTACTCTAATATATCATAAATGTCATTTATTCCTGTGATGTCAAAGCTGAATTTTCAGCATCATTACTCCATTCTTCGGTATCACATGATCCTTCAGAAATCATTCTAATATGCTAATTTGGTGCAAATGTTTAAAAGTTGTGCTGTTTAATATTTTTGTGGAAACTGATACATTTTTTTAGGATTCTTAAACAGAAAGGAGCAGAAATGTAAAACTTCAATGTCTTTAACATCCCTTTTAATCAATTTAATGCATCCTTGCAGAAGAAAATATTAAGAAATAAATAAAAATAAATAAAATTCTTACTGACCCCAAATTTTTATATAGATGTGTAACTATACTTTACATTTTGGTATAATGCTACATTCTGTTTTCACATCAGTACCTGTATGTGCTCTAAACTTGGTCTGACGATGATGTTGGGAAAGGTCAACTCAACTGAAGCCTTTAAAAGAGGAAACTCAGGGGTAGGTTCACTTTGAGATGAAGAGCGATGCGTGGATCTCACAACAAGAATCCGACGTCGCAGAGCATCCAGAGAACGTTTGGTAGCTTTCAAATGAAGAAAACATTAATGAGTGACACTTTCAGGTACATTCAAATAAGGGTCTCCATTTTGAGATGAAACACTGATGCATGATTGCATAATGCACGCATACCTTTGACCAGAGCGTCTGTGTTCTTCTGACAAAAATGTCCTATCATGATGTAGAAAGCGCATGGCAGACATTGAAGACAACGTGTCTTCTGCTTGGCATCAGGATTCAGACATTGGTAGCTCTAAACATACATGTGAAGATTTTCTCACAAAACTACTTGTGTAGTGTGTGAGTTTATAACAGTAATATTACACATTATAAAGGCCAATTCACACCGCAATGACAGAAGCAGAGCAACGCCGACAGTCACCAGATTACAACAGGTCACTTCCAAGTAATTCTAATTCCGATTCAATCGCTGAAAACAAGCTCCAACAGATGCCAACAGACTCTGACAGGGGTAATATATTGATCCGACAAAACCCGACGAAGTCTCTATTGGCATCTGTCAGCATTTGTCGGTGCTGTGTGAATTGGCCTTAATGAGCAACAAGTTGTCTAATCGAGTGCTAAAAAGTATTTCAGAATTACACAGTAATAAACTCCCAAAGTGAGGTGATAATTGATATATTTACAGCACCTCCAAGTTGACCCTTTCTAAAGGTTTCAACACTCCATTCAGTTCCTCAACCATCGCCAAAACATCGCCCTCCACCTGCTGGCTTGCACTTGAATGAAAACAAAGGAATCCTCAAACAATTTCAAATCACATTTAACTATGAACCTTAGTCAATTTAATTTGACATGCATGAAAGCAAAGCTTTGAGGAATAGAAGTATGTTCTGTTAAACGTCTTTAACAGTTTTATGCCTATTTAGCTGTTTGCTTAGTCGACACATTGAAAATTCACCTTTTGAAAAAACTGAGTGAAAAGAAGACAATGCTGGACTTTAAGTCAGAGAAACTTTTTGAACGGTCTGCATTTGTAGCCCTCGCAGCTTTGATTTCTCGTCAAATTAAATTTGACTGATTTCCCCATATAGTCTGTGACAACTGACTTTAAAAGTGTCACTCACATCTTCAGCATTTCACTCGCAGTGCTGACGGTGGTCTCTGCATTGGTGAGGAATATCTCAGGTGTAACTGGCTTGTGATTGGGCAGTGTCAGCAGATTAGTGAAAGACATGGATTTTAAGGCACTATTAACTCGACAATCCAGAATATCCATAGCAACCTTCGCCACTTGTTTCAGCTCTTCCAGTGCCTTGTACACACAGCCTATGACTGAGAAACATTGAGAAAAGACTTAATACATACATGATATAATAAGACTTAAGACTCTTAATAAGTTATGATTAGACATTAAATTAGACATTGAACCTCATAATATTTCTAAAAAGTGACCCAAATTCTAAGACAGTGTATACTGCATAGTACATGATTGTTCATTCGGCAAATACACACTGCAGGTTAATATGCTCTGGCTCAATGAGTACTACTCTCATTCTATGTATGCAAAGTTTGGTTATTAAAGGGAGTGATATTGATATTTTGCAATGAAATTCGTATATTTTTCAAATTGTTCAAATACTTTTGGGAGCCTCTGTGAACATTTTGCATACTAAAATTAGCATGGATGATGAAAGATTTTAAGGCACCGAACTAAACTTGAACTGATCTAATGTAATTTATTCATGCAATAATTGTTTTACAGTGGTCAATATTGAGGGACGTCCATGAGAGAATGGTCAGTCCAGGGTAGAGAGAAGTCTTCACAGATCTGATAAAGGGCTTCATCGGGGACTTTAGCACACTGGGTATCCTGCTGACTGTTGTGTTAAATTCTCTCAGCATCCCCTGTAATCTGAAACCAGTGAAATTACACTTCATGTTAATAAAAGTATTAACTTTACATTTTAGTTTAGAACAATAATTGTTGATTTTATTACAGTACCTTTGTCCCAAAACCATACATGACGCCTCACTGTCTAATGCCAACATACATCCTAACCATCATAGAATCTCTTACAAGCCTGATTTGGAACTCTTCAAGTACGTAGCAACTATATATTCTACATAAATAGTGCTCCTTTGCACAATACTTTTGTATATATAAGGAAAATTCCTAATGTAATTCAAATGTAAGGTAAATCTCTTTTATGCACTCACTTCTCGCGATACTCCTTCAGCTGAGATTGTTTGGTAGCCATATTGCGGATAACATCAGGTACATCAGCACCCCACTGATACATGTTATTTGCCTCCTCCAATACCTCCAGGACCAGAGGGTCAAGATTCACATAGAACTCCTAGCCACAAATAATGTAAGATTTAATTACGGAATCCATCAAATAAGCTCCTTTTCAATTTTTATGTGTTAATGAGTGTACAGTTTGGGTTTACACATAACAGGTTAACAATTAGAATTTGTAATTAATTTCATTACTTTCAAAAAACAAACAAAAAAATAACTATTAATTAAGCTGCATACATTCACAGTACTGATCCACTTTGCAAAAGAATATTGAAATTCCCGCTTGCAGTGATAAACTTGTACTGAAAAGCAGATGCGAACCTCAGTTTTTGGGTGTCTGATCAGAAGTGAAGCTTTGAGACCATGTAGTCCAAGATCTACACCTTCAGCCCAAGCTTTGTGATGTATCATTTCATACTCCAGGAGCACGGCAGCAAGTCTGTTGTACATTTGAATAATCTTCCTCCTGTCAGGTGTCTAAAGGTCAAGACAAAATAATGTGTAAAGCGATCTTTTTTGGGCACAAACTCCATTAAAATAAAAATAAATAATCTGTGTTCCGTGTTGTCTTTGCAAATTACCTGCAAAATGTGCAATTTGTCTTTTAGGATTTGCATTGGCAACTCAATTTTTTTAAATAGACGCTGTGACCATGCAATTTTCCTTGCCAACTGCAACAAAAAATGTAAAACACTATTAACATTCTAATTATAGTAACACTGCTTTCTTGTGTTGGACATTCTGCAAATACTGTGTGTAAAATAAGTTGTGGGCATACGAATGAGAGCTGAACAGTTTGCTAATCACTCAAAAGGGAACTTACAGGGGTCAGTTGTGAATAATTCGGATTGTCCTTCTCTCTTTGGTAGCATTTGCGTACAAACTCAAGGTCATATTCGTACCGTTGCAGAACTACCATATACTTCTGGTTAAGGTCCATTTGTCTGCCCACACCATTCTCAAATTTGGACAACATGTCAAGGGCTTGCTCAGTCTGTGGGTGCAGTAAATAAATTAACTTTCAGCGTAGGAGGAATATATTTACGCAATACTGGTCATGAGCTGTATGGAATGAGTCATTCAAATGTTCGATTAAGAATATAACTAAAACGGCCTTACGGTGACTGGTTGTTGAAGCCAAGTGTCAATCAGTGCATCTAGAGACTGATACAGGCCTTGGATTTGATTTCTGAACTCAGTGTAGTCATTGTCAAACTAAAAGAAACATAATGTCATATGAGATATCGAAGACTAAATCAAAGAATATACAGTAATGAGAGAACTTACCTCCAATTTGCGATGGTCAAGCACATTGTAGTTCTTGGATTTGATGGTTGCCACAATCGTTTGGTAGCGCATGTATATTTTCTCAACACCTTCAACTTTCATAAACTGCAGGCCGGAAAAATCTTCAAGAGTTGTGGCTATGTCTATTATCTTCTCCAGACGTTTGCAAAATGTGTCAAACTTTCCGAAGATGTAATTTTCACTGTTGGTATGACACAGCAGAGCTGAGTTAAGAAACTAAATATAATGTCAATGTGATTTCAAGTTGACTTTAAAGCTGTGGTCTACGGACCTCAATTCAATTTGATGTTCAACAGGGTTCTGCTTTAATTTCTCTTTCATTTGGTGAAAGCATTGCTGGTACTCCTGGTTCAACTCAATACATTCTTTTATCCTCTTGAGCAGTTCATTTCTAATTGGGAATACAGACCCCAGTATTTAATGTATATTCAAACTGAGAGACAGTTCTAAAGGCAAAGCATTTTACATAAGACCGACCTGTCCAAGTCCCAGACTTTCGTCACCCCTTGACAGAGATAAGCCTTGCTTGTGGTCACCATTTGATTAGTGACCTTTACAAAGAGCGATGTCATGTGTTCTGAGGTGTTGTAATACTGAGACACACTCTGAATCATGTATATGCTGTTCATCAGTTTAGGAATGTGTTTCAGCATGGAAGGCTGAAACAAAGAGTAAAAATAAATACAGTACAACTGAAATATTTGCAACTGATGCATAAGTTAAAACTGTAACCCTTAAAGTGTCCCATAAATGTTACTCTTGGTTATTTAACATTTTTCCTGAAGAATGTACAGTATACAAATTTGGAGCTTACTGGAATGCTTTTTTCCAGAAGTTCAAAGAACTTGTCCAGAGTAGACAGATATTTCACATTATCTTTAGCCTCATTGGTCACGACAGTAATCTTTGCATCCTATAGACAGAAAAGAGCATAATACAAACAACATGACAACCAGTTATTCAATATACAAGTTCTTAAAAGTTCGAAAATTCTTATTCCAGTAATTTGAAAAAAATCTTCTTGAATAATATATATTATAAAAATGGTACAGTACTGCATATTTGTTGTACTGAATTTCATTTGTTGATATTAATTAAAATATAAATTATTATGGCCAAACAGGATCATTTGTTTATATATACACATATACATACTTATATACATATATTTATATACTACAGTAAGACTTGAGGAAAATCTGAAATTTTTTAATTATTATTTAATTATTGCAACAATTATTAATTATTTAATTATTGCAACAAATGTTAATGACGTTAAAAATAGACAGCATTTCCTTTATGCAAAACACAAAAACTCAGTACTAAGTAATATGTATAAAAATGTATGAAAAAGCAAAGCAGAACATAACATCTAATGAACTGACCAGTTCTCTCCATTTACGTATTGTCTTGGACTTGGATGCATGCATTATACCAATGACCTTCTTCACATAAGGGTCCTTGATTTCATCCAAGAGGCTGAAAAAACATGAATACACAGTAAATCTAATAAATACACATATAAGCTCGAAATGAAACACCATTCTTGTATGTTATTATTGAAGAAAAAGACACTCCTGGATGGCATGGTACCTGCTGAAGGTGATCAGTCTGCGCTTCCAGTGTGCCAGCTCTGCTGAGGGTCCAATATCATCTGATTCTTTCCTAATGCGTTCACTCTCTGTAAGCACTTGTTCTATCTGCTTGGCCCAGTGTAACAGCACTGTTTCTAGACCCTCTACCAGCTCTGAGTTATTAGCTTAGAGCCAAAGCCAACAAAACAAAAAACAAAAAGGGGAGATTAATACAACAGCTAAGATTTGGGACTAGCTCGTAATTACACAATTTACTTTTTATGGGTCATAAAAGGAAGCATGTTATTTTATGTGCACCAAAAATGTGGCATTGGGATTGCTATGCAATTGCTAACAGCATGTAAGTGTTAACATTTGCCATTTAGGAAACATGTTAATCCCTCTGCCTCACGTAAACATTATTACCTTAACGTCAAAGAAAGTGCTGTTATGATTTATTTCTCTTTTCCCATATTTGACACATTACCTGCATTACTAAAGTCTTCAGGCTTCCGTATGTGACTGAGGTCAGGGGCTGATGGGATGTTATCAAGCTTAAACTTTTCCTCCATGTTCCTCATCTCTGAAGAGATGTTACAGGTGAACTTATCCACATATTTTAGGAAGTCTTGCACATCTGGGGACATTTGGCCATCTTTTATAGCTCCCCAGTCCTAGAGGAAAGGTTTGATTAATATGTCAGGTGCTTTGAATCTGACAGTTCTGATAGTAGTGTTCTGTAGTGTTCCAAAATCTAGTAATAATGTCATTTATGTTCATAAACGCTATATTTTGTCATTTAATTTTCACAAATTCGATTTTCTTTCATGAGATTTTCTGTTGAAATACGACATTGGTATTTAAAAATAAGGGGAAAGACACATTTTCATTCTTGAAAGCATTTTATTGGACAAAAGTTTGCATAGGCCTCTGTGGAGAAGACGTGTCTTCAATATTTTTCCATTTTCCAGGAAGAAAAGACTGAAATTCTAAAAGTGTATGTCTAATCATTAATCAAATTCATGGAATCATATATCATACCTCTTGAGACTTAAGGGCTTGGTTCATGACTTGAGTAAAAAGAAACTCCAAACTGTGCAGAAGACTTTTCCCTGAGCAGTCAAGCATTTTAAAATTCACCTCCTGCAGAAAATGAAAATAAGACAATCGGTTGACTGATAGACGTTACAATTGAAAAAACAAACAAACTCCCCACACTGACCTGTGATATGTTTGTAGTTGTTATGGCCTTGTTCGTGATTCTCATGAAAAACAAACACTGCCCGGTAAGATCCTGCAATCAGTGAGTGAAGAGAAATCCAGTTCATTGTTTTTCTCCTTAGCAACATGCATATATAGTTACTTAGTCACCCGCCATTTAGAACATGCTGTCCACCCAAAGATACTTAAACTGCACTAATTGCAGGGACAGTCCTACTGGAACAACTTGTCTTTCTGACTGATCATGTTGTGCCTATATACTGTTTATACTGTATATCATACCTAATAAAAAATAAAATATATCTTACTGATCCTAAACATTTGAATGGTATATATATCTATGGCGCAAACGTTTGGGGTCAGTAAGATTATCTTTGCAAAAGGTTCAAAAGAACAATATTCATTTGAAATAAGATTTTTGGTAACAATGTAAAGGTTTTTATATTATACTTTAGATCAAATTAATGTGTGTTTGCTGTACAAAAGTTTGAATTTCTTTAAAAAATCTTATTGACCTCGGGCCTTTCAACGGTTTTCTTAGGGTTTTGTTAGAAGAGTAACATTAATGCTAAAGCTTACCTTAGCCCTTGATATACCAATGTTACTAAGTAATTGCAGTTCAAATGATTTAGAGCGACAGTGATTGTGTTGTACAAGTGTTGTTGTACCTCAGAATTGCCTGTTGTGATAATCAGTTTCTTCTGTCCAGAAGCTAAATTTGAGGTATCACTCCAAGGTTGGGACTGTAGAGACACAGAGGCAGGTATTGGGTTTTTAGTATCATGGTGGGAAGATGCTTAAGGGATATTTTAAAGTCACTATCAAGTTGTGTGTTTTACCGATTCTTTGACTTGGTAGAAGAGAGTAAGACTTTTTGAACCATTGGCTGAGAAGAATTCCTCAATCATGAAGAACTGTAGAATACACAAACATACATTTATACGTGGCAACCACATGTTCTGTGATTTTGTGCATGTAAATAGGTTCATGTAAATATTATACACACCCTCTCACTTGAAATGATAGCCTCCTCGACCTCCACTTCCCCCAGGCTGAACATCTCTGCAATGATTGAGAAGAGATACTTGTGCCGGGCATCAAAACCTGCTCTGCGCTGATCTTTTAAAGTTTTGACCAGTTTAACTTTCTCCTTCTGGGCTTCATTTGTCAGTACCACAGAGCGCTTCCTTGACACCTATAAAAGAAGGAAAAGTCAAGTTAGATTATGTGCAAACTACAAATATTTTGGCACATTAAACGTTTAGTTCACCCAAAAATTAAATTTCTGCCATTAAGTACTCACCCTCATGTTGTTCCACATCAGAAAGACCTTCATTCATCTTCGGCACACAAATTAAGATATTTTTGATGAAATCCAAGTTTTTTTTTTTATCCCCCATAGAAAGCAACATAAATGCCAACATTCGAGTTCCAGAAAAGTAGTAAAGACATTGTTAAAATAGTCAACGTGACTACAGTGGTACAACCTTAATGCTAGGAAGCGACGGGAATACTGTTTGTGTGCAAAAACAAAAAAATAACGACTTTATTCAACAATTTCTTCTCTAACCTGTCAGTCTCGTACACAGTTGAAGCAGTTCAGTGCTTCCGTGTTTATGTCAAAAAGCCAGCTCAGTATTGGCCGATGCTGTTCATGTGAGCACCACCACGCATGTGATGCTGATGCAGGAGCCAGCCAATGCCGAGCCACCGTTCGGACGTAAACACGGAAGCGCTAAACTGCATTCACTGCGTCAACTACGTACGGGACTGACAAGAAATTGTTGAATATAGTGTATACTCGTCACTTCATAACATTAAGGTTGAACCGCTCTAGTCATGTTGACTATTTTAACGATGTCTTTACAACTTTTCTGTATCTTGAATGTTGGTAATTATGTTGCTTTCCGTGGGGGATAAAAAAAAAAACTTGGATTTCATCAAAAAATATCTTAATTTGTGTTCCGAAGGTGAACGAAGGTCTTATGGCTTTGGAACGACACGAGGGTGAGTACTTAGTGGCAGAAATTAAATTTTGGGGTGAACTAACCCTTTAAATGGCATTTTATAATATTGGGTTGACAATTAAAATGGGAAGAAACCAAAATAAATTTCAAGGTTCACATTTAGTTCATAGGGATTTTTCTATGCATCTATGCATCTATCGAATCGAAATTTGATTCAAAAATCGATTTGTAATTGAATTGTGACCACAAGAATTGAATCGTGAGGCAACAAAAGATTATCACCCCTAATAAATAACCCATCAAAAATAGAAAACAAAATAATAAAATAAAGATAATTACTCACAGCAGTGTTGCCCGCGGGTGATATATAAGCTGCTGTTGTTAGATTGCTGTAGTTTGCTTCCTTTTGCTCTCCAATTCTTCTGTGTCTACCGCCACCTATATTTAACATGTTAACACTTTACAATAAGGTCCCATTAGTTAACGCATTACTACCATTAACTTACAATGAGCGATACATTTGTTACAGTATTTATTATTTTTTGTTAACATTAGTTAATAAAAGTATTTTTGTTATTAGTTCATGTTAATGTACACTCAAAAAAAATGATTTTTTGATGCTGTTCAGTTTAACTTATTTTGATTCAACACTATTGTATTAGGTTTCAGGTTCAAACGTGATTGCTTCATGTTAAATTGACTTAAAACGATTAATTTTTGACTTAACTTGACGTTTTCATATAAAAATAACATGTTTCAATCAAGTAAACCCAACCAGGACTCAATCAAACAGGACTTTCACTTTGCTTTGCAAAGCTGGGAGAGTAAATGTTGAAATAAAGTGTTATTTTAAGCAGTTTTTAGCAAGATGAGAAAATGGAGACACTTTTTAAGTTTACTATTCTATTATGTTGATATTTATAAGTTTCTGTTATGTTAATAGTTTTGGGGTTACCATTGTGGTCAAGTGTTGAGCTTGTGCTTGGCTTGGCTAATAAAAATTCAAATCACTATTATAATAAAGTAATCACTATGATAGTGATCTAAACGAAGCCAGTATGACTTTCAGACTGCGAACAAAGAACATCACATCATAAAAGTTATATAAATCTCAATAGAAAACAAGTAGCATTCATTTTAGGATTATAAGTATAATTCAATTTAAATGTAAACTATTTAATTTAATCTAAAACTACTCATTCAAATTACATGAACACCATTGATTCTAGTTGGTTAAAGATGGTTGATTCTAAAGGGTTTGACTTGTTGATACCTCTGTCCATGATTGAATTGAGTTAGTTGGACATAATTATTTTACATAGATTCTTCCTTAGTTGTGTCGTCACAAACACAAGAATTGTGCATCGATTAAAAATAAACCTTTAATGTTAATACAAACTAAGTTGGTTGTGTAGAACCACTGTCCATAATTGAATTGAGTTAGTTTAAAGTATCATTTTTTGAGTGTTTATTACCAATATTACCAATAATATAAACAATACTAAGAATCCTATTTACACATTAAGATAAATTATTTTAAAATATCTATTCATCTCACACACAAACACTAATCATACCCCTTTTTATGGTGGTTAGAGGTGGTTTTACTTCTTGGTCCAGATGTGAGGACAAAGGTGGGTTTGATTTATCATCATTCTCATTTTCATTAGTTGGCATAGTGCTTTCCTCCCCAGTTCCTCCCTGTTCCAGGAATATGCCAGGTACTTCCGTAACAGGATCAACTGTTCCTTCCTGTGTGCCATTCAGATCCGCAGGGACAGAGACTTCATTTTCTGACATTTTTTATTCGTTTCCTCCTCCTAGTTAAAAGGCAGGAAATTCAAATGAATCATCATTTATCAGACATTATTACATTGCGCGCGTTCAGTATATAAATAAGAACGGAATCATTTAATGTCACGTGCTTTGCAAACATATTGACGTTTAAATTTAGAACCGTTGGTCAGCTGGAGTTTGACTTAACGGACATAACGAACATTCAGTGTTAATCAATGGGACTTTTTTAGGGGGGGGGAATTATGCCATACACGAAAAATGTACTACTTCCAATTAATTTAGGAAAATTATACCATAATTAGTCAGGTCATGCTGAAAAGCGATGTCAAATTTGGTTGCTTGTAAGCTCTTGGTCAGTTAGACACAAGTAAAGGCTTGTTTATGGGACTTTTGGGGGATTTCAGCTTTGACAGACCAACATAATTACATATTTTGTCGATAAATCCTTTAATAAAACATTAAACAGCATTTCCTTGTTGCAAAATAGCTCATTAATAGAAGGACGGTTCGGCTATGTCAAACGATTAAATGTTTAAAAAATTCTTTTTATACCATTAATTGAAACCCAAATTAACTCTAAAGCTGTCCAAAGCACTTATTTAGAATAATTCACCATATTATTTCCCCCTTGCCGTTAATTTAGAGCACTCACCTTGACTGAGGGTCTCCAAAACTGTGAGAACAAACGGAAAGCCTGAGGCAAAGTTTATCGTTACTATAGAAACTGACGCGCGTGCTGGAGACGCGCGCGCATACAAACAACATGAGCCTGTTTGAAGGAACGTTTCATTATTACTACATTAACTATAAGAGTAAATTATGCATTATTTTACCTGAATAAAAAACAAACAAACACACAATATATTGAATAAACATTGACATTTAGTCAACGCAATATCATGTTTCATAATACATTAACCTCTTAAATTGATAGTATTTGAGGGGTTTTGAAAATGTTTTAATGTTAGAATTTTGGGGGGGACATATATATATATATATATATAGGGCTGGGTAATGTATTTCACTACAGATTACAAAATACATGCTTTAAAAAGTAATTAGTAACGTATTTCGTTAGATTACCTAAGTTTTGTAACTTAATCTAAATACTTTAGAATACTTTGGAATACGAACAAGTATGTAACACACACAAATAAGGTAATTGCGAGTTTTTATCTCACAATTCTGACGTTTTTCTCAGAATTGCATGATATAAAGTTGCAATTGTTATAAAGTTATAAAGTCAAAATTATGAGATATAAACTCGCAATAATGAGAAAAGTCAGAATTATGAGATATAAACTGACAATATTGAGAAATGTCAGAATTATGAGATATAAACTCGCAATATTGACAAAAATCAGACTTATGAGATAGAAACTCGGAATAATGAGAAAAGTCAAAATTTTGAGATATAAACTCGCAATATTGACAAAAATCAGACTTATGAGATATAAACTCGCAATAATGAAAAAAGTCAAAATTATGAGATATAAACTGACAATATTGAGAAAAGTCAGAATTATGAGATATATAAGAAAAGTCAGAATTGCAAGCAAAGAAGTTGAGATATAAATTTGCAATTGCAAGAAAAAAAAGTCAGTATTGTAATCTTGGATTTTTGAAAAAAAAAAAAGTCCGAATTGTGAGATGCAAACTCGCAATTGCCAGGAAAAAAGTCAAATTGTGAGATAAAAAGTTGCAATTAACTTTTTTTACAATTACAAGGGACTCAAACAACTGTTGCAAAACATGAAAACAGTTATTGATCATCCAGTAATGTTTACATTAAAAGTAATCACTTTGGTAATCTAAAATACTTTTCAAATGTAACTGTAATTTGATTACCATCCATTTAAATATAAATATATATATATATATGCCCCTAGGTATATATATATTTGAGCAAATTGAAACATACCCACAAACCCTTTCTGACATTGGAATTAGCAAAGTACATGACATCACAAAAATTACTCAATCTGAAAGTGTAGTGTCCACACACGCGCGCGCGAGCGCGCGCACACAGCGATTCAGTCGCGTCGCGCGCAGTGAAGGTGAGCCGCGTCACGTCACAGCTGTACTGAAGAGCTCAGACACGTTGCGCTGCTGGAGAAGAGCTAAACGGGACCTGCCGCTGGAAAACTATCTCCGTCACGAGCGACATATTGTTAATTTATGGGAATATCCAAGCAAAAATAATGCTTTAGAATGACTCCACTGTTGAACACGAAGCCATCTCTGTTCCGTGAGTCGGGAATCGTCTGTCTTGTGCTTGTCAGTGCGGTGTGGTGCTCCGTTCCTGAGAGGAAAGGTGAGTGAAGTTTCAACTTTAACTGTCATTAACAAGCGTCTCAGGTTTTTGACTTATTTTTCTTTATCTACACAAACATAACGCCTTTTAAAACATATTAGACGAAAATAAGATATACTTTTAGGCAAGTGTGTCCACATTTTTGACATTTAGTGTAAACAAACATGCAATATATAATATTATATGTGATATATATATATATATATATATATATATATATATATATATATATATATATATCATAGATCAGTAGTTCATGTACAAATATGAATATGTAGCCTATAAAAATATGATTATGAAATCTAATAATTTGAAAAGCATTAGTTATGAGGTGACATTATTAATCATCATAAACTTTTGTCTTGAACCCCAACAAGTGCCCCCTTGAAAATGAGTGTAATGAAGGTAATTAAACATATTTAAAGATACTTGATGAACTTTGGAGACCGGTGACCACAGAACGAGGGCCAAGAGTTCAACACCAGCAGATGGTATCGCTAGACAGCTGCCCCACTGAGTGGGGTCTGGGCCCTCTGTTTGTGGTCCAGTGTCTACCCGAACAGACTGTGTTTAACACGCTGTTTGAGGTTTCTTGCCAGTTGAGAAATTAACAGCAGATGGGGGCTACCAACACTGTCCCAGAGCACATTTTGATTCTGTGTTGAAGAGTAGTACTAAGATTTTTTGCTCTATTTAAAAAAAATTACTTATGAAGTGAGTGGGATTGTTGCACACACCTTTCATACACAAAAGTGGTTGCGTGTTGTCCAGGACATTCTGATCATTCCTTGTGCAGAGAATCCAATGACGTATGACGGTACAAATCGATCAGCAGATTTCATCTGCGTTCTTATTTCTAACAGTTTACAGGGTAGTTCGTCAATCACTAAAAGTTGGGTAACAACATTGGATCACTGAATTGTAGTTATGATGCACGATAACGCAGACTGTCAGAGGAAAAGCAGAGTTCATGCATCTATTTTTATTTATTCTTTTACATTTCTTCTTGCATTTCAATATTATGGATAGATACTTATCTTTGTCCCATAGCTTAATGACAAGAATGATGTTTTCTTGGAAACTTTCGAGTAGGGCTGTTAATCAAGTAAGATGTAACTATTAATTATTCACAATTTTAGCTGAGAAAAGCCACACGATGAAGAAACTTCATAGTCAATACATTTGCAAGTAAAACTGACAGATTCACACAGAAAGTGTTCATGCACGTTTTATCATGAATCATATCAAACGAATGCGATAGAAAATGAATATTCACACCTTTTGGTTGACTATCTATGGAAGCTTGTGAAGTAAAAAATGTAATTGCGACTTTTTATCTCACAATTCTGACTTTTTTTCTCAGAATTCAACGTTCGCAAAGACCATTCGCACACAAGCCATGCGCTCTCACACCACACGTTAATTTTCATCATCGTAATTTTTTAAAGAAGTTTAAACAATAAATAGCTTATAGTATGTCTTAAATGTGTGGTGACAGATCGCTGTAGCTCCTCGTGAACCGATCATTTCTTCATACTAGTTCATTTCTAGCATCAAATAAACATGAATGAACATCAGAAGGAATGTTGTTTCAAGCGCGGAAAGACGTGAGTACACACAATTTTTCAAGTTCAAGTTCACCAACGTTAATCTACTAACTCCCCTGACTGCTTTGTCAGATAAAATGACGGATTCAGGGTTATGATTGGTCAGATCGCCTGTCAATCAAACTGCGAAGGGTCAATTGTGAGACATAAACTCATAAATGCGAGTTATAAAATTAGAATTGCATGATATAAAGTCAGAATTGCGAGATATAATATATATTGCGAATGTGTTATGTCCAACTGAAAAATTACGAGAAAAAGGGAAAAATTAAGTGTTTTCTCAGAATTCCGTGATATATTATAAAGTCAGATTTGTGAGATATAAACTCCCAATTCTGACTTTTTTCTCGCAATTGCGAGTTTATATCTCACAATTCTGAGAAAAGAAGTCAGAATTACAAGTTATAAAGTTATAAAGCATGATAAAAACTCAGAATTGCAACAGAATCAATAATTATACGCGACAGAATTGTCAGAATCACATGTCGCAATTCTGACTTTATTTCACGCAACTCACTTTATAGATCGTAATTGCGAGTTTTTTATTTTTTTATTTAGTGGCGGAAACAAGCGTCCATAACTATCCCTTCAAAGAGTGTAATTTATAAAAAAAGAGTCTATCCTGTCCCAGTGGAGACTTTCTCCTGAGAAGTGCAAACACTGCCACTCTATCAAAACATTTCCCTGTTTGTTTAAGCATCCCGATCAGCCCTATACATAGGAACATTGGCTCCACCAATGGCATGAGTTTGAGGTGGGACCAACTGTCATGTGACCAATGGCCGTATTTGAGAAAACAGTCATTATTTCTTTTTGGGTTAATTACACACTGCACCTTTAATGACCTGTCAGTTTAGGTGTGGAAAGCCTTCTGGCGACGGACATGTGGTATGCATGTGTCAGCATAACCTGTCAGTCAGTGCTGTCTCAGGGGCATCTCAAACTGTTTCATTCCCACAGCCGCTGGCAGAAAAAAAGAGGGAAAAAAAATGTTAGAATAAAGGCTCAGAAGGAATGTAGATAGTTTGAAGCATCATTAACAGGAATGGAACAGCACCCATTCATGTGAATCACGAATGTGGGTTTGCGTAGGTGTGGATTTCTGTCCTAAGATTAAGCGTAAGACGTCCGTTTAAGTGTACTTGCAACAAAGGTAGATATTGTGGGAGGGTTGCTATCAGATCTTGCATTTGTGCACAGAGGATTTCATCATTCTCCATCGGTGGCGTGCAGAGTCAGGCCCAGAGTTTGACAAATTATGTCACAACATTTATTTGGCACTGTTTTCTGCAGACCATTAGGCCAGAAACATACTTGACACTAGATATCAGATAACTTTGGTCAAACACAAATCAGATGCATATTTCATACTGAACATGTGATGAGTAACATAAAACTGGTTCCACTGAGAAACAAAAGAAGTCTCCTTTCAGGCAAACAATAGTCACTCAACATAATCATGATTAAACTCAACCGTGCTTAATATTTTTGTATTTAAAGGGATAGTTCACCCAAAAATGACAATTCGGTCATCGTTTAATCACCCTCAAGTTGTTTCAAACTTGAATGAATTTCTTTCTTCAGCTGAACACACACACGCACACACACACACACACGCGCACACACACACACACACACACACACACGCACGCACACACACGCATACAAATGCACACACACGCACGCACGCACACACACACGCACGCACACACACACACAAACACACACACAAGATATTTTGAAGAACGTCTGAAACCAAACTGTTGATGGTCCCCATTGACTTCCATAGTATTTTTTTCCATACTATGGAAGTCAATGGGGTTCATCAACTGTTTAGTTAACCACATTATTTAAAATGTCTTCTTTTGTGTTCGGCAGAAGAAAGAAATTCATACAGGTTTGGAGCAACTTGAGGGTGAGTAAATGATGACAGAATTTCATTTTTTGGTGAACTATCCCATCTAATAACTGAACTATCCTATCTAATTTGGTGAACTATCCAAACTAATATTCTCATGTAGTTAATTTTAAAGAAACAAAACAACAACTTAGAAACATTCAGAAATATCAAGCATCAGACACATACAGCATGAGCTGGTATAAACACACAGTATCTGAATTCACACCCCACATAAATTCGTTTATCACTAAAGATATGCGTGTCCTCTTTCTACCCGGCGTTTTGTGCTCTAATCACTATTTGATCTAAATCTAATTGTCTTGAAACTCTTAGCAGACTCGTAAATATCCAGGGTCACTATGGCCACTGTTATTTACTAAAGACTACAACAACACTCCTGTTCTCCTGCATCACACTCTGACCACCGGCTACAAGGGTAAATTGAATGGAAAGTAAAGTAATCAATGTCAATGAATACATAACTGCAGTCTATTATCGTTTAAAATGTCAAAATAGTTTTTGCCAGCCATTTAAACCTCATATTTCATTGATCTGCTAAGTGGTATGAAATGTTCTATTGATTCTCGTTTAAAATATGTGGGAAAAATCAATTATAGTGTGTGAGATTCCAGTATATTTAGTCAATAATGTGTCTTAGGTAAAGGTTATCTCTGGCCAATGTTATTCGGCTTGTTTCAGAAATAAGTTCATTTTAATCAAATTAATCGACCCTAGGTGAGCAGAAGAGACTTCTATCAAAACCAACCCCTAAACTACTGAATGGTAGCATCTATGAGACATGTAGTCATCGTCAACCTGCAAAAACAGTCGGATTATTTGATGTTACAATTTAAGGACCACATAAACCAAGGCCATAGCCTTGAGGATTTACGCAAGCGTGTTTATTTTGAAAACAGCAGCCCGTGAGGACAGCTTGAATCATGAGGCTTGTTGAGGAGAGGTGTGCTGAAACTTTTCTGAGCATTCACATTTGCATTTTTTTGCTTGGTGGAAAATAAAACTACAAAAAATACATTGAGGGACCAAATATTATAGAGATATTGGGGACAGTAAGCAACCACTGAGCAACAACCTACCTCAGAAACTGCATAACAACTGAGTAACAATCACTCAGAACATCTGAATGCACATGAATGAACACCAACGTAATAGTAACCACCTAGAACACCCTAGCAAATGCATAACAACTCCCTAACAGCTATTTAGAACACACTAGTATAGTGTAAACAGCAATAAGAGTATATTTGGTTACACTTCGATGGTCTGCTATAGATATTCTGCTAACTGTTAGTAACTAGACCTCATTAGAGTATTAGTAGACTGTTAGGTTAAGGATAAATTGAGATATAGGGGGCGTTTACACGATACCGTTTTCAAAAATTGAAAACTTGTTATGCATTTTGGTCGTTCATTTACCCGACAACAGCATTATGAGGGCCTGAAAATGCAAAATTTTGAAAACGAGTTTCAAAGAGCATGTTTTTGAAAATGGTACCGTTATCGTATCGGTGCGAACTACAAAAAGTTGTGGGGGTAGTTGTGCCCTAATGGTGAGGGAGTCAGGCTTGTAACCTGAAGGTTGCCGGTTCGATTCCCACACCGACAGGAATTGAAAGTGACTAAAGTACCCCTGAGCAAGACACCTAACCCCTAATTGCCTCACTTGTAAGTCGCTTTGGATAAAAGTGTCTGCTAAATGATTAAATGAAATGAAAAACATGAATTTGTGAAAATGGGGACATCATGCATATACGTATGTGTTCAGTATATAGGCGCCGAGTGTTCCTTTTCAAAGTGACACCGCCAACTACTGGCCTGGCATGCTTAATACAGAATTTTAGTAGTTTTTGCAGATCAGTGTGAATGGGATCGTTTTGAAAATGTTTTTGTCTGTACACCAAATTGTTCAAAAAATGCAAAAGGAAAAACCTTTCAGTTTTTAAGTACATTGTTGTCGTGTAAACATACCTGTAGTTGCAAAGTGACATCTGTTTGGGAGCAACAAAATAAAATGTTAGCAGATAATAAGCAGACAATCTACTAATACTCTAATTTAATGTAGTTGCAAATTACTTATAGTTAGTAGAATGTCTAAAGTGGACTATCGGAATAAAGTCTTACCCTACATTTCATTAATTTGTGTTTTCATCAAAATATTTTAATATACTAAAATGCATGTCTCATGCTGTTTACCAGATGTAGTGATCATGCCATGTTTTTACTTTTGCAGTCTGCAAATTGCCCCATAGACAAAGGGCTGAATTCATACAATGGTTGAATTTTGATGGAGAGATCAACAATAGACAATATGTTGCTTATTTGATTTAGACAGACTGTTGTTTGTATAAAAAAAGCACATAGCCGTGGAGTGAGACGTCTCTGTTTCACGCTGTAAATTGTATTTACTACAATTCAGTTAGACAGTATTTTATCCACATGTCTCTCATTTAGGGTGACAACAGTGAACTGTCACGCACTCTATTCCATGATATTGTATAACAGAAGAAGCACAATCGTGCGAAACTGCTACTCCCAGATCGGCAACCATTTATATTGGTTTTAAAGAAAATTTAAATATGAATTTTGTACTGTAAATACCACTATCATGATTATGTCATTGCATCAAATCATGTGTCCTAAAAATCAGTAAATCACAACCGCAAAACATTGTAGCCTCAACTTAGGGAAAAATATGTTTTTTTGAACATTTTTTGAAGATTCAAAATAAGATCAGAATCAGTGAACAACATTGTTTAATCTTTACTATAGATAAAATGTGACTTTCCAGGAAACATTTAAATATATTTCCAATAAAAGTGGAGCACATGTACCAACACAGAAATAAGATTTCCCTTCAGATGTATTCCTGGAAGGACATTCAAATGGAAAAACAGGATGCGTTATGACAAATGGTGTTGACTTTTTGGGCTCAGGTGGATCAATACTTTTTGCAACAGTGCAAACTTACTCAACAAACAGTGTCGATCCAGTCGTCTGCCCACAATCAAACTTCATCGAAAAGACATCCAGATACACTGTCATCTGAAAACAACGTTCAGAGCATTTAGGTTGCAGCACTCTAAACAAAATAACTATAGATATAAATAACTGTAGCATTGTGCAATTATGACATTACCTACTGAAATTACAAGAGATTCTCTAAATGCAAAAGCGTATATACAAATATATAAGGTATCTATGACTACCACTCACTGACCGTGTTTAAATGTTTACTTTAAAAGTGATTTAGTGTGATACATGATTACTAGAAGATTTTGTTTTTGTAAACCAGTAGCATCTATTAAATAAAGGAATCATCTGAATGTTTTACCGTAAAACCAGTCTATTCTAGACTGTATAGTGACATGGTATGATCATCCAAAGTCCTATCACCTAATGTATATATAATAATAAAACAGGCATAAGAAAAAAAAAAAATCAAACAAAGCCGTAGGTAATAACGCAAAGATGGAAAAGCATGGGAACAACTGCATGGCCTTGTAAAAATCAATTATATCCATTGACAGCCTTGAGAAGATGATCCCAGATTATCTCCTAATTAATCCATCATCGTTATTTCTACCCTGTGCATCCTTGTACTTAAGTAGATAAGCCATGTGTGAGAGAAGTTTCTGAAGAAAGCAAGAACATGTTCATATTTTTATGTAAACCGTGATACTTTTTTTTTTTTACAGGATTCTTTGATGTATAGAAAGTACAAAAGAACAGCATTTATTTAAAACAGAACTCTTTTGTAACATTATAAATGTGTTGACTGTCACATAATGCATCCTTGCTTAATAATGACCCCAATACTTTTTAACTTTAGTGCACATTTTACAAAATGCGAATGTTTCCGTCATATGCTGCAGGTATTGTTCTAAAGGCAATGACAGGTTGATTTATTACTTTGCATTACTGCACTTCTCACATCTTGTGTTTCTTTGCACTGATGGAGTCACGATAACCCTTGTGCATGCTTTGCATCAGTTGCAAAAGATAAAACACTCCGGTTTATCATCATCAGAATGTTGTTCAGTGGTTCCTGATGTAATGAGTTAAGATGTTCCTCCTTAAATATTTTTTCAAGGAGCAACCTGTTCAGTCACATCCCCTGGTAAGGGCTCAAGCCCGAGGCACCGCTGCTGAACAACAGCCGTCCGTAGAAAACAGCTGC
Organism: Zacco platypus; assembly: GCA_038088235.1. Taxonomy (NCBI): domain Eukaryota; kingdom Metazoa; phylum Chordata; class Actinopteri; order Cypriniformes; family Xenocyprididae; genus Zacco; species Zacco platypus. The sequence continues at coordinate 4,892,622 of CM076065.1, forward strand.
AAGTTTTGCAATCTGTTGAGACAATCTCATATTTTAGAGGCTTGTGAAGGGACCGTTAAGAGTTAAAACCTAAATCTGCTTCATACCTGACCTTAATCTTTAGTTGAAATCTGCCCTGTAGCAGATACCTGGAAAAAGACGGTATGCTTGATAATTTCTTTGGTTTCCGATAACTAATGCCATAACACTGATGAATTTAGACATGCTGGATTTTCAGAAGCTAATTTATGCAAGAGCTGCATGCATGTCTTGACAATCTCACAAAAAAGTGTTGATGGATGTCAAAAATGCAAATTTTGCATGTTTGTACTTTCATTATAATGTTATTCTGTGCAGCTTCGTTGTGAACAAGCTTTCAACAATCTCGGATTTAAGACAGAATGAACTTGAAGTCAAATATTCAACCCCATTTAAAACAGTTTCTTATGCACACTAGCTCTGTTCCAAAACCTACTGAGCTGCTAGTCTGTCTACTGTCTACATAGGCAGCTGTCTTCACAGACCATATTGAAACAGACCCTTGTAGGTGATTAAATTGGAACACACCATTGGCGGCAACTCAAAAATAGGAGCTTGGAAGACTGGACTTACTATTGATTCCAGTAGTTGCATCTTTGCATGTTATCAAACTAACTGCATGTATATAAAATGTATACACTACTGTTAAAAGGTCTGGGGTCAGTCAATTTTTCATTTAAAAAAAAAGAGAATACTTTTACTCAGCATCGATGCCTTAATTGATCAAAAGTGACCATAAAGACTTTAACATAAAGATTTCTATACATTTTTTTTTAACTCAATCAATCAATCAATCAATCAAATAAATGCACCAAATCAAAATATTAGAATGATTTATGAAGGATTGTGTGACATTAAAGACTGGAGTACTGATGCTGAAAATTCGCCTTTGCATCACAGGGGTAAATGATATTTTGAAATGTATCAAATATAGAAAAAAAAGCTATTTTAGATTGTAATATTATTTCACAATATTACTGTTTTACTGTATTTTTGGTCAAATAAAAAAATTATATTATATTATTATTATTTAATTAATATAATAAAAACTCCAATCTTTTGAACATTAATTTCTGCATATGCTAAACCTTTTTTTTTTAAATGTATATTTAATAAGTACGAATAAACATTTGTAAAGTAAAATAATTACTACATGAAATATATTTACCTCTATATGATCTTGCAAAAAAAACAAAAAAAACACTGAGTATAATAAAATTAAATATTACTCTAAAAATATGGGTAGCGGCTGTCGCCATTATGGTTCTTTAAACATGACGTCATGGTGATCAAATCAAAGATTCAAACTTGTAATTAGGAGAACGACAAAGTAGTGTACAGAAACAAATAACAGTGTCATGACGTGAATGCATTATTAGAACACAACATAATTATGCGGTTCTTTTTGGAACAGCCTTCCTGTCAGAGCCATGCCACAGATGACTTCAAGCTCTATATAGATAGGATACAGAATAGGTTTTGGAAAAGAGCTTGTGTCTTAAACAATTCCGCAAAAATCCCAACATTTCTATTAATTCCCTGACCTCATTTTAGAAACTTTATCGATCCCTGAGGGAAAATAGATGATAATTGAGATGTTACCAGCACTGACTGGGAATACAATCCAGGTCTAGCACGTGGCAGGCAAGAATTCAACCAGTTCTTAAGTTGAGCAACACTTGTGTGCAATATTTGAGTCTCACCCTCTGTGAACCACATTCTTGATCACGGTGTTCCCGCCCCCAGAATTTGCTCCTCCACTGGAGATGAGACACCTAACGATAACTGCAGGAATTCAACACCTGTATGACAGGAGGAAGACAGCAGAGACCAAACAAGCTCTTGTTTTCGACTATAGGTTTAGATGCAGAGTGTACCATATTTTCATGAATAGAAGATCACATAATGTAAAATATGAAAACAGGGTAATAATATGAACTTCTATGTTCAGGAAACTCTGTGGAAATAGCTTAGAAGTGATCATTGTAATATGATCTAGGTTTATTGTGCATGAGGTGAGCTCATGTTTCTGTGAGCAATGACAGGAGTACTCAGCTTTAGGCCGTGTCTTAAAGGGATAGTTCCAAAACATGAAGACTCACCCTTTCTAGACTTTCTTTTCTTCCATGGAACACAATATTTTGACACATGGAATAGCTGTTACAGTAAGTTAAGCTCAGACGTCTATGGTGTTGCAAGTGATTAGTTATTTGGGTAATGTGGGTAATGTGTCACTGATGACTCAAAACAGTTATACAAATATTTCCACATTAAATGATACTTTCCATTCAGTTTAATTTTGAACATTCATATCATCTCGTTGAATGAAAAATCTAATCCATATTACAATAAAATCCAGCAAGATGATAGTTATTTTTATGTTATATCCGATAACAGATATATGTATTTTTGAAGGCTTCTGCTCAAATGGTTGAATTTAGTTTCCTAGATAAATATAAATTGTGCCAACAGGTATGTATACTTAAACTAAAACAATTGTAATGAATGTCTTGGGCCAGATACTAGAGAATCATTTTAGCATTCACCACACATCCTTTTTTATTTTAGTGGAGTGTTTCTATATATCCTATGAAATATACCTTATCAGAAAGGATTTAGTCAGAGAACCGACACATGCAAACAGCTGCATTCAATAACAAGACTAGTAATAACATGGCAAAGGAAGGAAGTGAATATATGAAGGATTTGAAATTTTTTGCTTATTTTGTGTATTTTCTGTCATATCATCTTCACTAGCTGAGCATTGACTTCCCTTCTGCTTTATTCTCCAGTATGTCAGGGAACCAATAATAAGCTGACTCTGTTGGCACAGCCAGATGACCACTACAGGACCATGGTGCGGATGTATAGTAACTGCACAGTTGTGCTGGAGAACCTTGAGATAACCAATGTTCAGGAGTACCACGACCTCTCTTTCCTCAGGGTGAGTGACATCACGTGCAGGTGTACAGTACATGTTTCTGAATTCCCTGAAACACCTCGAGTTTTCTTCCAGGAACAAATGCGTCACAATTTTCTTCATTTAAAGGTGCAATATGTAAAATTTTTGCAGTAAAATATCCAAAAACCACCAGGCCAGTGTTATACATTTTGTTCAGTTGAGTACTTACAATATCCCAAATGTTTCCAACTCTTTGTACATCATGAGAAAATTGCGATTTTTAACCAAGGCTCCAGCACGTGTGCGGGAATAGCCCGTCAACAACGTCATATCCGCGTTACCCTCGGTTTCCGCTTTTACTGCCGTAGAAACCATGACAACATAGTCTCATGGACAAATGCGGAAATAGTAGTTGTAGCGTCTATCAAGCAACTAGCTTGTTTCACGCTGTTGTTTCTGATTGATTTAAATCAGCAGTGGAGTTGAAGACTACAGTTTCCATAATTCAAGCTGCGCCGTTGTTGTTGTTTTGATTGTACGCCCTCTAGCGGACAAAATTTTTACATATTGCACCTTTGCGTAAGCAAAAAAACAAAAAGAAAAAAAGGGGGGTGAGGACTGGTTGAGTTTGTAGTGGCACACTCTTAAAAATGAAGGTACTTTGTTGCCATCAATGGTTCCATAACAGCCATGGAACCTTTCCACTGCACAAAAGGTTCTTAAAAGTGGAAAAGGGTTCTTCAACTTATTAAAATGTTCTTCACAATAAGAAAAAAATGGTTCTTTTAAGAATTGTTCACTGAAAGATTCTTTGGGGAACCAAAAATGGTCCATCTATGGCATCGCTGTGAAAATCCCCCTTTAGAACCTTTATTTTCAAGAGTGGGGGGCGTGATATTTCCAAAACACACTCAAATCGGTTGACCAATCACAACACACTGGTCGAGCCGACCAATCAGAGCACACTGCACTAACCTAATCCTTTCCCAAAAGCATCGTTAGCAAACTGTGATCGGAATTTCCATTGAACTCTATTGGTAACGATGGAACTTGTGACTATAGTTGGCTTTGAGTACCCCAGAGATTTACTGACAGACTGGGAAAAGAGGTGCTGCAATAATGTAAAATGTCTGAAAAAATAATGTTTTTTCAAAAATTAAGCATGAAAACCTATCAAGAAAATTTTTTACTTTAAACTAGACTAAAAATAGACTTTAAAAAAGGGCATAATAGTTTCCCTTAAAGTCTAAAGGTAGAACAAACAAATCTGAGACTTTTAAATGGGATTTAGGGGGCCTGACGACAATATTCGTACCCACAGAGCATTGAAGAAGTTGGTGGCTACGTTCTGATAGGAATAAACTACGTGGATGTGATACCACTGGAAAACCTACGCCTCATTCGCGGACATTCTCTCTTCGATGGCAAGTACGCCCTTGCTGTGGTGGCAAACTTCCAGAGGAATGATTCTTTAGAGAACAGCAGCATCACCAGCGGCCTCAGAGAGCTGCGCATGAGAAGCCTCACAGGTAGATGCACATTTTATTTACTCATTTTGCAGATGCTTTAATCCTAAGCCACTTACTGTACAAATGAGAAGCACATTTACGCATCCATAAGCACCATAATGTGTTGTAAGCAGCATGCAACACACAAGCTCTTTGCTGTTTCAGCAAAATATGAAGTTACATTTTCTATTTACAGAGAACCATTTTTTCCTCTTTATCTGGCAGAAATTCTTAAAGGCGGGGTTAAAATAGCCCACAATCCTTTGATTTGCAATGTGGAGACCATAAAGTGGTTGGACATTGTGCAGGACGACAGTGATATGAACGTATCGGGAGGAAATGACCCTCAGTGTAAGTGTTTAAAGTGTTTCTATTCACCAAAGAATCCTGAAAAATTATCATGTTTTCCACAAAAATATTAAGCAGCACAACTGTTTTCTACTCTGATAATAATCAGAATTGTTTCTTGAGCAGCAACTCAGCATATTAGAATGATTTCTGAAGGATCATGTGACACTGAATGATGATGAAAATTCACCTTCGATCTCACGAATAAATTACATTTGAAAAATATTACAGTAGAAAATGGTTATTTTAATTTGTAATAATATTTCACAATAATTGCTTTTACTGTAGTTTTGATCAAATGAATGCAGCATAAGAGACTTCTAATGTTAAATGTATATTAAATGAAGTATAAAATAAAATAATAAAACAAACACTTTCTTTCATACCTCAGGCGTACGATGTGACTCAGCATGCTATAATGGATCATGTTGGGCCCCAGGACCAGAGAACTGCCAGACCTGTAAATTCAATTGTATATGTAATTCTTCAAAGGCATATTTGTGAGTGAACTATGTCCTAACAAAGGTTCTTTCATCTTCTCTGTCAGTGACTCGGTTGAACTGTGCTGAGCAGTGCTCACGGAGGTGCAGGGGTCCCAAACCCATCGACTGCTGCAGTGAACACTGCGCTGCGGGCTGCACTGGACCCCGAGCCACTGACTGTCTGGTGAGTGGTGCACTCATGTGTTACTATCATAAAAGAAAAAGGTCTAACATTTTAAATGAAGTATGAATATATTTTTTGTTTAACACAAGGTACATGACAAATAAACACACTAGGTGCTTATTTTCCATGCATTTTATACCTTCTGATTGTGTTAAACTTAAACTTTGTTTTATATTTTACACTCTTAAAATGTCTGATTATATATATATTTATTTAATATATATATATATATATATATATATATATATATAAAAGAAATATTTTATTATATATTTTGTTACTATTATTATTAAATTTACTTAACAGCTCAAATATTTATTTTATTTTTATTACACTTTTAATATTTTGGGAATTGTTTCACACATGCAAGAAAGAAATAGTAGGCTAACTCGTGCGCACAATTTACTAATTCATTCCCTCGATTTGCTAAATCGTATATACAATTTATAAATTAAGGGAACAAATTAGTAAATAGTTTGCACGATTTAGCAAATCGAGGGAACAAATTAGTAAATCTTGCGCACACTTTAGTAAATTGAGGGAACGAAATAGTAAATCGTCTACAAGATTTTGCAAACTGAGGGAATGAATTAGTAAGTCATGCTCACAATTTAGTAAATTGAGAGAATGAATTAGTAAAATGTGCGCATGATTTAGTAAATCGAGGGAACGAAATAGTAAACCAACCGTGTGATGTAGCAAATCGAGGGAATGAAATAGTAAATTGTGCGTACAATTTAGTAAATTGAGGGAACGAATTAGTAAATCATGCGCACAATTAAGTAAATTGAGGGAATGAAATAGTAAATTGTGCGTACAATTTAGTAAATTGAGGGAACGAATTAGTAAGTCATGCACACAATTTAGTAAATTGAGGGAATTAATTAGTAAAACGTGCACATGATTTAGTAAATTGAGGGAATGAAATGGTAGATTGTGCGTACAATTTAGTAAATTGAGGGAACGAAGTAGTAAATCGTCCATGCAATTTACTTTTTTTTCTTGCACGGGACTCTGTACATTTCAGTCAAATTCTAATAATCAATTCTGATCATCAAATGTGCAATACGTTTTTTAATTTCATTTTTTTATTATTATTAGTTTTAATCAATTTACAAATCAAATCATAATTTGGAACATACTTTGTGTATGTTTACTGTGTACGGTCTCTTTTTCTGCAGGCCTGCAGAGACTTCCAGGATGACGGGACGTGCAAGGATGCGTGTCCACGTCTAATGCTGTACGATCCCAATACTCACCAACTTGTTCCCAATCCCAACGGGAAGTACAACTTTGGAGCCACCTGTGTGAAGAAGTGCCCTTGTAAGTTTGAGATGACTAAGATTACAATGACAAGAGCAGATAAATCTTTCCATTTAAAGAATTAGTTCACTTCAGAATTAAATTCCCTGATAATTTACTCACCCCCATGCCATCCAAGATGTTTATGTCTTTATTTCTTCAGTTGAAAAGGTTTTTGAGGAAAACATTCCAGGATTTTTCTCCATGTAGTGGATTTCACTGGGGTTCAACAGGTTGAAGGTCCAAATTGCAGTTTCAATGCAGCTTCAAAGGGCTGAACCCAGATGAGGAATAAAGGTCTTGTTTAGCAAAACGATTGGTCATTTTCTAAAAAAAAACAAAAATATATATACTTTTTAACCACAAATGCTCGTCTTGCACTGCTCTGCAATGCGCCACGTATTACGTAATCACGTTGGAAAGGTCACACATGACGTATACATCTTTCTGATGTGAACTAATTCTTTTAAACCTATAGTTTGTAAATATAAGAGCCCCAAAAGTCATGGCGGTATACTGGCTCATTTCTATTGAGTATAACAACCACCAGCATTATCCAGAGGCAAAAAATAACACTGGTCTTTAATCAGTTATGTTTGCGAATACAAGCAAAGACACACCCAGAGGTTATGCACTATGTAAACAAAGAACTACTGTATGTTCTCTGAGGTGTCAAGGTTTATTTTAGGTAAACACTTTAGAAAACTGCTGTAGACCGAAACTTAATTGTGTAGCTATTAATAAATATATGAGTAAAATGTATAAATAAAATATATTTTGCACGTGTGTCCTCTAGAACCTCACAATGTATCCATTCAAAGTTGCAAATGTAACTTACGTGGAAAATTGGAATATCGCATTAAACATTTGCAAATAAAGAAGCGTTTCCATCCCATGTGTTCAATTCCCGGAAAATTGTCACAAAATGTGAATAATAAAATAAGTGGAAGTAATAAAATGGAAGTTGCTGCAATCAGGGAAGCCACTGTGGCTCTTTTATCCTACATCATAAATGACTTGCGCTTCAGAGGACACAATAAACGCTGTCATCTTGCATTCGGATGCTTGGCATTTGGGAATGTAATTATGTGTGACGCTTCTGGGAGGGGTAATTATACCAAATCATTTTGATGACAGACTTTGGCTCAGGCATTTCAGAATGAGCACACCAACATTTGAGATGCAGTGCAATAAAATTGGTCCATTGATCCATGCTCAGTTTACAGCTCTGTACTCTTACTGTACGCCAATTGTCTCATTTGTGGATGTTTTATTTAGTTTGTTTTATTTAAGTAGGAGCAGCATTTAACTGACACATAACTGCAGACTCTTCTCTCTGCTGCAGATAACTTTGTAGTGACCGATCACGACGCCTGCGTTCGAACCTGCAGCAGCAACATGCATGAAGTGGAGGAGAACGGAATAAGGAAGTGCAAACAATGTGACGGCTTGTGTCCAAAAGGTCAGCAATATCAATAATTAATAGGGATTTTCTTGTCATTTCTGATATACAGTATTTATAGTAAGACATGAATATCTAATAAATGTGTAATGAGTTGATCATGTGTGTTTTGGTTTAGTCTGTAATGGTCTTGGAACGGGGACGCTTGTTAACACCATTGCAGTCAACGCGACCAACATTGATTCATTTATCAACTGCACCAAAATAAATGGGCACATTACAATAATGCAGATGACTTTTCAAGGGTGAGATTTTGTAGACTTCCAGATGAAATCATTTGACCTCTTATTCATGCAGTGCATTCAATCTAATGCCGTTTATTTAACAAATGTTTTTCAAGGGATGTTTTTACAAATACTCCAAGCATGGACCCTGTGAAACTTGACTATTTCAAGACAGTCAAAGAAATATCAGGTAAACTACACAACAGCAGGGCCTAAAATGAACACTTACCAAGTGCCAAATGTGAATAAAAATGGGCGCTGATGAGTATATGAAACATGTCAATCACTAGTTGGATGGTAACATTTTTATAAATTCTAACAATGCAAAATTGTGAGAACATGAACACATTTGAATGACACTTGCATTGTCATGAAAGTTAAAGCCTTGCCAATTTAAATATCCAAGAAGACTCGAAAGGAAACTCAATTCGTTACTCGCACCCAGAAATCTGCATCTGCGTAAATACTGAATTGAGCTCTCTTTCAAGTCTTCTTGTGCTTTAATAGAAGTATTCAAGCAAAATTGTCAAAATGCCCGGCTTGGCAAGTATCCTTGGAAACATAACATAGTTACGTCTTAACGGAACATAAATAGATGAGAAATAAAACTCATGCGTATCAGTATATTGGATCTGTGCATTAGCTCTTAAAGTGACAACAGCCTAATATTCCTGCTGCGTCATTAATGTTAATCAAACAACTAAATAAAAAATACAGTAACTCATTGCTCTCTACTGAATTACTTTTGTAACTTTAACAATGATAAATCTATGTTTTGTGGCTGGTAAAAAAAATATTTATGGCCAGTAAATTTTCTTAAGTCACCGGCCATTGGCAGGTGTGGCAATATGTTAGTTTTAGGGCCTGTGTATAATATGTGTAATGACTATATAATATATAATGTATACATAAAATATTTTCAAATAATATGAATGTATGCATACTTTATTTGTATATATAATTTTTATATCATTTTTACACACACACATAATTTGAATATGTCTTTGAGGAAAGGTAGATAAAAGCTTATTTAGCAGTGCCATTTCATTTTTCCCAGGCTTTCTGTTAATCCAAGACTGGCCTGAACACCTCGAGTCCCTCAGTCCCTTTGAGAATCTGGAAATCATCAGAGGAAGAACTAAACAACAGTGAGTTTCATCATGTCCACTTACAAGTAACTAATGTTCTCGGCATATTAAACCTGTTTATATCATAAAAAAGACACACTTCACCTTTAAACAGCGTTCCTCTCTTTACCTCTCTCACAAATGCAGTGGCACCGTCAGTTTTGCCACCTTAAACATGCCACACCTGAAATATCTCGGCTTGCGTTCGCTGAAGGAGATCAGTGACGGCGACGTGGTGGTCAAGAACAACGGCCAACTCTGTTACGCTGACGGCAGCTACTGGCCAAAGCTGTTCAGATCTGAGAAACAGCACATACGAACTGGAAACAACGCAGCAGTGCACAGCTGTGGTGCGGGACTGTATACAAATATTTTGTATTTCAGTTTTACACAACTCATTTGTTGGAAAGCAAATTCAATTGGCTCATGTCAGGTCACAAGAGTCTCTTGTTTGCTCTTCAGAGCAGCAGAACAGTACCTGTGACAGTATGTGTGGAGAAGAGGGCTGCTGGGGTCCGGGGCCGTCCATGTGTGTCTCCTGCCAGCATGTAAGCCGTAGGGAGCGCTGTGTCAGTCACTGCAACCTGCTGGATGGGTTAGTGTCCAACATTTAGTCCATTTAACTTCTCCCTAAGGTTGTTTGCACAATGTATTTACTAATTAAATATTGACTATTGATAAGTTGTTTTCTTATGATGAAAAAAAAGTATAAGAAAGTATTAATGGTTGAATGAATGAATTTAATATGTTTCTTTCAGATATTATCAAATGTAAGTGGCTTCTTGTGTTAATAGTGCATTAGTGCCTGCCCACTTTTTCAGCTACATTGGTTCCGGAAATACTTTTTCCATTCATTTTTTCCAATAGTGATATTTAAAAAGTCTTCATTACAGCATTATAAGCCATGAACAAAGCCAATCAGCTATGAGGTGAATCACAAACTCTGATTTGAAGCAAAAAGTATTTGAAAATCAGATAATATGAAAAAGGTACAAGACTGTGTACTTAATACCTTTAAAAAGGGAAAGAACTACAATCCTACAAAACACTGTGATTGACAATCAAATTAAAAACAATGGAGAAATATAAAACTACATTGTTTCCCTACATATAATCAATGACTTTTAATGAATAATTTAACTAAAGTTTTTATATATACTGTACATATAGTGACTCTATTACATAATTTTATGTGCTTCATGGGAGTTGACATTTCCGGCAAGCTCTTTTGGTGCAATTTGCTTGCTGCGACTCTCTGATTGGTGGAATTTTCTGTACAGCATCATGGGTAATGTAGTTTTTCACCACAAAGTCAGCTGTTATACAAGATTATTTAAAAAATAAGTTGAAATAATGCAAATAGATGCTTCAACAACACCATATACCATTGATTAACAATCTCGTAGTTTATAGTAGGGCTGTCTATAAAGGCTTATGATAAATTAATTTCCCTTCAGAGAAAATTAATTGTTTTTTTTTGTTGTTTTTTTTACTTCCACACTCAATATGCAATGTTTCTACAGAATACCCCGCGAGTACATGTCAGAGAATGTGTGTTTGGAATGTGACCCTGAATGCAAGATTCTGAATGAGACAACAAGCTGCTCTGGGCCGGTATGTCGTATCTTTCAATGCCCATATAAATTGTGTTTTTAATAATGCTTGCTCACAGCTGCTCAAACTAAGGATCTGAACAAACCCTTAAACCTAACTTGATGGTGTAAATGATCAGTGACACCTAAAATCACACGGCTTGTTGAGAAGAGGTGTGGTACTACCACTTTAATAGATCAAACTTGCAATTTCAGTAAAACAAGCAAAAAAAAATCTATGACAAATCTATCACACACTGACAACCATCACTCACATTTTCATCAGAAAAAGTCCAAATCTGTGTGTAAACTAATAATGATAAGAGGTCAGACCTTTAAAATGGTGGCAATGTGAATGTTGTTTTCTCTGTTTCTCTCTATCTAGGGAGCCGATCAGTGTACTGAATGTGCTCACTTCAAAGATGGGAAGCATTGCGTGGCACAGTGTGCTCAAGGTGTGCAAGGCCTTAATAACCGACTTGTCTGGACGTACCCAGACAAAACCCGACAGTGTCAGCCATGCCATCCTAACTGCACTCAAGGGTAGGAACAACTTAAATCTTCTTGGATAATAATCATTAAAAGTTAATAAAATTATTTAATTAAAATATTACAGTTTTCTCACTTGCTTTGGCTCCATACACGAATGAATTTTTTTTCCCCCGAAACAATACGTTCAGATCTCTGTACAATTAGCTTCTTGTTCACATCAGATTGGAATTTCTAATTGATTTGAGCAAATTGCAAATGCTTTGGCACATAAGTACAACTGTCTGCAGTTTTCACAACAACTAACTGCATATGGCTTGTTGAGCAAAACTGATGAGTCGATTCTCACTTAAACTGTCAAACTCTTCACAACTTCTCAATCATTTTCCATCGTGTAAGCCATCACATTCAAAATGATCCATTCAATTATGAAAACTTGGTATACATGCATGTATATTCCATAAATATCTGACATTGACATTGGTTGTAATTGGCAAATGACCTCTAATTGCAATACAATTTGAATCAGCCATTAAACCATTTAACCAATCAAGTTTGGGAGCATATATATGTAGATTGCCCAAAGCACAATCACCACTGTAACATTTTTTCAGCACGGAGGCGGAAAGTATATGATCATAGACCACAAGATCAGATGTCTTTGTTGGATGCCATGAATGCTGCATGTGAGGACGTCCCAGCTGGGCTGGATGTGTGCGGCATTCAAGGAGATTTTTTCCCCGGTGCATGGCAATGGAAAACATCAGATGTGATGTTGATGAAAATCTTTGGTCTGACCAACAAGAGCGACAGGATGTCCACCAAGAATAATTTTTTTCATGGATGTTATTTTGTAGTTATTTGGTATTTTTGTGTATTTGTACAGTAATTAAACAAGCAAGATTGAACTTTACATGTAATACATTCGTACAAAAATAAATGTACTATTGACTCTTCTCAACAAATATCAGATTTTTGTTATAAAACCTTAATTTCCATGGTTGACTGTCATGGTGAAAAAACAACTAAACATTTTGACCAGCGTGGCTCACACGATGACCTTGGCCAAATTACTGACACGATAACTAGGTTTTGAAGCATGAATGAAATGTTTTGGGTGAGTAACTACATTTTGCAGACATGCAATAAAGTTCTGAAGTTCCAGCAAACAAATGTTGTGACATTTGCACTCACAGTTTAGAAAATGTTAAGACTGTTTCGAAAAATGTGCCAAAGCAATTGAGAAAAACTGTATTATGAGTATTATTATTTAAAATATATAATTTTTTTTTATTTATATATTTAAACAAAAATATACAATACAATTATGGGGTCACAAAATAGACTACCACTAATTTTAAAATGTTTATGTTATTATAGGTGCAGTGGACCAGGACTGAACGGTTGTGAACCAAAAGGGTACAGTAGTTTATTAGTTATTACTAGACTATATAAACATAACATAAGTCATAGAAAAGTGCATTTAAAAGAATAATTGCAAAATATGAATGTTTTTTCCTGAATTGAAGTTAAAAGGTGCTGTAGGTGATCTGGGAAATGCTAACGTTAGCCTGCTAGCTTTGAAAGCATATGATCCCACCCTCTCTGCAAATCCCAGTCCAAGGCCACGCCTCCTCAAAAACACCTGAACGCGCACACGCACACACACACACACACACACACACACACACAAAGCATCACAAGAGATGTGAAGGTTATGGTCCTACACCTTCCGCAGACAGTATTTATAAAAATACATTTGGATCGTTTAACATAGTGATTGTTATCGGGATATGAGGAGACTTTAATCCAGTGTAACCAAAAATGCTTCTGTAGAGAATTACCTATTGCACCTTTAACATGAACTCAAACTTGACTGATGTTATTGTGCACAATTCATCAGCATACGATAAAAAGAAAACTGGCATCACCATGAGAGCGCAGTTTAATATAGGTTCATGTCTAATAAGCAAAAAGTTTTGTAGACATTGTTTCAAGCTACTTTTGTAGGTAATGTAGGCAGTTAGCCTTAATAAAAAGAACAATAATATTCAAACTTTGCACAATCAATCAATTTCCAATGAATAAAGTTTATACTTATTGAATATCAGTGTTTCACTCAGAAAAAGGAAGTAAAATGGGTTGCAAATTGCTGACTTTAAGTTCAGGGCATTTATATTAAATGTTTTCATGAAGGTAAATGACCTGATATCTTCTCTCTAGCTCTCACATACCTGTAGTGGCGGCTGGCATCGTCGGAGTCATGCTGATGATTATGGTCCTCATCCTTTTCATCTTCGTCATCTTCCGGCGACGACACATCCGACGAAAGAGGACCCTACGGCGCCTCCTTCAGGAGAGAGAGGTAAGCTACAAAAGTATATTACAGATTAAACAACATGACTGAACCCAATCTAACTATATTTACATGATTCTGCAGTTGGTCGAACCGCTGACTCCCAGTGGTGAAGCGCCCAACCAGGCTCTCCTTCGCATCCTAAAGGAAACAGAACTGAAGAAAATAAAAGTCCTCGGGTCTGGAGCATTCGGCACAGTCTTTAAGGTACATTTATGAATAAAAAGCTTTGATTTATAAGATGTGTGACTGAGACATTTAAAGTCAACAGGACATCAAAATTCACTAACACACGTTCCCTATATTTTCTCCTGAATTTCCTGTTTTAAATTACAGAAGTTGCGAGCTTAAAAATTCCTCTGTCAACATGGAAGTTCTAAGATATATTTTCATGCTTTTCTCTTATAGGGATTGTGGATTCCAGAGGGTGAGGGTGTGAAAATTCCTGTTGCTATCAAAGTTTTGAGAGAGGTCGCATCTCCCAAAGCCAACAAAGAGATCTTGGATGTGGGTATCATGCCATGTTTGCTAATGATTAACATCTGTCCCTGATAACCTTGTTTTTAAAACTTGTGTTTTGATGTTTCAGGAGGCCTATGTGATGGCCGGTGTGGATCATCCTCACGTGTGTCGTCTGTTGGGAATATGCCTCACGTCCAACGTCCAGCTCATTACCCAGATTATGCCTTTCGGCTGCCTGTTGGATTACGTACGGGAGAATAAGGACAATATTGGCTCACAGACTCTGTTAAACTGGTGCGTGCAGATCGCAAAGGTGAGAAAGTTTTTTTATTTATTTGAAAAAAAAAAACTCTAATAACATGGTAAATGTCAAGTTTGATCATTTTAATCCATCCTTGCTCTATAAAAGTATTAATTTCTTTTTTTTAAAAATTGTTCTGACCTCAAACTTTTGAACAACAGTGTATAAATCTTGCATAAACCTCGTACACATACATAAGTGCATAAATAAATATTTATGTGCTGAAAATTATGTATAAATAAATAACCTAAAAAGGTCCTGCGCTCACAACACTCTCATAAATAAATTCAATGCATTTCTTCTTGAAAACAGCAAACTAGTCATTCTGAAAGTGCTGATTCTCTGGGAATTAGCTGATTGGACGCACACAGCGTTCATTGACATCTTGGAATTTCAAAACCGTTTTGACCCTTTTCACAGGGAATGACCTACTTGGAGGAACGTCACCTGGTCCATCGTGATTTAGCGGCCAGGAATGTGCTGGTGAAGACTCCTAACCATGTGAAGATCACTGACTTTGGCCTGGCCAGACTCCTGGGTTCAGACGAGAAGGAATACCACGCTGATGGAGGAAAAGTAGGTTGCTGCATGGAGAATCCACAGTAATAAAACAACACTGATTCAGAACCCTCAACTGGAAAACATATAAACTGAAATGCCTTTCCATGTGTACGTATTTGTTGATATTTACAAGAAAGTCTTAATTTAGCTGCCTCTGTTAAATGTTTTAGGTGCCTATAAAGTGGATGGCACTTGAATCGATTCGACACTGGACTTACACTCATCAAAGTGATGTTTGGAGTTACGGTAAGGGCTCGGCACTACACAAACTGCATTCATTGTGTTGTTTCCACCAGGGAATAAAAATAAATTTTATGCAGCTTTTTAACTCACAATTCTGACTTTTGCACGTTTGTATCTTGCAATTCTGGGACAGAATTATAAACTCACAATTGTGTGTTATAAAATCCAAATTGCAAAATCCAAATTCTGAAAAAAGTTCAATTCAGACTTTTTTCTCGCAATTGAGTTTGTCTCGCAATTCTGACTTTGTAACTTTATACTTCTCAGTTTTGAGAAAAAAAGACAATTCTGACCTTTTCTTCCAATTTCGAGTTTCGAGTCTCACAATTCAGACTTATAACTTTATCCCCCGGTTTCACAGATAAGGCTTAAGATAGTCCTAGACCAGTAATTCTTAAAGTGTGGTCCGCCATCGCCCCCTAGTGGTCCGTGAAAAGATGACCTAAACTAGGCAAGCTCTTAACCCGCACCGGATCGCGGGTGGGGGAGGTTGACGTCAGTGTGTTTTAATAACAAAAAAATGGATCATATCATTGCATTTGTGTTTGAATAATTAGTTTTTGACTTGAAACAGTTGCATATTAAACTTAATTTTAGTTTATCCTTCCTATTTTGTTGTTTTTGGGGGGCGTGTTAGAGTGGGATTCTGTTAGTTGGTCCTCAGAAAAAAATTGGAAGATAAAGTGGTCCTTGGACTGAAAAAGTGTGAGAAATACTGTCCTAGACTAAAATCCATGCTTGAGCTGTTTTAATCTTAAAATATGTCAGAGCCATTGTTTTGTCTCAAGGGTATGTTTTTCTAGGGTATGTTCATAAAAGCTATTTAAACACCCTAATTGAAATAAGCCCTAATCCTGGTTTAGCCTAAGCCCTGTCTGTGAAACCGGGTCATTATTTCTCAATTTTGAGGAAAAAAAGTCACAATTGTGAGATAAAATATCGCAATTACCTTTTTTTTATTCTGTGGCAGAAACAAGCTTCCATAGATCATTGGCAAAAAAGCATAAATGAATGCAAAACATGCTTTATATCAACATCCATGGGCTGCGCAATTCAAATATTATTGCTCAAGTTTTACTCAATAGCCACTAAAACGGTGATGTTTTTGCAAACATTTTGCAAATAGCTAATTTAAACAAGAATAATAATGTTAATTCCTACATAATACATGATGTATCGATGAACAATTCTGTTGTTAGTGTATTATAAATCATCATGAATTAGCAATAAACATAGTAAAGTTATAAAGTCATTTTAATCTAGATTGATAAAGATTGTTAAAAACATTAATATCTAATGCATTAACAAAGTGGACCTTATTGTAAAGTGTTGATATATTTACTTGTCTCTTCAGGGGTCACTGTCTGGGAGTTGATGACATTTGGATCCAAACCATATGATGGAATCCCAGCCAGAGAGATTGCAGATATTCTGGAGAAGGGAGAGCGTTTACCACAGCCATCCATCTGCACTATAGATGTGTATATGATCATGGTCAAATGTGAGTGTTACTGAGAGGAACAGAAAATCATCATTCAAAATGTCAAGCTATAATGTGCTTATAAATACAAGTATTGAAAATTCCTGAAAATAATGCATTACAAATATAAGTAACACTTTTTTTGATAGCCCACCTTAGACATAATACTAACCTTAAGAAACTTTGCAACTACATGTCAACTTATTAAACTAACCTTAACGGTTTATTAATACTCTAATAACTGATCGTTGACGTGTAATTGCAAAGTTACTTAGTAGAATATCAAAAGTAACCCAAACATTTCAGATGATAAATGGAATGGCATTATGTTCTATATAGATTTGTATGTAACATAATTCCATAATGTATATATAACAGCATTTGAAGGTCAGTTGACATGACAGAAGATACATTTATATCTTTATCTAGGTTGGATGATTGACGCTGACAGCAGACCTCACTTCCGCGAACTTGTGGCAGAGTTTTCAAAAATGGCCCGAGATCCGTCTCGCTACCTTGTTGTTCAGGTAATTCACAAAAAGATCTGTGCCTTCCTCCTGGGAAGACACACACAAAAATCATCTTTAACCGACCATACGTGTTGCTGCTAAAGGCATAAAACTTACAAAAATAAATATAAATGCAAAAAAATTATATTAAAATGTAATTATTATTTCTATTTTTTATATAATGCATTATGTACAGTAGTATACAGTTATGGAAAAAAAACAGCATTTGTTTTTTTACTTTATGATTATTATATTTTCAATAATTATGATAAATTATTTAAAATATTAACTTTAATTTTAAGAGTTTAAATATATTGTATTCACATAAGAAATTTTTATCATTTCTGCCTTTTTTTAATTATAATTTAAAATATTTATAATAATTTTGAACTTAATTTTAAGTGTAAATTTCTTTGTTTTTTTTTGTAATTTTGCCAATTATTTTTTTTCAATAATCATAATTTTTTTTAAAAAACATGATCATTTTGAAATGAATTTTAAAAGTTTAAATATATTCAAATTTAATTCACATAAGAAGCATTGTTTTATCATTAACATTTTTCTGTTACACACAGGACGATGATCACACGTACCAGCCCAGCCCGACGGATTCCAAGTTCTACGGGTGTTGGATCAGTACAGAGGATATGGATGGTGTGGTTGATGCAGAGGAATACCTGCTGCCCAACAAAAGATTCTTCAACCAATCACAACAACCAGTGTCTCAGTGTCACAGTTCAGCGGTCAGTATCTCTTTTAGACCCAGAGAATGCATCATTTTCTATGCAATATTATAATTTATAAGCCAATTACCCTTCATCAGATATGCCATAAGATGACTCATTCATATGTTGTGTATTGTTTTAAGGACGACTACACGAATGGTGTGATGTTACGTTACATTACTGACCCCACGCATAAAGACCTTATGCTGCCAGGTATTATGACAAACTACAAACTAAAATTTAAGCTTTAAAAATGCTTTATGAAACTAAACATATATATATATATATATATATATATATATATATATATATATATATATATATATATATATATATATATGCATATACACTATAGTATTTATTAATATGTTGAATTATTTTTTTTAGTTTGCATTTTAACTTAGTAATTTTGGGTCATTATTTAGTAATTATTTTTGCTTTTTATATTTCTATATAACTTTATATATAT
The DNA here is from genome assembly GCA_038088235.1 of Zacco platypus. Classification (NCBI taxonomy): domain Eukaryota; kingdom Metazoa; phylum Chordata; class Actinopteri; order Cypriniformes; family Xenocyprididae; genus Zacco; species Zacco platypus. The sequence continues at coordinate 4,911,366 of CM076065.1, forward strand.
ATAAAAATTAGTTTTATTACCAACTTATTTCAGTTAATGCCAGGGCAACATTTCTAATTTTCAGTTTACTTCTAATTCTAATAACTTCAGCTTTATTTCAGTAACCAACAACAGATTTTAATAGTTGTAGCTTTAATTTTTGTTAACAATATGAATGCATGTATAGATGATCACAGATGTTAATGTCAACGACCCATATATTTTTTTTCATTAAAGTTCTCTTATCTTTTTAATTTTTGCCCTTATATGCAATTAATATTGTTACTTCATCTGCACATTTTATCTTCTCTTTCCCTCAGAGTACATGAACCAGGACTTGACTACATCAAGCAATATGATCAACCCAAACTATGAGGGTCCGGCCCGTGGACAGACAGAAAACGGATACATAGACACGTGCGGCTGTAAACCTGAGGGTCCAGAGTACCTGAACACCTCCTGCGCAACTCTACCACGATCCCCGTGTGCCAGTCTCGATAACCCGGACTACCAGCAGAACTTCCTGCCCTCTTCCACCACCGATGTCCTTTTCCTTCCTGCCGCGGAGAACTTGCACTACCTGGGACTTAGCAAAGCCATGCAGTCTCACGTACGTTAGATAAACGGGACCATAATATGAATTGCACTGCTTGGACCTCTGGGAGTCACACACAACATGTGTTAGTATTGCAGCTACTTTTATGAACATCAGCGAGTTGCGTCGCTGCATGCGAGGACGTCCGGAAATGCTTGAAGGCAACTGCCGTAATTGACTTCTTCTTGAAAGGGGGTTTATGAGACATTAAGCTGTGAGTAATGTGTTGAATGTCAAGCTAGAACACATTTCAGTATTTCTCTATAATATGAGTAATTGATGCTTTCGATGAATGTTGTCGTCAGATGTAGCTTAATTTATTGAACCCAAATCAGCTTTTAATACTTCATATTGTTGTCATTTTTAATGTGAATTAGTAATTACGCTTCTGTTGTATTTGGAAATCCTGGGTTAACAAAATTAAGTGCATATTTACTTGCTAAATAACATGGAGCGGACAAGTTGAGAATGTGAAAAGCACTGGTTTTAATAACTGCTTGTCCATCTGTGGAAATTGTCGCTTGGAAAAGTCATGAAATGACGCTCACAACCCCCATTTTACTTCTGAGATATACACTATCGTTCAAAAGAGTGGGGGGGTCGCTTTTTTTTAAAGATTTTTTTTTTTAAAGAAAAAAATGCAGTCAGCAAGGGTGCACTAAATGTGACAGTAAAAACATTTAAATAAATGCTGTTAACGTTCAAATTTATCAAAGAATCTTAAGAAAATGTGTCACTGTTTACACAACAATATTAAGCAGCAAAACTGTTTTCAACATTGATAATAATAAGAAATGTTTCTTAAGCAGCGAATCAAAATGATTTCTGAAGGATCACGTGACATTGAAGACTGGAGTAATGATGCTGAAAAATCAGCTTTGCATTGCATATATATATGTATATGTGTGTGTAATATTTATAATATTTCACAATATTACATTTTTTTCTTTACTTTTTTTATTTAGCAAATAAATGTAGCCTCGGTGAGCAGAAGAGACTTTCAAAAACAGTTAAAAAAAAAATAAAAAATCTTACCGACCCCACACTTTTGAATGGTAGTGTAAATCTTGAAAAACAGGATATTCAATAAACAAAAATGTAGGGCCAACATTTTTATCTCATCTATTGATTAATTGTGAAAAGTGGGCGTTACATACCAGAGTCAGACGGTTGGGAAGGAGCAGCTCTTGATGACTGTACGGTTTGTCACATGTCGGCTGAAAAACAAAGTTGTTGCAAATTTGATCATATTTTGTTGAAAGATTACAAAAACAAGGATGTTTGCATTAAGAAGAATGATTCGTGCACAATAACGTGAGGAATGTGGATAAGTCATGTTGACTTCTGAAACAATTTATTCAAAATTCTTCATTGAAATATTCAAGCAGTGTGAAAATCAGAGTAACAACAGAAAAGCTTGTAAATATAACAACGTGCTCTGTGAAGAGTTAGGAAAAATGTCCGAGTCAAATTCACGGACACAATGTACATATACATAAATTCTACCCTCCGTCATACACACATTGACCCTTGAACTCCTAGACTGCACTTATGGACTCTCAAATTAATTTTTCAAATGACCATCTGCATTCGGTTTTAATAATTTAACAAATGGGCCTTTGTGGAAAAAATAGACTATTATTTGAAAGAAATGCTATAGGGCTAAAAGGCTTTTTGATGTTAAAAGGCTCTTATAATATTTTTTCATTCTGGTTTAAACAGCTGAGTTAACAAATCTGCTTGTTTTCGCTCCAACACATTCACACAAGTGTGCACTTATCAAACATTTCTGGAAATCAGGCCATTATGATATTTTAACTCTGCAGGGTCCCATCAATATTGGATTGAGTGTTACTTGCAATTTGTTGTTCACACCAATGTTGTTTAAATGGCAGGAAATGCTCTGAAAACACGAGTTGTCTTGGGTTACACTTTATTTTGGTAGTCCACTTTAGACATTCTCCTTTATTAGTAGACAGAAACATGTGTTAGTAGACTGCTAGGTTAGGGTAGGTAGAATAAGTTGACATGGTTGTAAATTTACTCAGTAGAATATCTGTCGTGGAGCATCAAAATAAAGTGTTAGCAGATATTAAGCAGTCTATTAGACGTAGATCCAAAGTTACTTGAAGTAAGTAGGCTAGAGAGTCTTACCGAAGTCTGTGATTCAACTTCAAACCTGCATCCACTGTAGATCCCAAAGAAACATCTGCATCATTTTAGTATGTAAATGTACTTCATATAGCACAAATTTCATGTGATCGACTGCATTACGCACCCGTGAATGTCTGTTTCAAGAATTTAGCAACATTAACATGTGGTTTAAATCTGTATGGACACTTTTTGTTACATTGCAGTGTTATTAAATTGTGTTGTGATGTGTTAAATTGTGTCTTGTGATGTGGCACCAATTCAGTTATTTTATGTGCATTAAAAGAGTCACTGGCACAACGTTGATAATCTAGTACTGTATGATTGCCAGAGGAAGTCTGTGTCAACAGAATGCAACGGCAACTCACAGGTAGGACAGAAAAGACTCTAGTTACAAATCCCAAAGATCTAGGTAGGGTTGAATAATTTCCATAGATTATCATCATGCCAAAAATGTTGAAGCTCAATTGACCCTTTGCAAACAGTTTGATTGACAGGCGATCTGACCAATCATGACCCCGAATTCGCCATTTTGTCCAACAAAGCAGTCAGAGGAGAGGAGATTAAAGTTGGTGAACTTGAACTTAAATTGTGTGTACTCACGTCTTTCCACGCTTGAAACAACATTCCTTCTGATGTTCATTCATGTTTATTTGATGCTATAAATGAACTAGTATGAAGAGATGATCGGTTCACGAGGAGCTACAGCGATCTGTCACGACACATTAAAGACACACTATACACTATTTATTGTTTAAACTTAAAAGATATATTAAATTTGAAACTGTTTCATATGTCTGTCGACGCGTTGTCAGTGTCCTCTTTACTCCGGGATGTATTTTTCACTGCATGAGAACATGATGTGTGGCGTGAGAGCGCATGACTTGTCTAAAGTCTAAAGTCAACTAAAGTCTTTGCGAAGGTTCAATTGACTGACTTGTTCAAATCCATCTGTAAAGAATCTTACAAAGCAAATAATATAGTCACTATTAACATATTTTATTTATTATATATACTGTAAAAGCTAGACATTTCTTTTTAAAAAATATATACATGAACAAGCGTCACATACAGATCATTAATTTGAGCACACTTGCAATAGTGTAATTTTAGTAATTCTCCATTGAAACGCCAATCTGTTACTGCGTTATCCTCCTAAACTCATCTGTACTTCATGGCAAACATGCATAGACAAGAAAGCAAAGTCTCTTTTAACACTAGACTTGCTCTAGTGTTTGTATGAGCTTCATATGGTTGGTTTTCATTTTGCTACTTGATGGAATTCAGTTTTCAGTCTTCTGGTTAAACCATCGTTCCAGCTGTTTCTGTGGTCCTTCACGCCGTGGCTTGTTTCATCAAAGCGTTCTCCCCAAACGTTTGCTTAAAGAAGGCCACATGCTCCTCACAGTGCTCTCCTGAAACAGGAAGATGATGTCAGAGGAAGTCCAATCATGTGAATCAAGGGTATCTCCACACCCCGGTTTGTACGATTTCAATATTTAGCCCGTTTTATGAGAATAAATAAACTACACAGCACACATCAATCATTCATCGAAACCACCAACCTTGGTTGAAACCAGGATTACCACGTAATCGCATATTCCTCTGCTCGAAGAAGCGGAAGATGGTGTAGAACAACATTGTGTCATTTGTTTGCCGTGCAGCGTCCAGAAACTTCCGAGCAGAAACGTTGTCGTGACCACCGACGCTTCGAATGAAGCGCAGAGCGCCTAAAACCTGCTGCTTTGACAGAAGAACTTCCACAATCTCATCATTAGCGGTGGACAGCCTCTGTGATGCACACAAAAACACATGAGGATCACTCTAGGATCAACGGCGAAATGAAGCTTAATTCGCTAGCAAAATGGGCTTTCAATAAAACTTGGTTGCCTATTCAGTAGAAAGGTGGAAAATTTGAATCGGTGCTATCTGATTAAGGAAAATAAGTTGCTATCCAAGCCACTCCCACCAGTCTGCTATAGATTTAACATTTTACATTTAGCAGATGCTTTTATCCAAAGCCTTCCTCAAGGGCACCTTAGTCATGGTATCGAAGGTGGAGAGAGTGCTGTTCATTCACAATCCCCACCTTCAATTTCTGCCGGTATGGGAATCGAACCAGCAACCTTCAGGTTGCAAACCCAACTCCCTCACCATTAGCCCACGACTACCCAAAATGCGCTTACCAGAATGAAATACCGCCTTGGTTCAGTAGGAAATACTCCTTAGCAAACTTCTAGCAGTGGCTATTGTAAATATGGAGAAAACACTGACAGAAATCTGGAAAACCTCCATGTTTGTAGTCTCCACTTCAATCTGGATGACCATGAACACAGTATTTTAGGCTAAACAGAGGGAAGAAAACTGAAAAAAACTGCTGTTCCGCCCGAAGCGAAATTCCGTCGCCGGAGCAGTTGACAGTGTTCCATTATGGCTTATAAATGAGTAGACAAAGTACGAAACAGTGTCAGCGATAAACCTACTCTTACAATAACTGTTTTGTTGATAACCCTGTCTGTGGGATACAAAAATACGGAAGTTCAATCCATAATAACAATACAAAGAGGGTTGAAAATCGATGAACTTACACTTTAAATCATTTAAACTGAACATGCATGCGAGTATAAAGTGTTTTTCGTACCTTGAGCATGTCCAGAGAAAGCTGGTGAGCAGGTGGATAGGTGCTTTCCAGAGACAGCAGCAGACAGGCCTGGAAAAGCAGAAAATGTGAGTCAGAAACATCAATAAGAAGCGATCATGTTTTCAAACAAGAGATGCGTGTAATGTTCGAATTTAAGTTTGGCACGTGGAACCCTCACCAGTGGTTTGGAGTCGCTCAGGACGTGGTACTGAAGAAACTGGTGCAGCATGTAGAAAAGGTTGTGCTGGACCAGAGTTTTGATTACTAGCTCATACAAATAGTGCTGCAAACAAAAGATAATGAGTGTCAGTGCACACAACGCACTAAAACAACCAGGCCATTCTTTTCAGAGTTCAAAATCAAACATATTCAACCCAACTAGATAAAGAAATCAAGCTTAGTCATTTTAAAGCTTTGAAAAAGGTTTATATTTGAATTATAAGTATAATATATGAATAAATATATTATGCTTTATTACTTTGAATTAAAAACATAATATTAATGGTGAAAATATAATTGCTCATGTAATTCATTAAGGAAAGCAGCGTTTATTTTAGTATTATTTATATACTATTATAGTATTTATTTTTATTTTGTATTAGCTTTTATCATTACATTTTCAGTTTTAATAATTTACTTGTGCGTTTGACATTTTTATAAGTTTTTTCTTAATTGCATTTCTATTTAGCTTAAATTTATTTCAGTTTTAGTTATTTTAATATTACAACTTAATTCTTATTTCAGTGAGTTTTTAATTTTAAGTTTTTCATCCAATATTTATATTTTATTTCAGTTTTATCTTAAATCAACAAACACTGTTTTTTATAAGTTTAATACATTTTAGTCAAGTTTTAGTTTACAGCAACGACACTAGACAGTGATTTCCAAACATTTTCTCAATTTAACCGACCACTTTGACGTAAAACGTTTTCACTATAAACTAATTAAATTTGGAGCAAGAGATACAGGGGGAGGGGCTTTATTGCATCAGATACAGGTCACACACCTGATTGGTCGAGTTTTGGTCAGCGATCTCTAAACCAGAATAAAACCTGCTCCGAAGCAGGTTAGCCGTGCAGCTTAAGTTACCATAGCAAATGAAACCTGCTAAAAACCAATCCACTTTCTTGAGACCGAAAAAACTTATCTAGGTAGAAACTTAAACCGGCTTTGTGGAACAGGCCACAGGTTTGTAGATGTTACTAGATCCTCATATATATATATATATATATATATATATATATATAAACGTATCCCATATCCCTTTCTCTTCCATAACTTTTTTTGTCTTTCAAATAGTCTTAAATGCTCATAAACAAAGTTTACAGCCTTAAGCTATGTTCAGTCATAATTGCACCGAAAGCAAATTTGTTCCAAAGGGGCTGAATCTGCAGTTTGTGTAAGAGGTTTCTCCTAAATGTCAGATAACAAACGAAAAACAACATAGCTTCCCGTAATAGTCGTACAGACGCTGGAGGCCAAAGCATAGATTATAATCAGTTACTGAAGAAGCTCAAAGCAGAATGTGTCTAAGCAACTGCAACGCCTAGCAAAACATCCAACAAACAATTGTGAACCTGAGATACAATTTACAGTTACACCAGAGCTTATGAAAGCTTCAGACTTACTAACATACTGAAGAAAACTATTACCTACGATTAATGATTTGCAAAGTTCGCATGTGGTGTACGCAAAATTATTTTTATTCTTCTTAATCTTTATATATTTGCTACTATATGCTCTGATGTATTCTTTGAATATTTCCAAATGTAAGATCTCTCTTCCTGCTGTAAGATGGCGTGAGTGAATTTTTCAGAACTGATTACGTTTGATGTCGGTTTCCTCTCTGGAAATGATGCAAGATCTGCTAAATTCTCTGAAAGGTCTTAAAGGTTTCAAAACAACCCCTGGTCTAGTATTCCCATCTTTGACATTTAACCATTACACCCACATAATAGATAAATCTGACCTTTTCTTAGACCAAAACAAAAGTATAAGAGGATGTACGTTTTCTGCACATATATTCATTGCTCTTTGCTTTCGCTTCTTTGCTTCTACATCTCCTTTCATTCTGCAAATATCTTACTTCTTTTGGAACTCTGATCTTCCCAATCTTTATGGGAATGTCCAATACTATTATTCACGTGATTAATTTGTTTGCCTCGATACTTTTACTTAATAAATTTGCTATTCCATATTTAAATGTGATCTTTGACATAATCATTGCATGTCTGCCTAGATCTCATCAACATGTAACGGATCCTTTCGAGATTTACAAGATTTATTTAATTAAGAAAGCATCTCTTAAAGACCTCATTGTGTTGTTTATACCTGAACGGGGATTTGAAACTGGTTAAGTGAGCGAATGTACTCCATGAGAACTGCGATGATGAACTTGTGCTTCACTCCCTGTTCAAAGAAGACAATTTAAAGCATTAGAATAAGAAATATTCACACAATTGCATCCTGAAACAAAACACGATCCTGGTTTACCTTCTTCTCGGTGAAGTCAGACAGCACGTGTGTGTACATGTCTGACTGGTCTATCACCGCCTGTGTCCGGACGGGCCTTTTATAGGACGTGCTGGAGCGACTGGGCCCTGATTCCATAGCCTGAGGAGAGAGGAAAAACAGACCAGTTTTACAAAAATGTAAAATGACTACCACAGTCTCATATACATACATGGAAAGTTCAGTATAATAAAACAATTCGTCCTGACCGCAGTGTATGCTTGCTCTGCGTCCAGGTATTCTTTGTACACTTGGTTGAGTTTATCAAACACTGTCGCCACCACAGAAAGGTTTCCTTTATCGCCACCTATAAGCACTGAAGAACAAAACATTCATTTATTATTACAGTATCAATAATTCAAATATATTTTATAGTACGTTTTACTTTAGGTACTGAACAAAAAGGTCATTAAATATTGTTTTCTCTGAGAGGCTTTAACCATAATCACTCTTGCTATACTTACATTATATATATATATATATATATATATATATATATTTTTTTTTTTTTTTTTTTTTTTTAAGATTGATTTTTTTTTGACCAATCAGAGCAGAGTAGGCTCATGGAAAGGAGGGGTTTAGAGAGACAATCCTTCATGGAACTGTTTCAGACACTATGAGAAAAGAGCTGATGCTGCAATGTATATTATGAGAAAATTAGTGTTTAAAAAAAGGTGTTTTTTGACCTTGGATGCATGTAAACCTATTAGGAAACTCCAAAATAAAATCTATATCTAAGAATCTAAGAAAAAATCTAATCTAGGAATCTTTAAAACAGTATAATAAGGGCACTCTAAAACAATTTATTCTAAACTAACTGTTATAAAGTATGATTAGTATAGAGCGGTCTGATACTTGCTTTGCGAGCACACAGACAGGATGACCATTTTGCAGTCTCGCCTCCGCAACAGGAAGTCCATGAGTTTGCCTTTATCCTGCAGGAGATTCAGCGTGGGCTGGAGCTTCACCTGGAGGTACCACAGATATCCTGATGCACAGAGAACATATCATTACTCTCAATCCCAACATGGATTTGATTTTATTGGTGCATTGTTCAGTAAAGTACCTTCGCTAGCACTGATGATGATGTCTGGTTGAAAAACACTCCAGGAAGATGAATCTTGAATGTTAAGGAAAAGTTTGAGAAGTTAAATATGAAACTATATATTTCAGTTTCAGTTTACAGTTCATCCACAAGGATACAAAGTTGACAGGGCACAGGGGCCTGACTGGGAGCGGCAGCAGGTCCTGTAAGGGTGTGGAAAGAAAAATCGCGTTCTGTACACTTTCAGAGAAGAAATCAAACAGGTAAAGCTTTGAATAATGGTGTGGTTAATAAATAAAGTCCAAATGAATTGCGTGTCTTGCTGAAACTCTCCTCACCTGTGAGAGGGATCTTGTAGGGGTTGATGGATCGCGCGGGAAGCACAGGCTGATGCACATTTACATTAGCATCTAATTCCCTTAGTTTTATATCATAAATGAGTGAAGTCTGAAATGCAAAAAGACACAAGTATTACACACAAGGTACAGAGCAAATCACACCTATATTTTATGCAGGTATGCCAATAAGGTTATATAGTACTTTTACATATTTAATAGAGAAGTACAATACAGAGTATTTAATTCTACAAGCTCATTTCCCCTAATTTTACATTTACCAGAATTTTAATATCAGTGCATGCCTAATATTATTTTTTAGAAATATACAAGGAGAATAATATGAATACTAGAGGAATAGCATAGCAAAGCACATTGTAAGTAACAAGTTCATTATGTACAGGATAATGCACTCCACAAATGGGTTAAAATGCCCTTATTATGCTATTTTTAAAAGTATTTTGTTTTGGAGGTCTCCCATAATAGGTTTACACGCATCCAAAATCAAAAAACACTTTAATTTTCTCTCAATATACATAGCAGCATCAGCTCTTCTCACAGTGTCTGAGTTTGGTCTCTCTAAAACCTGCCCTTCCGAGAGCCTACTGTGCTCTGATTGGTCAGATGGCCCAATCTGTTGTGATTGGTCGACTACTTACAGCGCGTGTTGGAAATGAAATGCTTATTAGCATATCTGAATTTCAGCTGCAGATCTTCCTCAGTGGTTGATTCGAACAGTAACGACGGTGTCGGTTTTACCGTATCAATTCAAGTCCAATTGAATTTGCTTTAAAATGTTTGAAACATGTTGTGTCGACAACACAAACGAAACTTTTCCAGGTCTCAACTACAACTACAGTGTTTGAGGGTCAAAGTAGACGTTATCAGCGAGCAGCCAATGAAGACCACAGGCTGCCATTATGCATATTTGTTACAAACCTACAGGTTCAAGCAGGAAGTAAGACTGATGACTCATTTCAGGCAGTTCAGGAATCGGTTCTTTCTTTCGGTAGACAATAACTCCATTTATATGCACTGTTACAGACCTTTTACATTTATAAACGGCTAAATTACACACTACACGAAAGGTAATATCCGAAAAAGCATTATAGGGGCACTTTAATATCATGTGATTAAAAGCTTGAGCACTTGTCAAACTCACCTGTGTGCTCTGATGGTGCACCACAACTAGATTATCCACCACGTTCAGGGCAAACTTGCCTGTGGTGTTTAGTTTGAGCACATGAGCCTTCTTACAGTTACCTTCTCTACAATTAAAAGAAAATCAAAAAAGAAGGATGAGTTTTATGCCCAGTAATATTGTTTAACTCATTGTGGTGCTAGATGTTACCTAGGCAGATGATAGAGGACCACCTCTGCTCCAGGACTGTTAGTAGTTCTGGAGTGATGCTTTAGGTACATCACATACAGCTGATCATAACTACAGTTGGGAGAAGGGGAATGCATTATTGCAATTTATTTAATAATCCAATATGTTATTTGTTGGCTCGAGTGCTCATACAAGTCTTACATTGTAGCCACAGCGATGTCACGTTCAGAGAGGCTGAGCTTGGCTGGTTTGGGCACTGCTGGCAGCTCAATCTCGAACTTGGACATCTTTGACATGGTCGCACTCTGAAGAAAATGATGTTAAGATTAGAGAAGCAAGTTTTAAGATATCAGTCGGTCACGTACGGCGTACGTCAGAAGTGAACTGACGTATTGGGCTCGCATGCGATATCCTAATTCAACGGTTCAGTTCTGACTTATGTCTCCATTCCCTCCTTCAGGGAATGAGGGTTACATACATTACCGAGACGTTTCATAAACTTGTCGCCGTTCTAAATCCTGCTTTTAACCCTGGGTAAAAGAACGCTTCACACTTGTAATTTAGAAGCAGGGTTAGAACCACTTTTTACCCGAGGGTATATAACCGTTTTTATACTGTTAACCCCGCATTGCGGTGCCAAACTTGCACAGTGTGAAACGATGCGGTGTTAAAATGTTACATTTTATAATATAATACGCTGCATTCTTCCAATCAATGACGCTGCAAATATGCAAATAAGAACGTAAACCCAGGGTTTAGACTGTAGCTTATGAATACCCAGGATTAACTGTTAACCCTGGGTGAATTCGCAGGTTTAGAAAGACCCAGGGTTAACTACTTTAAGTGTGAAAGCTATAAAGTTACTAAGAAACCCTTTATTTAGTATACTTTGGGTACAACTGAATCCAATCTGTTGTACTGTTGCCCTCTTGTGGTTCATGTCTGCAGATGCAAAACTCTTGCATGCTTGAAATAAACAATAACCAAGGCATCAAACTCACCTTGAAAGCAAATGGCTGCAGCACATTGCCCTGTACAGTGGTGGAAAGGAGAAGAACGGCCGTCTCTGGGCAATACATGTACCAGTTCACATTGATGCTCTGGCTCTTTAAGAGCTTCAGAGTTCGTTTATCAGGCAGCACCTGAACAGAGGAAGAACAGGGATTCTGTATGACTTATTTTGTTTTGTTGAAAAAAAAATAAAAATAAAGCTACTGATTTGATGAGGCTTCACCTCACCTGATAGAATTCTATTCCCTGGTCCGTGACGAATACAATCTCATTCCAGTTGGTCCAACAAAACCCGAGAATACTGGCATTCTTTGTCTGAGGATAGTAAATGAAAACATCAAAACATGTATACTTTAATGTTCAAAATTTGTGGTCTTTAATGCTCACCAAAGCTGCATTTATTTCATCAAATATACAGTAAAAACAGCAATATTGTGAAATATTATTACAATTTAAAATAAATTCTATTTTTAAAATGTTTTTTTACTTCTATAATGCAAAGCCAAATTTTCAGCATCATTACTCCAGTCTTCAGTGTCACATGATCCTTCAGAAATCATTCTAATAGGCTGATTTGCTGCTTAAGAAACACTTCTTCTTATTATTATCAATATTGAAAACTATTTTTGTGGAAACCATGATACTTTTTTTCAGTATTCTTTGTCAAATAGAAACAGAAATCTTTTTACTGTCTCTTTAGATCAATATAATGCATCAATGCTGCATATAATTTTTTTTATTTCTTTCAAAAAATAAATAAATAAAAGGACTTGAACGGTGTTAAAGTCAATCTTTCTTTGTTTAGGGATATACCTTGCACTCATGGGAGAATTCCAAGTGTGGATAGTCAGGAATGAAGTTTGTGAAATCCTAAAAAACAAAAATAAAGGAGAGAAAGTGAGAAATTCTTACAATAGCTGCTTTTATTTGCGACTACAACCACCAATGAATGATACTCACAACTGATTTAGTAGTGCGCTGCACAGCTAAGATTTTGTTCCCCAATGAGAATTTGATACACTTCACCTCTCCCTTGTCGTCCATTCTGTCAAACAAAACACATTTTTAAGGATCTTGGTGTTACAATTAACTAAAACTATTAAAAATGTTTTTCACTAACTGAAATAATGCCGATACAAAATCTTAGAAGCTTTGACGACTGAAATACAATAAAATTATTCAAACTAAATCTGAAATAAAATGAATTCTATATAGAAGTATAAAAAATTGTCAAGTAAACTGACAATGATTCAAAACATCAACAGATATATCAACCGCAAAATGAGAATATAGAAAAAAATGATAAAGTTTAGTTGACTTACCTGAAAGCCACTGAGCTCTTGTCATCTGGTCCTTTAACCACAACACCTGTGGCTCCACCAGACCGTACAGCAAACACCTTCATCACACCAAACATGCATTATTATACTCATCATGACAGATGACTAGCACACACTTATCTTGATACCATTACTTTTTTTTGGATATGTGCCATGTTGCTGCTTATTATGAATATCATTATACATTAATATAATAATAATTTAATACCAAAGTAATAGTATAGATAAGAACTATGGCATTATCTATGGTTATTATGGTTATAACGTATACCATGGTAGAGCCACAGTACTTTCTGATATGATATGATATAAACAGATGACATTGTCACCTAATTGTATATGGTAACAAAATAATAAACCATACACCGACTAGTTATTGCCCACAATGCAGTTGCAGTGAAACTAAATATTAATATATTCATTAAATAAAAAGGCTAATCCAGTTTAAAAGCTTGCACTGAATATGAAAACGGGTATGTGTGTAGATTTAGCTACAGCAATGCTATTCCTATTTAATGTCATGTAATTATAACTCTTAAACGTGTTCTCACCTGTTTATTCGCCTCGTCAAAAAACACATTGTTGACGCTCGACGCGTTCTCAAACTGCACGGGGTTTTCGCTGAGCTCTAGATAATATTCGTCACTCATATCGTTTAATAAAGAGTCCTTTATCCCGCAGTGTTGTGTTTTTACTTTAGCTGATGTTTCCACTTCCGCGTCCGTCAAAACGTGATGCAGTCACGTGATGCGCGAGCGGTCATGTGACGTCTTCTCAGGCGTGCTGTAATCGTTGCCTATATGTAAATTCGTGTAAAATTTCATATAATACGCTTTGGTTTATTTTAAAGTTTCATGTATTTGTTTATGGAGCCACAATCCAAGTTTGCCCCTCTTATACAATACAAGTACAACCATATTTAGAGGTATAGCCTAATTTTAAAGGCATTTAATGAGTTATTACAATAATAATAATAATAATAATAACAATAATGCCTTTACATAGTTGGCGACTTTGAAACTTTGAAATCTGTCTAAGCAATTTGCATGGGCACCGAACAAAAACTGATGAGAATTTATTTGAAAAAAAAAAGAAAAAAAAAGAGAGAAACCAGAGGAGTGTCGATTTTGATAAAAATGTGAATGACATAAAACATGAAATTCTATTGCTCTGGATTCCACTGCAAATTCAACATCTCAACTTTTAAACTAAATGAAAAAGCTTGTTAGGTTGTTGATGTGGTTACTAAGGAACTCTCAGTGGTTGTGGTTGCTAGGGTGTTGCCATGCGGTTGCTGAGGTATTCTGGGTGGTTACTAGGGTACTCTGGGGGGTTGCTATGATCTTCTGGGTGGTTGCTATGCAGTTGCTAGGGTATTCTGGGTTGTTGATAGATGCATAGTTGATAGATATATAAAAATGCAGCCTGCTCTTCATTTCATGGAATCAGAGTGTTCAGTCTGTGACATCACACGGCAAAACTCTCTAGGTCAGCTGATATCACCTCAGCAAAAGGCGCAAATCTATAGTAGGCGCACGGAAGAGATCGAGTGTTAATCTAGTTTCATATTAATGGGACATATAGACAGTATAGGTAAAACTGTCAATATGATGAAATCACTCAGCGCAGATGCACAGGGTAACATGAAGGTTGCTCTAGATTCATCATTCCTCAGGTTTCGAGTCCAAGTCCATCAGACAACATGTCCATAACATCTCCGTCCCTCACTGAGGACAGTGTAGATGAGATAAAAGGCAAGCAGGCTAACAGAACAAGCTCTCTGGAAATTGTCAATGTTTATAGACATGATATATTGGGTAATGAGAGCTTAACCAGACCGAATAGCATCACTATTGTGACCCTGGTTACTCAGGTTGGCACGGATGCTTCTCCAGTGGAGAACAGTTCAACAGGTGAGAACCGAGATCTTTATTGTTTTCTTTTTTTCTTTCTTCACTTTAGAGAGACATACCAACGACAAGAGGAGAACACAGTTCTTCAAAAGACTATGGATGGCTTACTTACTGTGTTGCTGCACAGGTCTACCAGATTCAGTCGAATCTCTCTCTACAAACTAGTCATCCAGCAAATCCTGCAACCCCTTTTGATCCATAGTACTGCTGATAAACACGCACTTAAAGGAGCAGCACAGGAACAGTATTGAAGATACACTCTTAAAAATAAAGGTTTCAAAGAGGGTTTCCGTAGTGACGCCATACATAAAGAAACACTTGGTTTCCCAAAGAACCTGTTAGTGAACAGCTCTTAAAGGGATAGTTCACTCAAAAATGAAAGTTATCCCTTGATTTACTCACTCTCAAGCCATCCTATCTTCTTTCAGACGAACACAATCGGAGTTATGTTAAAAAAAATATCCAAGCTTTATAATGGCAGTGAATGGGGCTCAAGATTTTGAAGCCCAAAAAAGTGCATCCATCCATCATAAAAGTAATCCATAGTAATCCAGGGGGTTAATAAAGGCCTTCTGAAATGAAATTTTCAGATTTTGTGTTCATATGCAAATTCAGTATCTGAGAGATTTTGATCCACTACAAGGAGATTCTATTAATGATGCATATATATATATATATTCTGTATAAAAATAGCGCGCTACATAGAAACAGAAAATCGTGCTATTGATACGCACCTTCATGAGATCGTGCTCGTATCTCCATAAAACTAGATGATTTCTTAGCCATGCATTTTATCGAATGCCCCACCAGGGATTATCTTCCAATTCATATTTAATGTACATAACAATCGGCATAGCAACAAGACAAATATTGCAACAACATTAGAGCGATACTAAGGTCCTCAGAGGTCATTTGCGCGACACCGTTCATATATTTAAATGTGCTTTGCTGCAGGGTTGTTCATCATAATTTGGTCTGGATGCTCCAGCTGCATTGGTGGTGTCGATATTGATCCTGAGGCCACACAAGTACACTATTGATCTCACCGACAGACATTTAATAGACCGAGTTACAAAAACCAGACAATCACTGCCGCTCAACCTGCAGTATGTGACTGTTTATGTTCCTCCAAACTATCCAGAACAATCTCCAGCTCTTTGAAGCATTTCAGAATGAGTTCTTTATTTCGCAGTGAGGAGATGTGCCTCGTGCAGCTGTTTTTTCAAACTGAATCTGCCCACAATTGCATCAATGAACTTGGACATCTTGGATTGGTTCAGTTTAAAGATGTAAGTAACCTTGTTGCGTTTTTGTGTGTGTGTGTGTGTGTGAGAGAGTGTGTAAGCGACTCCTTTCGACTGTCTAGTGGCCTTAACATCTTTCAGTTCTGATTTATTTTATAGTTTTAATGTTATGAAGGAAGATTCTTTTGTCAGATTGTCAAATAACCTTAATAGCATCTATTGATTTCTAAATATAGTCTGCTTTTTACTTTTTAGTGCATACTCACTGCATCATTCTTCAGTTCATATTGAGCTTGTATTGTCACAGAATTTGATTTCTCACCATTGGCTGAATCGATCAATGCATAACACTGCAGAGCATGAAAAACTGGCTGTGTGCATTATTTCTGTAAATTAATCCTAATGAGGGAGTTATTTCTAATAGGGCCTAAATAATCTGAAATAAACTTACATGTATTAAACTTTTTTAAATGATCTTCTAGCTGAATCCTGGTGTAACAGCATTTCAGAGGCACTTTGTGAAGGAAGTGAAGAAATGTGAAGAAATGGAGAGAATTCTGAGTAAGAACATTTGCAATTTATTATAAGATATAATATAATTGTATTTATTGATATACTAAACACTTGTGAAAGTCCTAATTCTGATCTGACAAATAAACATTTATGCTGTAAATTTTATTTTTAAAGCCGTTTTACTATTGCAAATATGTACAACGTGTCCTTTTTACATATTGTGCAGATGTGATCTAATAATAAAACTTTGATTACACTTGAATCATATTCCCAAACAGTGTTGGGGTAATGCATTACAAGTAACGCGTAGGCCTACTTTTTTCATGTAACTAGTAAAGTAACGCATTACTACGAGCCCCGGAGATGACATGCATGAAAAAATAGTAGGCTAAAACGTGTGCAAAATGTACAATTTAGTTCCTCCATTTATAAATCATGCGCATTATTGATAAATCGAGGGAACGAAATAGTAAATCGTGCGCAAAATTTAGCAAATCGAGGGAACGAAATAGCAAATCGTGCGCACAATTTAGCGAATCGAGGGAACGAAATAGCAAATCGTGCGCACAATTTAGCGAATCGAGGGAACGAAATAGCAAATCGTGCGCAAAATTTAGCGAATCGAGGGAACGAAATAGCAAATCGTGCGCACAATTTACTTTTGTGCGAGGCTCCGTTCATCACTTTTAAATTTACGACAAAATATCTGACTTAATTTTTCAAATAAGTAATTCAAGTTACTTTGATCATCCAATTCAACGGTACTAATAAGAAAAAATAACTTTAGTAAAAACATCACGCTTGTGTTCCTGTTTTTTGTTTTTATTGCTGAAATAAGAGTGTTGAACTTTCTTCTTCTGCGATCTAGAATGGCAGCACAGCTGAAAGGTTTGTTTGAGCTGCGCCCTCTACTGTACAGGCGTTAATTTGCATTTTCTTATTCATTTCACTTATGTTATGAAAGAGCATATACATTTGTCAAAAATATAATTTTTTTTAAAAATTAAAAACAAACAAGCAAGCCCAGCGAAGGTGAGAAAAGGTACTGCAAAAATAACTTAATGCATTATTTACAGTAAAAGTAACTAATCAATTAGTTACTTTTTTAGGTAGTAATATTGTAGTGGATTACTTACCAACACTGCTCCCTAGATTCATTCGAAACCCTTTGGATATAATTATCTTATTTCAAAGCCAGTCGTGCTGCTTTCTCTTGAAAATTAAATTGTACATCATTTAGGATATCTCGAGAAGGAGATGGTGAAATCTAACATCGTAATTGCTGCAACAAAGGAGAAGGAGATGGTTCCCTATCCCAGAGATGTTCTGGAGCTGGAGGTGAAAACAACACTTCTCATTTTGTTATTATGCTATTTTTTATTTTCTTTAAGCTCTTTGGAATACTTGATCCTCAAATAACCTCTGTATAACACAATCTGACACACAAACAGAAAGTAATTGTGTCATAATGATTGTCTTCAAACCTTTAGTCCACATTTGAGAAGTTGGAGCAGGAACTGCGAGAAATCAACTGTAACCATGACACACTCAGACAGAACCTCATTGAGCTGATGGACATTAGCTCTCTGCTGAGGATGACTGAAGACTTCTTTGAGGAGGTGAACACCTTGAGATCTCAACCATCCAATCAATTCCCGATGGACCAAATCAAGTCCCACCCTACATTTACTGTATTTCTTGATCGAGAACTATTGCTGAATTTGGAGCCTCGTACTAGTATACTATTCGTACTGCGTTTACCATATCTTCCCATGGCAGAAATAGTAAGAGTAGTCTGCTAGTATTCAGAATATGCTCGAGAAGCACTTTCACTTGGATTACCCAAAAATGCAAATTCATTTTTGTATGGGATTGAAAGGAGTTGTCCATAATACATAATATTTCCATGCAATGAAAGCAGAAGGTTACCGCCTGATGTTCTTAAGTTGTGTTGATAACTGCTTGTGCGTAGGCCGAGTTACTGCTATCCTGCTCTGAGCCTCCCTCTGAAGACTCAGTGTCTATGACCGTCTCGTCCCACATAACCATCCGCAGATGCAGCAGTTCCAGCACCTCTGGACCTCTACATCTAGGGTACATTTAAAAGATTTTGTCCCACTGATACATGCATGCTTTAAAATAAAGGTTCCAGTTAAAATAAAACCCAGAAAGGTTTTCCAGCCTGACCTAATTGAACTGCTAATTGTCGTATCTGTACACATTTGAAGTTTTATTGCAGGTGTTATCAAACAAGAAAGGTTTGCTGCTTTTGAAAAGGTTCTTTGGCGCCTTTTTCATGGAAATTTCGTCCTTCGCCATGCAGAGATACAGGCCACAGAGGAAGAAGTGGTGAGACTATCATATTTTTAATGGGTATTTTTAAACCGTGTGATGAAAATCTAATTTTAATGTTGTTTATATGTCTTTGTGGTGTTTTAATGTTTTAAAACTGCAGTGTACTCAATAAAACGGTTTAAAACCGCCCGTTTCCTACCGCCAATCCCGTTAATGTGTGGGGCGGCGCTTTTCCACAGTATCGTGTATATGATGTTATGATGAACTATATGCCTTTCTCAACTAACTTTCAAAGAATGCTAATTTTTAGAAAGCTGTCTTATTCTGAGATGGCGAACGGTAACATGGTTAGCAACAGATTAAAGAACAATAACTATAACGATAACGATAAAGGTATAGTCTAAAAAAATAATTTTAATTATAAACAAAAATAGCAGTGTCCACACCACATCTATAACGATATAGAGAAACGATATAGTTGGGATCACTTTCAGAAAGTTTTTTTAAAACTATTGAACGATAAAACATTGACAGCCAATCAGAATCCATTCTAATTTAACGCCTCGCGCATTTAAAATGACAGACGACATTGAGGAGAAGTTAATCGCCAAGGTCCAGAATAAATCACCCCTTTTTGACAAGTCAAACCTCCTTTTCAGGGATACTTTAAAGAAAATGGATTTATGGAAAACAATTGGAATAAATGGTGAAAAGTATTAACGATATACACCGGGCTAGCAAACAAGCTAGTAAAATAAAATTACCTCAGGTATCCAGCGCTAGTTTCGACAACATTCTTTTTTGTTTCCTTTGAAGTTACAGTGAAAAAGACTAAGACTAACCTTAGATTAGATCGATTGCACTAGCTATCCACTCGAAACAACATACTGAGGACATCTGCTGGTTAAAGCATTGTAAATGCAGTAAAAACATGTTGTACACACAATAGAACATCGTCAGTAATTATAATAGAGACAAAAGAAATGAATAATTAGAGCCATAACCAGGCCGGAGAGTGTGAATTGTGCAAATGGTGCATTGAAATTGAATGGGGCAGTTTTGCAACACAAAACAATGGACAATACACTGAATGGGTGCTTGGAAGAAGGCTATAAACATTAGTTAGCATTTTAGAGTTTTCTCAAAATAAAATCACATGACATGATCTTATAAAACATTCAATAAAACTCAGAGTTTTAAACGCATCATCTTCAGATTTGAAATATAACATGGTCAGACATGTGGCTTTAGCTGGAGTGCATTTCCAGATAGCAGAGGGGCTGACATCAATTTTATTTTCATAAAGATTTTCCATAAAAATAAATTTCTAATAACTATACAAAATTTTGAAGCTATTTATAACTATTTTTTTCATTATGACAATAATTAATTATGCCTTTACAATAAACTGCAAAGTGTCTGCTTTGAAATGAGACCATACTTATGCTTTTAGTGCAAAGGGTTCATGAACTGCATGTTTTAGTTTGGGTATGTCATTTCTTGGGATTTTTCAAAAACGGGGTGACAGCTAACAGGTTAAACCAGCAGCGCGTGAGTTTACAATAAACTGACCGTTAACGTTCATTGTGTGGACGCAAATTTAGCGTTCTTTGTGTGAACGGGCCTTTACATTCAAGCTATTTTAAAGGACAAATACATTATTTTCACAGGAAAAAACGTTTTGTCATTTAGATCATTAGTGATGGGTTTTAAATTATTGACTGTAGGGTGACTTTAATTTTTATGATATTCTTTCACATTGAAAACATGAACTGTCAATACTTAACACTTCTACAACATACACACAGACATATTGCCTTTCTACAAACACCAACACCACAATCCAGAATCTATCAATATGTGCTCATACAAGCTTGTATTTTAGATTTAGATTTCTCTATTTATGACAAATAAACAAATGCACTATTTGTGTGTCTGTGTTCGGTTTATCTGAAATGTGGTTATAAATATATTTCTTTTAAGCAGAGAGGAGCTGTGAAGAAGGACGTGTTCATTATATTTGTCCAGGGAGAGCATGTGCGAGAAAAGATCAGAAAAGTGTGTGAAGGGTGAGAGACATTATATAGGCTACTAGTAGAATCATGATGTCTTTTATGTGGTGGTTCTTGACTGTCTGAATTTTTTTTCTTTCATGTTTTTCACCATATTTAGAAGATGACAGTAGCAGTTTAACTTGGCCAGAACAATCTATGCATATTTAAATATGAATGA
>CM076065.1:4937500-5240000 GCA_038088235.1 Zacco platypus
TTTCTCAGTCCTGTTACCAAAAATTAAGTGTTTTTTAAAAAGCATGTTAAATAAATGTCAGCTAATTCCTTTGTCTTCCAATCACAAAAGTGTTTATCTTAAAGAAATGGTTGGTAAAATATTTTAATAATTTATATTTGTCCCTAAAAATTCACTAAATAAGCACACAATGTGTATTTTTTTAAAAAAATACAAAGCCATTTTTTATTTTACAGGAGACCCAAACTACAAGATTATAATTTAAGTCATGTAATTAAGTAAACTATTGGATAAATCATTAACATAACACAGATGATTAATCACAGGAATGAACAGTGTGTAACAGGAATGAATCTCCAGACATTCTGTGTGCGTTTGTGTGCATGTGTGTACACAGCCTGTGTGTGAGAGAGTGCTTTCTGAAGGAATGTGTTATGTCCATGTAGTTCATCACAATCAAGATGGAAAGAGAAGGAGAGAAAGAGGGAGAGACAGAATAGAAACAGATATTGAGAAGATGGTGGAACTATGTCCTTTGCGTCAGCATGCCAAACAAAAAATGTTCATTTGCAGAAATCTAACAGAGTTTAAGCTAATAAAGTCGCTGCTTCTCTGCAGCACTTATTGGTGGATTAGCACTCTGCAATAATGGCAAATACATGGTACATTACTGTAATGATGGGTGAGTCAGCGGATGAGATCCAATTGCGAGCTTTATTCAAAAACGTAGTCAAACAGGCAATGGTCAAGGAAACAGCAAACAGTAATGGCAGGGAACAGGCAGGCTCGTCGTGAGGATCCAGGCAACAGGTCAGAAAGGCAGGCAGCAAGATACATAATCCAAAAATACAGGCAATAACTCCAAAGGCTGGCAGATAAACATAAACAGACACCGGAAACAGGCAGAATCAGACACAGGTAAACAAGACGGGAATGAACGCTCAGCAATGTAACACTGGGATTAACAAGACCTCACAACTAAGTGTTTGTGCGTAGGGCTTAAATAAGGCTAGGGTAATGAGCATCAGCTGGAGCCGCGATCAGTGACAGATACGGGGATTCTGGGAGATGTAGTCCGTGTATGTGAGTCCATGAAATTGGAGGGCGACCTCTGGTGGCAAGTTTCCTGTAGTTCTTGACCAGGTTTGCACACACTGTTGGATTTTTGGCCCACTCCTCCATACAGACCTTCTCCAGATCCTTCAGGTTTGAGGGCTGTCGCTGAGCAAAACGGACTTTCAGCTCCCTCCAAAGATTTTCTATTGGGTTCAGGTCTGGAGACTGTCCCTGGCTGTGTGTTTCGGGTCGTTGTCATGCTGGAAGACCCAGCCACGACCCATCTTCAATGCTCTTACTGAGGGAAGGAGTGTTAGGATAACAGGACTGAGTGTAAACCTTTTTTTTTTTAGAGTTCATTTTCATGCATTTTTATACATTTAATGTCCTGGGGACATAAATGTTACCCATTCGGTGGAATGTCCCAATTAGTATTTTAATGATACTAAAATAGCACTTTTCAACATGGAAAAATATATTGTATTATTAATTAAATTATGCAAATGCAAATGAAATCCTTAAAAAATAATAAATATTTAATAACGTGTGGCCCTCCATTTAGGAAACATTAATAAAAAATGTTATGTGTAGATTATTTAAATGTAAAATTGTATAAAATAAATGCAATTACAGTATATATGCACTGTATGTGCATGACATTTATTGATTAAATTGATTATAGTATTTTAATATTTAAATGTAAGATTTTCATATAAGATTCAGATTTATTTATTAATATAAATTATATATTTCAGTACTGCAATATTCAACAGATTTTTTTAAAATTATTTTACATTTTCAATTTGGCACCATATTTATCATGTCTACAATAATATGTTAATTTACGTGATTGTGACTAACAAGGTCCCTAAGCCGGTGTTTGGCAACAATGATCAGCATGGAACAGATACGGGCTTCTCCTCACACCATCAGAAAGATGAGATGGTAAGATTTTGTTATGGAAAGACTTTAAATGTTATAAACATATAAAATGCTCAAATGTCTTTGCATGAACGATGCTGTACAACCAATGAGGGCAGATGCTTCTTCTTCAGGTAAGCATGGGTGACGTCTTTGTGTATCAGGCCATCCACACAATCGAGTACTGCCTGGGCTGCATCTCCAACACGGCCTCGTACCTGCGGCTCTGGGCGCTCAGTCTGGCTCATGCAGGTTTGTCCTGTCGCAATTGAGGCACAGTAATAAAAATAACTCTAGGATTAGTAAGAGAATAATGCCTTCTGTTTTATGATATGTTCTTTGTGTTTTCATTAGTTTCTTAAAGACCGATTGTATCAACAGTGAAATGATTTATGAGAAAACGAAGGCGTGCAGTTTATGAGGACACCTACTGTACAAAGCTCAAGAACACCGGTTTTAAACTTTTACCTTTCATATGTGGTTATATTTAGCATTATAACTCTACTTCTCAATTTAACAGAATACATGAAAATACACTGAAGACTGGAGTAATGGCTGCTGAAACTTTGATTCACAGGAATAAATTATATTTTAAAATAGATTAAAAATGGAAAACAGTTATTTTAACTAGTAGGCTAATAATATTTCACAATATTACTATTTTACAGTATTTTTGATTAAATAAATGCAGCTTTGGTGAGCATAAGAGACTTCATTCAAAAATATTAAAATTATTCCAATTCCTTAATTATTCCTTTTACTTAAAAATCTCTGATCGTCCATGACAACTGGTGAATTTTTTTTAGAATTTATTAGTCTAGTTCATGTTTTTCTGCATTTCTGTCACGGCTGCTGCAGAGCAAGTACGGGACTTGCTACTGCCAATACATACACGACACGCTGCTGTGAGCAAGTAAGACCGCACTTTTTCTCCGCACTGCTAGAGCAAGTTCTGACAAATTATTTAAAAGTTGAGCTGCAAGTTCATTGGCTACTGACACGGCAAGACCCAATCAGCTGCGCCCTATAGAGAATGATGTGATTGTAAGCGGAATCAGCCTGTGCCATCTAGAGTTTCATGACAGAACTTTTGCATTTTCATTTTTTTTTTTTAATTTTGTGATTCACAGATGAATGAAATTGGTTTAGAATGACATGAGGGGGAGTGAATAATGACAGAATGATCATTTTTGATCCAATTCACACTGTACCGACAGACATCGACCAACCGCAACAGACACTTTGTGCTTACTTTGTCCTAATTGGCTTTAAATAGGTATTGCACTGTTGGCAAAACGAGCTTTAGATAACACTTAGTTGCCTATACAGTAGAAATGGGATTAAAAAACCTGAAAAGAAAAAAAGGCTGCGGTCTTTCCTTTTGCCAACACCCATAATGCACTGGGCATGTTGCTGTCTAAGGCCACTCCCACCGGCCTGCTATGGATACGCTTATCAGAGTCAAATGCCGCCTAGCTTTAGGAGGAAATAGTTCATGGCAAACTTTTAGCTATAAAGGTGTGAACTTGTATTTTTCCCAGGTGAAAGAAATCAAAAAGTAAACTTTTATTTAACGTGTAACATGATAAATCTACACTGTTTTGTTAATAACCCTGTTGATCAGCCTTTATGTGGTTGGGGATACAAAAATGCGGAAGTATAATCTAGTTTTTGCTGACAAATAAGCATGAATTTCTCGGCTCGGTAACCACAGAGAACGAGTTAACATTGCTCATTTACATACAGGGCTGGGTAGGTTACTTTTAAAATGTATTTCACTACAGATTACAAAATACATGCTTTAAAAAGTAATTTGTAACGTATTTCGTTAGATTACCCAAGTTTTGTAACTTAATCTAAATACTTTAGAAAACTTTCGAATACTAACAAGTATGTAACACACACAATAAAGGTAATTTAAACAATAAAGCAATTGCGAGTTATAAAGTTAAAATTATGACATATAAAATCGCAATATTGAGAAATATCAGAATTATAAGATAATAAACTCACAATTTTGAGAAATCAGAATTGCAAGCAAAGAAGTTGAGATATAAATTCGCAATTGCACAATTCTGACTTTATAACTTGAGATTATGAGTTTATAACTCACAATTCTGATTTTATAAAACGCAATTGTGGGTTTAGATCTTGGATTTCTGAGGGAAAAAAGTCGCAATTACCTTTTTTTACAATTACAAGGGACTCACAAACAACTATCACAAAACATGAAAACAGTCATTGATCATCCTGTAATGACAGGACAGTAAAGATTCAATATGTCAATTTTTGAATTGGGCAATTTTTTATAAATTCAGTCATTTTGTCTTGTGGAGTATGTAATCATCTGTTATGTGAAAGAGCTTATTCAGGACAGTACTAGATAAAAATAACATGCAATTTTTATGATCCCTCTTATTTTGTTAAAATGATTAAAATGTTACATTCTGCAAGGGTACGAAACTTCTGAACAGCTTATTCAGACTGTCAGAGTCAGAGAATCGCCAATTGCTGTTTAAATGACATTAAAATTCAAAGTAATCACTTTGGTAATCTAAAATACTTTTCAGATGTAACTGTAATCTGATTACCACCCATTTAAAATGTAACTGTAATGAAATACAGTGACTCAAATTTCGTACTTTAAATACGTAACTAAGTTACTTGTATTTCGTTACTCCCCGACCCTGTTTACATATACTACCGACGTTGTAGTAATACAGCGCAGTTACACTTTAAGGAACGCGAAGGCCGAGTGAAATGTGGTGAATCAGAGTGTGTGTGTCTCTGTCTGGTCTGCAGAGCTGTCGGAGGTGCTGTGGCGGATGGTTCTCCAGGTGGGGCTGAAGCTCTCCTCTGGTGTGGGTTCACTCGTACTGGTACTACAGATTGCTGCTTTTGCCGTTCTCACTGTGACTGTTCTTCTGGTTATGGAGGGCCTGTCTGCTTTTCTGCATGCTTTACGACTGCATTGGTAAGAACAGCACATGATCCATAATAAACACTGATTCTTTTAACACAGAAAATCGAGTCTCGCCTTCTTATAACAAGTTTGTACCTTGCACTTGTAAGTTGCATGTTGGTCAAGGTATTTGACTTGTTCATGACCCTTGACATGTTTGTCTGTCTATTTTTAATCTATTAAAGTTTGCATACAGCATATCTGGCCCAAAGGTCTAATGTCTTTGTACTTGAAGTGTGTCCAAATTTCGCATTAATAGTGTGAGCTTCAGTGAACTGTTGCTACTAACTATAATAAAAGATCTGATTACAGAGCATGTTTAAACATTATATAAAATAGGCACAGAGTGATCTGAATGTAGTTAAAGTAACATTTTTTATGTGTTTATTTTCAGGGTTGAATTTCAGAACAAGTTTTACGAGGGATCCGGCTACAAGTTCACACCCTTGTCCTTTGACAGCCTGTTAAACACACGGCAGTAATAGTCACTATTCTTGTAGTATTAGCATAATTATAGTCTAGTGAATGTAAGAAATGCATACTTTTAAACCATAATTATTAAGTTTTGTGAAGAAAATGAAAATATGCAATAAAAAAAAATACTTGTTTCAGCTTAACTTCAACTAAAGAGACTAAAGTTGTCCCTCCCACATTACATTTTTTTTTTTATAATGTTCTCTGAGGTACACTTATAATGTTACTAACATTTTTACTTCAAAACGCATAATTTAGAAGTCACAAGCTATTTTCTATCCAGTTTTTGACCGTTTTTTTTGAAACACTCCGTTTTGATAGGTGTTCAAGACTTTGAAGTAAACGCCCACTGCTATGATTGGGTTACAGTTTTGCATATTAAAATCATTTTCAATGTCCTCGCATTACATGTGTGAAATCGTTTTTAAAACTTCCGATGTTGAAAAATATCTGGTTACATAGAGAGGCATTGATGTAGAAGTAAGTGTGTCTTTCGTAGCACTATGACGTCATAATGTGACAAAATCTGAAACGAGTCGTTCTGGCGGCTTGGTTTCAATAAAAATGAAACTCACGGGATTGTTTTTATGAAAAATCAAGGAAAATTTTATTTCTCATTTCAAGACACTTTAAAAATAAGTAAACGCTGTATCTCACCAACTCATTTTTAAACAATTTAAGTGGTCCACCATGAGCTCCTTGATCTGATTTAAAGCTATCTAAATCTTTATAACATTTTTCATTATACAAGTAACTTTAATAATTAAATTTAAGTAGAAGTTGCTTATTA
Organism: Zacco platypus; assembly: GCA_038088235.1. Taxonomy (NCBI): domain Eukaryota; kingdom Metazoa; phylum Chordata; class Actinopteri; order Cypriniformes; family Xenocyprididae; genus Zacco; species Zacco platypus. Next base: position 4,943,683 of record CM076065.1, read on the forward strand.
TTACCGGGTAGTGTAACACTGTAACTGTAAAATATATATATATATATATATATATATATATGAAACACATTTTATTTATTGAGTTGCCTTAAAATGAAAAGGCTAAAGAAACCATTGCAAAATGTAGCTTTTATTAACGCTGTGAACTTAAAGTATAAAAAAGTATTAGGCAATCCTAGTTGCCTGTAAAATAAACTGTACAAGCACATGTAATATAGGAAAAGACTGCAAACTATGTGGAGCAGACACTCATAAGAGGTGGTATTCTGTGAAATGGTGTTATTTGCTTCCCTAATGAATTGTGAAATACTTACACATCACTATGTTACCTATACAGGATGTACAGAACTAACTTTCTCTAAAACGGCAAACTGTGTTAATGTCCGTGAAATACTGACAGTACTGTAGGAACATATATGCTGAAACTTCATGGCATTTTAAATAAACATGAAAAAGACGCTACTGTGTTTATGACGCACCATCAGGCTCCTGAGTTCTGAAAGTAAAAACTAGGGTTTCGTGTCTATTTTCATTTCAATTCAGACTAGACAACTGTTATAAACAAGAATGCATTTGACAGTTTCAACAAACCGTCGCATCATATCAAGACAGAACATCATCATGCATTCAAGGTGTTTATAATTTAGAACTTGACAATGTGTTTTAATACATAGACCTTTTAGACCTCCAGGTATGGTTGAGATCTTTATGTTTTCAAATGTTATTGCATTCCAATGCATTAAGGTACAGTACACCACAAACGCATACAGAAACAGTCGAACGCCAATGCTTTGTTACGCCTGTGATGATGCTCTTCATTTGTTTTGTATTTCTCAATTTACTTCATAACTGTATCGTATCAGAACTGTGTAAGTTAAAGACAGATGTATGTTAGTGCAAACCTGGATCCAGTTAATGCCTTTAGACTAATAAATCCTCTATTATGTATTTTAAAAAAAAAAAAAAAAGATACTAATAAACTAATAAGTCCAACATGAATGCGCATGTAGAGAAGTGAAACTTCTGCTAGATTCAGTAACATGCCAGTAAAATGAGACTTTGGCATGTAATTTAACTAAATAATAATAATAATAATAATAAAAATAAAAAAAAACACTTAAAGGTACAGTAAGTGATTTCTGAGAAACTCTTTTGAAAATGGATCGGGCCGAGCACCAAAACAGATGTAGCCAATCAGCAGAAAGGGGCGTATACACTCATTACGGGGGAGGTGCCTGTGTTGCATCGCGTGTTGGTGGATTTGCGGGCATGTTTCTCAGAAATTACTTACTGCACCTTTAAATGCACTTTCACTGTCTAAAATGACTTTCCACTTCATTCAATCATACAGATGCATTTATCCAAAATATATTCACATAAAATGTAACCGTCATTCATTTTTTAAAATAAAAATATCAAGGTCATGCACGAATCCTCAATGTAAAAGATCCGGATACTTCTACATTTATCATGCAAACTGTTAATTATCAATATTTGAGCATCATTGTTACTAAATTATAATATCGCCTTATTGCGGTGTTGCACTGTATTACAAGTGGCCGGTATTTTTAATGATATTCACTTTATTTTACAAAAAATGCAAAATGTCCACAGAAAATAGAAATTTGAAGTGTGCATAACCATGGCACATTTAAAGTTCCTTTTACAGACAAGACGCAGATTAAACATGAACATTTTGTTCATAACGCGAACAAGTTTTGAGTAAGCACGTTCAAAAAAAATTAGAATTTCAACTTGATTGTCGAACCAAAGTGAGATCATAGTGCTACTTTATGGAAAAAGGAAGCTCCGAATACTCTTTCCATTGAGAAACAGCTGAAGGGTGCTATGGCCATCTATGAGTTTTCAGTGACTGTAAATAAGACTAGGATCGTGTGGTGTTGTTGCCATTATCGCTATCGTCATCATCAGACTGTTGGTCTGGAGGTATGGTGCGGGTGTGACTGGCTCGTACGCTGCTCAGATGAGGGCAGACGGAGATCAGGTTGGCAATGCCAATGAGAGTTACGCCAGTGCCGTCTAGGTTAACTTGACTCAACTGCATACGACACAAGAACTTCAGACCTGAGAAATAAAACACATTATGTTCGAGATGCTTCTTTTACACTAGAAAATGATTTCGGAGGGAATAAAACTATACAACGTACCGTGATCTGTGATTCGGGTTCTGCTGAGGTTGAGTTTCAGCAGCTGTGGACAGTGAACTAGACCTTGCCTGATCACTGTATCGCCCACCTGTGTACTGGCCAAACCCATCACCTTCAAAACAAAACATGGAGGTTGAAGCCATGGATATTCATTGCCATACTGTCTCTTTCAATCAATTTAATACATCCATGCTGATTAAAAATAAAAAAAAATAATTTCTTCTATTTAAATACTGTACCTGCAGATGTGGTAAGTGCGTGATCAAGGCTGCGACGCCCCTGCTGGTGACGGCAGTCCGGTCGAGACACAGTTCCTGGAGTTCTTTTAGACTGACCAGTCCCTGTAGCCCACTGTCACTCACTTGAGTGTTGCTAAGAGACAGTTTCTTTAACCTATCAGATAAAAAGGGGCGTGGTTTTCATTACCATCTTTGGTGAGATGTAAAGAGGCTTCTGAATACTATTCAACGGAAACAGCGAAATTAATTTCAAATTAAAGGTCTATTCATTCCATAACAGCAAAATGAAAAAGCACTGGTCTTTGCTTTACTACAGGATACAATCTGTTAGATGATACAAGTTTTACATGCTTTAAAGGGATAGTTCATCCAAAAATGAAAATTACCGCATAATTTACTCACCCTCAAGCCAGGTGTATTTGATATTATATATATATATATATATATATATATATATATATATATATATATGTTTAATATATATTAAAAATATCCTGGCTAGTCCAAGCTTTATAATGGGAGTGACTGGGGCATGAGATTTTGAAGCCCAAAAAAGTGCATCCATCGATCATAAAACGTACTCCATGCGGCTCTGCGACTTGCGTGTAAAAAGCGCCAACTTCCGCTACGTAGTACACAATGACATGACATGACATTTTACTTTCTGGCTTCAAAATCTCATTATAGAGCTTGAACGAGCCAGGACATTTTTAATTTAACCCTGATTGTGTCCAGCTGAAAGAAGAAAGTCAAATACACCTGGCTTGAGGGTGAGTAAATTATGCGGTAATTTTCATTTTTGGGTGAACGATCTCTTTAATGAAGTGACATAGCCACATATTGCAGTATAATCACTTGTTTTTGCTCTGAATGTCCCCCAAAAAACTGTATTGGTCTGTGTTTTATCTCCAAACAAGTAAATGACAAAAAAGAACTATATTTGGTGTTAGACAAATGAATAAATAGCATGAATAGGTTCATAAGAATCGATTGTTGTGTTTCGTGGCACATGTTTGCTCTTGGCGTGAATAGATTGTTACACATTAATCATGGTTCCCACAATTATTGACCGAAGAATTTCCATGCCTTTCCATGACTGAACACAGATTTTTAAAAATCACTAAAAGTAAAGAGTAAATTCTAGCAAGAAAGAGTGATTTTTCTTTGTCTTTTGTTGTTTGATTACCATTAAAAACACAGACAGCAGCAGGAATATTAGGCTGCTGTCACTTTAAGATTCAATATACTGATACACATGCGTTTTCTTTCTCAGCTGTTTATGTTCACTTAAGACACTTGAGGATACTTGCATGTTGAGAATTTTCTTTGAATATGTCTGTTCAAGAGAAAGAGAGCTCACTTCAGTATTCGCATGCCGAGTCGTGGATTTCTGGCTTCGGTAACGAGTAATGAATTGCGCTCCCTCTCACAATTTTTACTTGCATTTGGCGCTTGGTGTGTGTTAATTTTAGGCCCTGACTACAACCATTTTAAATGTGTCCAGTGATTTCATAAATAAGTAAGCCTATTTCAGCATCACCAGATTTTGCAAGGTTGCATTACACCCAATTAAACCAAAACAAGGGCTGCTTTCCTCTTTTGATTTACTACTTAATCACCTTTGGACTCATGGCTTTGCTTAAAGCTCTACCTGGTCATGCTGGAAAGCTGCATAATGCCGTTGTCGGTGAGCTGCGTGTAGTCGGTCAGGTCTAGCTCTAAGAGCAAAGTCTGTCTGGAGAGAAAGGAGAGTCCAGCGTCCGTCACACAGTGTCTGCCAGGCAGGGTGAGCTGGGTGAGCCTCAGGCCTGTATGGAGCAATCAAACAATGTAGTCACTAAAGCCCCATAAAAGACTACATAACTAGCATTCTGGACTGAAATAAACTTCCATTTGGCTGCACCTGAAATGATCTCCAGCGTGTGGTTTCCATCAGTGACCGGTATGCCAGCCAGGCTGAGAGCTGATAGGCTGGGGTGTGTTGCTAGGCACTGGAGAGAATTTTCCCGTACACCTGTGCCGTCCAGGTGAAGCGTCTGCAGGTTTCGGAGCTCTGCAAGTGCAGACACATCACTCACCTGAAGGCAAAATGAGACAAAAGCTAAATATAGCGTAAACATATAGTGAGGTTCAAAACAAGCCCTGTGACAGCTTTATGACTTTGAGATTGTGCAAGCTCATTATAGTACAGTACTGTGTATATGTTTACACAATAGATCAAAAGTTTGAGGTCAGTAAAATTTTTGATCCGTAAGAAATGTATAATTTTATTCAGTAAGCATGCATTAAATTGATCAAAAGCGAAAATTTACCATTGTTACAAAAAATGTATTACGGTTCCCACAACAATATTAAGCAACAAAGCTGTTTTCAACACTGATTATAATAATGTTTCTTGAGCAGAAAATCAGCATATTAGAATGATTTCTGAAGGATCATGTGACACTGAAGACTGGAGTAATGATGCTCAAAATTCAACTTTGATCACAGGAATAAATTACATTTTAAAATATATTAAAATATAAAACAGTTATTTTAAATTGTAATATTATCTCACAATATTATATATCAAATAAATGCAGCCTTGGTGAGAAGAGTTTCCAAAACATTTAAACTGACTGAAAAAAAAAATCTAACTGACCCCAAACATTTGAATATTAGTGTGTGTGTAAATAACATATCCATATACTTCAAAAGTTTAGTTATGTGTAAGGGATAGTGTATATTTTAGCAGATTATTAGCAGATCAGATAAATATGAAATAGGAAATAATAAAATAATCCATATTTTTGGATAGGCATAAATTCATAAATCATAGTATATACACATTTGTTTTTTTTTTCTTTGCATACTTTCCATAGAGACTACCGAAGCATTATTTGAATCAGGCTATTTTTTCTTTTAGTGTATTATTTTGATATAATATACTTTAGATAATCCAATCCATAAATGACATGTAAAACCAAAACAAACTCTAAAATTGAAACTGCAACCTCTTTATTTAAAATAAATGTGTGTGTGTGTGTGTGTGTATTACCTTAGTGTGTTTAATACTGAGCATCCGTAGATGTGGTACACACGAGGGCAGCGCTCTCAATGTGATCTCTGTGATGGCCGTCTGATTCAGGCTGAGCTGACACAACGCAGAGGAATCTGACTGCAGATACATCAGAAGACCTGCATCACTTACTTTGGTCTGGTCCAGAGCCAGGAACGTCAGACTGCGGAGTCCTGAGATCAGAAAGAAAGAGACGAAGCATTTATAAATGATAATCGCTTATGGATGCTACTTAAAGGCCCTGTCCCAAATAGCACACTTAATGCGCACTTGCGGTCTTACAACGGCCGATGTGCACCCTCGACGCGCTCTTTTGCCAAACCCGCACTGAAGCGAGCTCTGCGGCAGACTTCCACCCCACAGACAAAGCGGCACTACGTCACGAAAGTGTGGACTGAGGAAGATAACGAGGGCTTAGGGTTCCATTTGGGACAGGGCTTATGTGGTTTCTGACACTCCGTCTCACCTGCGATATGCTGCATGCAGCTGTCTGTTAGTTTGCTACAAGATGACAGGTTGAGATGCTGCAGTTTTGAGAGGTTAGACAAAACAGAAAGACCGGCATCTGCAATATGAAAAAGGAAATGAGGATGTTACAGCTATACAAATAATTTTACAAGCAATTCAATATGCCTGTGAATAAAAAATGTGTCATCATACAGAATTTTTCTCAGAAAGAAATGCAACATTTGGTCATATTTCAACCCCTCAATTTTGGTTGAGGAAAATGAAGCCCATTTTTTTAGGATCATTTAAGATTTTTTTCATATTAATTTTTATTAATATATTTTATCATTTTTTTAACTTTACAACTTCTTTAGAACAAATACAATAACTAAATTAAATTGTCCTAATTAGGCAATTCTTTCTGTTAGTCTGTTCCTAAAAATATTAATTATTTATCAATAACATGTTATATTATTAAAGAAATTGTATTTGATTAGAGATAGCATTTTATTAATATTAGAATTATTAATATTTATTAATATTAATGTTAAGTATTATTTACTATGATATTTTAATTATATATCTCTGATAATCTATCTTTAAAAAATACAAATACACACATATGTGTGAGTATATATATATTTTAAAATATATTCAAATAGAAAACAGATATTTTAAATTGTAATAAAATATCACAATATTACTGTTTTTACTGTATTTTTAATTAAATAAATGCGGCCTTGGTGAGCAGACGAAACTTCTTTTAAAAACATAAAAAAAATCTTACTGATCCCAAACTTATATATATATATATATATATATATATATAAAAAATGTAAAAATTATAAATTGGAATAAAATCGCAAAAAATAATAACAATTTTAGATTTGTCTGGTAATTTCTTTTTAGTGAGAGTCTCACACACCTGTGATGAGTGGAGAGTTGACGAAGCTGAGATGTTTGAGACAGGAAAACGCCCTCAGTTGCCGCAGCAGCTCATTGGTGGTGTACGGGTAGCAGTTTAGGACAAACTTCTGCAGCGGGCAGCCGAAGAACAGCTCCAGCGTACGTGGTCGGAGTAAACGCTCACGTGCCATGTGAGCCAACAAGAGTTCGGCCAGCTCTGGAGTCAAACATGCCAGGCTACTGCTGTACTGCATGCTGGGAGCTGAGAGAGCAAGATTATGATTAATGGCTCGTCTTACGCACTCATCTGATTAGTGAACAACACTAGTTGGTATCTTTCAGACCTGTCATGAGGAAAACGGTGGCCCTGGTGGCCATTGAGCAGAGAGAGGGCACGCGGGGAGTCTTGAAGGCTTTTTTGGGGGGTGATGGCTGGCCATGTGGTGACTGCTGCTCGTCGTGATGGGCGGCTCTCTGTAAACGCTCTACCGCTGCTTGACCTGCAGCTCCACGCAACGCACGGCCTTCCTCAGGGTCGGCTGGGTCAACAGGCTCCACCTCCCTTCAACACACAACCAATTACAGACACTGAATCACATGCTTCACCTATTTTAAGGAGAATGTGTGAATATATCATGTCCTACCGGAGTCTGTTGCCCTGTTCCGGCCAGTGATGTCTCGGCTCCAGTCCTCCTCTTGCCCTGTTCTCCTGGAAGAAGGGCAACCGTGGCAGTCCTGCCAGAGCGAGAGGAAGAACATAGACAATTTGTATCAAGTATTTTGAGTTATGGTTAACTTTTTCCCCACCAGAAGAAGAAAACAGGTTTCCCACACCTTTCATTCATGATTATTAATGGATAAGGATTTTGAAAATCATTTTTATAGAGAGTGCACACTAAAAGCAGTTTCTAGAAGATATTTTAGATATTAATATATCAGATACGCAAATATTTTGGAGCTGAATATAACAGAATATAAAGTTACAGTTAAGACTTTTAAATTGTTACAAAAAAATCTAATAAATGCTGTTAGTTGAATGTTTAAAGTTCAATGTCTTTTGAACTTTCTATTCATCCAAAGTCCTGAAAAAATTCTTATAGAATAGGAAATTATATATGGAAACTAATATATATATATATATATATATATATATATATATATATATATATACATACACAAACATACCCACACACACACACACACACACATATATATATATATATATATAACAAAAATATTAATTATAGAATAAGAATTTTATATATATATATATATATATATATATATATATATATAAAATTCTTATTCTATAATTAATATTGTTATATATATAGAGAGAGAGAGAGAGAAACATTTACATATCTTTTTAAGATTACATAAATTATCTTTAAAAAATAATTAATTTTAATGATTTAATTAATTTCAATAACTATTCCAAGCCTGAAAATCACAAATTAAATAGCCTGTATTTCCATGTTTCTCATAACGGTGGTGTTATAGCAAAACCACCAACAACAAAAATTAAAAAACAATTTACAAATATTTACTCGTAAGATCCATAAGCACATCAAGAAAACAAATTAAGTTTAAATTGCACCTTGTTACTACCAAATTAAGCAAGCATTCAATTACACAGCCTCAGTATCAAAACAGTTGCACTGGAAGGAACCGCATATTAAGCTAATTACCGTATACTAGCATCTTCGCAGGCTGGCCTGCTAAACCAATCCAGCTGCAATTAATTCCTGTGTGTCTCTCGTGTAAAAATTAATATATGATCTCCCCGGTCGACTTCACAGCATCTTAAACTGATGTCCTAAGCTGCTTTCTCTTCCAGCGTGTCTGAAATCCCCTAAATGAAACTTCCAGTGAAAAGTATGTTCGAGTGAAAGCAGTTCTAACACATGAACAGAACAGGCTTGCTTGATTGTTGCGCGTTTCATCATTTGAAAAAGGTGAATGGGTGTTTTTACTTATAACCAGGTCTAAACTAGGACAAGTGAGGGTATTCACCTCTTACTCAATATGTTCTTTTTCTCACACTTTGGTAACTCACTAAAGACCCAACACAGGGTTGCTGAACAAAGAACTGTGATTCAGACTGAACGGAGCACAGAAGTCCAAAGGCAACAAGACTGTGATTGATTCAGATCAATAATCCACATTTAATGATCTGGTACATCGCAACAAACACAGAACGTTCCCTAACTTAAAGGGATCGTTCAGCCAAAATAGAAAATTCTGTCATTAATTATTAATGTCAGTTGTTCCAAACCTGTAAGACTTCATTCACATACAAACACTGATCAGCAAAAATAAACAAACTCAACCGAAGCTGCTTGACATGCGAGAACAAACCTTTTGCGGAAGCTCAAACGTGATGGGTAACACAAGGATGAATCTCATTGGTTCACACGCTCGTCAAGCGAACAATCTTGAGCTTCCATTTACCACAACTGATGTGTTGATGTTTATATGTGAATATAAGAGGAAATTCAATCTGTTCATCATATAAAGCGATCGAGTCTCTTGAGAAAATTTGGACTAAACGGCTCATATTCATTCCGATTAGTTTTACGATCTCTTTATGAACTTTCTGAAGCATCAAAGTCGTAGTTGTGTAGCTGTCAATGGAAGAACAAACTGCTCTCAGATTTCATCAAAAAGATCTTAATTTGTGTTCTGAAGATGAAAAAAAGCCTTACAGGTTTGGAACGACATGAGGGTGAGTAATTAATGACAGAATTTTCATTTATGGGTGAACTAACCCTTTAAGAATTAATATTCAAGGAATGTTCTTTTTAGGTTTTATATTTAAACAACCAAAAACTAACATTCCCAGAACGTTCTGGAAACCAAAGCTGAAAGCCGAGCGTGTCTATATGATTAAAATAACTGTTAAACTAATAGTTTTAGTCAGGCATGTACTTCCATTTATTTCATAAACTAGGCTTTTGCAGAATCATGACCTTCAATAAGAGCTGATAAATCTCCAGTTCTTTGGATGTTTTGGAGTCTTTGTGATTAGAGAAATGTTGGCAGACTATCCATTCATTACCATTCCTAAACTCCTTCTGTTTCCTTTGAGAGATTATGGCCTTTTCTGTTTCAGTGAAGTCCAAAAAGCAGTGTACATGGTATTTTAGCCCGTTCCTATCAACATCTTTGGTTTAAGGCCTCATAAAGAATTCACTTTGATCGTGGTTTAAAGTGCTCGTTTATGGAATTTCATTCAAAGCAGAGTTGATTGTAATCAAGCCAATGCTAATTGTAATAATTTGTGGTGAAATGACTTTGGCCATGTTTTATTAAATATTAGCGGTGCTCACAATGCATGTATCACTATTATTATAGCTCATACAAGAACAAAACCCAAACCTGAAGTATTAAACTTCAGCTCCTAACTCATGCTGCAAAGTTTGTGCTACAAACATGAATAATACCTCAAAATGATGCGGCTATAACTTTTCTAAGCGATCAGACTTAAGGTCTGTTCACACAAAGGATGATAACTATATAGATAATGATAAAGATATAGTTCTAAAAATCGAACGGAAAGAGAAACGATATTGTGCGATTTTATCCAGCTGATGAACAATAAAAACATTGACAGCCAATCAGAATCCTTCCTGGTGTAACAAACTCGAGCATTTAAAGTGACAGACAAACACGCGCTTAGAATAAACAGAACGATATCATCCGCTGGTGTGGACGCTAATATAGTTATCCTTATAGTTATCGTTCTTGGTGTGAACGGGCCTTTATTCTAAGCAATCAAACATTTAAAAAAGTTGGAAAAATCTCATACAGGGGAAGAAGGTACTCAAGCCATATCTAGAGACCAGTAGGTCATAGAGGCTTTTGACTCTTTTTACCTGGGAAACCATCAAGAAACCACCCAGAACAACCGTTATATACCGTTGAGATGAAATGGAGGTAAAACTTCCTCTTCTGGTTGCTCATCGTTTTCCAAATGTTCTTCCTCTTCTGCATCACCTTGCACCAGTTTGTGTCCTCGTCCTATCAGAAGAAAATGTCTAATTACAGAATATCCCTTGCATTAAAGTAACGTTTGTGTAGAGTTAACTAAATCTATTAAAAACATTTACTTGATTTCTGATAATAAATTACAAAAAATGAGACATATTACAAAAATAAAGCACATAACAAGATTACAAAATATTACACTAAAATTAAAAAAATAGTATATAAATAATACTAAAATAAAACTGTGTGGTGCATTCACAAACGAGTATAAGTAAAGTAAATCTAACCCCAGTAGTGAGTGGGTCCTGACAGTGGAGGTCCGACCCCAGGAATCCCAGCATACCCCACTGCTTCCTCCCACAGCTGATGGGGCAGAGGTGGGGGCACCTCCAGTTCCTCTAAATCTCCGGCCTCCACTTGGGGTGGGTCATTGGGAGGTGCCACTGGCTCTTCCTGTGGCTCCACCTCCGGTTGTCCTACAACAGCCAATTGGGAAGCTGGACTGGGCGGGTCCTGAGGCGTCTCGGGGGGCGTGGTCTGTATGCAAAGTGCAGCATTGGGGGTCAGTCCCAGAGACCGAAGGGAGCAGGATAGCTCAGTTTCACCGAAGCGCTTGCGGGGAAACCCTTGCAGGAGGGAGAACGCGGGTAGTGAAGGGTGACGACTGGCAATGTACTCCACAACGTGACTTAAGGGAGTGTCCGCAGGGAAACGCTCACGCATAGATTCCCCAGAGGGGAGACGGATCTGTAACAGACACAGACAGGTTTGAAGTCATACTAAATGTTAACAAGTAGTTGTTAGAAAGCAGAGGAAAAACACACGTAATCTCGCACCATGAGGACGCAGTGGTTGTCCACGCTCGTCTCCACACGTCCACCAAGTCTCTGTCCCTGTCCACTGGATGGAGAGGTCTCGGCTGTGGCTTCGGTTTGGGCCTTCTCCTGCTGACTGCGCCGATCCTCTGCTATCCTCTTCAATACCAACTCACGCTCCTGATCAAAAGAACAAACTGTTACTGCACTGGGAGCCAACACCCAAAAAAAAAAAAAGAAGTTTTACAGTTGTTAGTTTCACCCAAACCATCCTTGTTCACATCACTTAAAAAAACTCATTTAACTGCATGAACTTAATTTAACGGAGTTGTTTCTACTAAAAATGAGTAAACAACTAACTGAATGAAGTTTAAGTAAAAGCACTAAATACTGATTGGCTTCATCACTCTGTCTCCTCTCCACCAATAATCTGGTGTGTGGTGGACATTCTGGCACAATATGGCTGTACCCAGCAATTTGCAATTTGAGTACCCAGAAAAGCGCTATGTAAATGTAAAGAATTATTATTATTATTATCATTATTACTAATTACTCACTGGAAATAAAAAATAAATAAAATGATAACAATCTAAAAGTGAATAAAAAAAATTATACCTAAATAAAAATATAAATAAAAAATTTAAAACTAATAAAAATTACAAAAGCACTTAATAAAATTAATAAACATTTAGATTGCTTAAGATTATTTTCCTTTGGTGAGATGAAAATTAGAAAATCATAATCGTATATTATAATAATTGTTCTTTTTTAAGCTATGTAAATACATACATAATACACACACACACACACACGTACATGTATATATACACACATATATATATATAATATTTAAACATTTATATATAACTTACATAAATTATTTCTATATTGCTATAAATACACTCTATATAGTTTGTTTTTAATAATGTTAAAATGAAATAAAAACTGTAAAACTAATTATCTCTTTTTTAAAATTCTAAACTGTCAATGGGTCATCACTTTCATTGTGTTGAAAAGATCTGATTTTGTGTTTCAAAGAAGAACTTAAGACATCAAAATGGGTTTGGAATGACAGGGATGAGTGGATACATTTTTGGGTGAACGAACACTTGCTTTACAGTAAAAATATGAAATCTTTCACCGATTCACCTGCTTCTTTTGTCTCTTCTCTGCCTGTACCTCCTGGGCCACTCGTTGCCTCTGCTGCTCGTGGAAATTACTCTTATCCTGCTTGATCCGTGTTTCCAGGGGGGGATGCTCTTTTGCTGCGGGAGTGTTCACAGAAGGAGGTGCCAAGACCAAAGAAGGACCTAAAGCAGAAAAAAGCTGTTGCATTCCTCTGCATTGCATAACATTTCAGAAACCTGTATTAACATCTGCAGATGATCTGCAGCCCACTATGCACAGAATCACATGACCCGTGAGCCACAGTTTATTTATACAGCAAATCACCTTTCTCTTCCCAGAAGAATGTTAACCCTCTTGTGAAAGAAGTCTGTTTGTCACACAAATGAGTACATGAACAAACTGTGCTGTTTGTTTTTTACCTGTTGCCTCAGACTGTGAGTTGTTGTTGTAGCAAAGAGCATCTTTGGGAGGGTTGAACGCAGAAAACGCGGTCTCTAGAGGACCTGAAGGCTGCTTGACTAGTTTATGACGTGGACTCCCACCCTGTAAAAGCCTGCAGAGCAAATGTGAGAGTAAATGACAGGGCTTTTGCTTAATAACCAAACACAATGCTGTCTAATAACACTTTTTAATATTACCTAAAGCCACTGAATATAACCGTACTACGGTGTACATTTTAGGACATCGTCAGACCTCAGTCATACAACGAAAAGACGTCATGCTTCAGACTAAAAGGCTTCAGTCATTGGACAAACCGGCATCACGCCTCAGACTGACAGGCTTCAGGTCTCAGGAAAAACGCTGTCAGGTGTCAGGCCTCGTACAATTAGGCATCAGACGAAACAGCCTCAGAATAAAAGGCATCAGACGAAAAGGCGGGGCAATTCGCTCCCTTCTAAGTCCGTTTCATCTGATGCCTTTCAGTCTGAGGCTGTTTTGTCCGATACCTTTTTGTCCAAGTACGTTTCGTCTGATGTCTAATTGTACGAGGCCTGACACCTGACGTCGTTTTTCCTGAGACCTGAAGCCTGTCAGTCTGAGGCACGATGCCTGTTTGTCCAATGACTGAAGCTTTTAGTCTGAAGCATGACGCCTTTTCGTTGTATGACTGAGGTCTGACGACGTCCTAAAATGTACACCGTACCAGACAGGTGAGTATTTAAACTACGACTACTACATATTAAAAGGAAGCTATGACTAGCCACATTTCTTGAGATGCAATAACCCATTAAACCTATTTCACTATTCAGGTGTATAAAGCAAAATGATGCATGTGTACGGTGTACATTTTAGGACGTCGTCAGACCTCAGTCATACAACGAAAAGGCGTCATACTTCAGACTAAAAGGCTTCAGTCATTGGACAAACCGGCATCGAGTCTCAGACTGACAGGCTTCAGGTCTCAGGAAAAACGCCGTCAGGTGTCAGGCCTCGTACAATTAGGCATCAGACGAAACAGCCTCAGAATAAAAGGCATCAGACGAAAAGGCGGGGCAATTCACTCCCTTCTAAGTCCGTTTTATCTGATGCCTTTATGTTTGATGCCTTTCAATCTGAGGCTGTTTTGTCCGATACCTTTTCGTCCGATGCCTAATTGTACGTCGTTTTTCCTGAGACCTGAAGCCTGTCAGTCTGAGGCACGATGCCGGTTTGTCCAATGACTGAAGCCTTTTAGTCTGAAGCATGACGTCTTTTCGTTGTATGACTGAGGTCTGACAACGTCCTAAAATGTACACCGTACCAGACAGGTGAGTATTTAAACTATGACTACTACATATTAAAAGGAAGCTATGACTAGCCACATTTCTTGAGATGCAATAACCCATTAAACCTATTTCACTATTCAGGTATATAAAGCAAAATGATGCATGTGTACGGTGTACATTTTAGGACATCTTCAGACCTCAGTCATACAACGAAAAGGCGTCATGCTTCAGACTAAAAGCTTCAGTCATTGGACAAACCGGCATCACGCCTCAGACTGACAGGCTTCAGGTCTCAGGAAAAACAACGTCAGGTGTCAGGCCTCGTACAATTAGGCATCAGACGAAACAGCCTCAGAATAAAAGGCATCAGACGAAAAGGCGGGGCAATTCGCTCCCTTCTAAGTCCGTTTCATCTGATGCCTTTATGTTTGATGCCTTTCAGTCTGAGGCCGTTTTGTCCGATACCTTTTTGTCCGAATCCGTTTCGTCTGATGCCTAATTGTACGAGGCCTGACACCTGACGTCTGAAGCATGACGCCTTTTCGTTGTATGACTGAGGTCTTACGACATCCTAAAATGTACACCGTACACATGCATCATTTTGCTTTATATACCTGAATAGTGAAATAGGTTTAATGGGTTATTGCAACTCAAGAAATGTGGCTAGTCATAGCTTCCTTTTAATATGTAGTAGTTGTAGCTTAAATACTCACCTGTCTGGTACGGTGTACATTTTAGGACATCGTCAGACCTCAGTCATACAACGAAAAGACGTCATGCTTCAGACTAAAAGGCTTCAGTCATTGGACAAACCGGCATCGCGCCTCAGACTGACAGGCTTCAGGTCTCAGGAAAAACGCTGTCAGGTGTCAGGCCTCGTACAATTAGGCATCAGACGAAACAGCCTCAGAATAAAAGGCATCAGACGAAAAGGCAGGGCAATTCGCTCCCTTCTAAGTCCGTTTCATCTGATGCCTTTCACTCTGAGGCCGTTTTGTCCGATACCTTTTTGTCCAAGTACGTTTCGTCTGATGTCTAATTGTACGAGGCCTGACACGTGATGTCGTTTTTCCTGAGACCTGAAGCGCGATGCTGGTTTGTCCAATGACTGAAGCCTTTTAGTCTGAAGCATGACGCTTTTTCGTTGTATGACTGAGGTCTGACGACGTCCTAAAATGTACACCGTACATGTGACATCCTGAAAAACACTTACCATTCAGCCGCTTCTGGTACAGAGAAGAATCCTGCCTGCATCGCCGCCTGTATCTGATCTTCAGTGAAGCCCATCTCAGTGAGAGTTCTGATGAACCCCCCTATGGTCTAGATAACAAGAAAACAACATAAACGCCATTAAAAAAGGTATTCTTTATGCATACCGAGAACAAACATGAACACGTCATAGTATTGATTATACACCCAATACTAATGCGGTCACCACAGATATCACATGATATCACAGTGGACTTTAAACTCCTTTAGTTTCGTTTGAGACAAAGTAAAATGCCACTGTTCTCTGGAAGCAAGAAACCTTTATTTATTACAAAAAATATTATGCTTAACAGATAAGTTGTAAGAAATGTTATTAAAACCCTCATAATTTAATGTACATCCTCTACTGATCAGAGCAATATAGATGAATGACAGATATTATAAACACATCATGCACATTTTATTTATTTCCCAATTGCTTTTATATCAATCTGATAAGGATGCCAAGTGTGTGTCGCATTAGTTTTAACTATATGAAGAACTCTTTAAAAATAAGAAGTGTTTATATTATCTGATTGCATATAATCTATATTTGACAAGGCCATGCATATTGTTTTCCATAAAGAGGCTTTCCTCGAGACCTAGGCCTTTCTTTGTCATCTTAAAGAGTTACAGTAACAATGACTGTACTAGCAAAAGCTTAATGAGACCTTAAGAAAAGGTTGTACATGATGCTAGTCAATAGAAACTAATGTACTTGTCACAGTTTATCATGTTTTATCCATGTCGGGGAAGCTAATATAGCAATGCAATGAGCTTTACGAAAACATTTCTCATTAACCGTAGTTTTCGCTTACCGATGTGGAGTCCATAATTGTATTCAATATCCTCAAAAATACTCGATATGGGTGTTTGTTGTCACTTTGCAGAAGGTGTTTATTGATTGTCCGCACAGTAGAATGGTGACCGTTTACGTCACGGGGTTTTTTCCGTCCTGACTGTACGCTCGACGCTGATTGGATGGCTGACACTAGGAAACGCCCCTGAAGGGCAATCCGCACTGTAGACGTACCTGTCAATCACAGCTCGCCTGAATGTCTTAAAGGAGCAGGAGTGTCACTACGCAGTGGAGTTCAAACACATTTACCATTCATACGATCGGATAACAAAACACAGTTATCGTTCGTTTACTAAAAGCAGCTAATTTCCATTTTGCTATGAGTTTTATTTTATTTCTGACATGCAATAAGTATTAGTGGCCGGCAGATGTCATATTTGGTCAATGAGGTCACGTTTGGAACAAAATGAGGCCCTAAACTAAATATAATATAATATAATAGTAAAAGGATGTGCTTTACATTAACTGCCAACATTTTATATGAGCCATTTTATTTTTCATTCATTTCTATGGGGTTTGCAACAATTTTACAAAAAAAAAAAATGAGTTACGTCAAAATATTGTATTGACAATTCTAATAATTTAATTCTATAAATCTAATAATTTCTATAATTAAATAAGACCCACATTTTAATGTTGACATTTTTGAAACGCATAGATTTCTCAAATTTAAGAAAATTAGTACTTTGGACATCCATTTATTTCATTATTTCACAATTTTTTAAGCACCATAAGTGTTATTAAATCTCGTCATTGCGCTTTTATATTAGTAATTTACCAGATATACGGTTGTAAAAGTAAATTTGGCACACGTATCTGTCATTTGACGTGTGCAGGCATGCATACAGCATAAATAAAATCCTGTGCATGATTTTTTTTTTTTTTTTTTTTGTTGAAAAGGGAAGGTGATCCCCGGTCGAAATATGTATGACACGCAGGCGCGCGCGTCGGACAAGATGTGGCTCATCCGTGAAAGCTGAGGGGAGATTTGTTGAGGTAGGACACATTTCAGACATGTTCAGCGTTTTATACACTCAGATATCAGTAACATCAGGGATTCTGTTCATATTTACCACATATAAAGTGTCCGGGTTTATGAAAAGTGATTTTCTGACCGGTTCACGCGCACGCGAGTCGGCGTGGGTGAACGGTTAGCTTGCGCTAGCCCTCACGTAAAATAACTTGAAACCGGGAAATCTTAAATGAACATGGCCTGAGAAAACGCTGTCCTGTAATGACCAGCCCGTCTGCTTCCATCTCGTGTGCTTGTTTCTGTGAGTCGTGGTCGCTGGACTGCTGTCAAACTCGAGTGGACAGATAAACTCATAAAACCCCAGTGCCACGTGACATCCACGGGGAAAATATTCTGTTACTGAAACACAAGGAACTGAAGCCGCAGAGTGACTTCACATTTAAATATAGTAGTTGAATACAGACACCGTTTATAAATAGTCTTGAAATTTATATTTATAGCCATATTTCACTGTAAAACAAGTTTGACCAACTTATCCATCTATGGTTCAAATTTGTCATTTTTCTATGTATTATAGATGCATTATATTATAGATGACTTTATATCTCACAATTCTGACTTTATAACTCAGAATTCAGACTTTATAACTCAGAATTCTCACTTTATATCTCACAATTATCACTTTATAACTCAGAATTCTGACTTGATAACTCAGAATTCTGACTTTATAACTCACAATTCTCACTTTGTAACTCACAATTCTCACTTTGTAACTCACAATTCTCACTTTATAACTCACAATTCTCACTTGATAATTCTGACTTGATAACTCAGAATTCTGACTTGATAACTCAGAATTCTGACTTGATAACTCAGAATTCTCACTTTGTAACTCACAATTCAGACTTTATATCTCACAATTCAGACTTTATAACTCAGAATTCTCACTTTATATCTCACAATTCTGACTTTATAACTCACAATTATCACTTTATAACTCAGAATTCTGACTCGATAACTCAGAATTCAGACTTTATATCTCACAATTCTGACTTTATAACTCAGAATTCTGACTTGATAACTCACAATTCTCACTTTGTAACTCACAATTCTCACTTTATAACTCACAATTCTCACTTGATAATTCTGACTTGATAACTCAGAATTCTGACTTGATAACTCAGAATTCTGACTTGATAACTCAGAATTCTGACTTTATAACTCACAATTCTCACTTTGTAACTCACAATTCTCACTTTGTAACTCACAATTCTCACTTTGTAACTCAGAATTCTCACTTTATAACTCAGAATTCTCACTTGATAACTCAGACTTGATAACTCAGAATTCTCACTTGATAACTCAGAATTCTCACTTGATAACTCAGACTTGATAACTCAGAATTCTCACTTGATAACTCAGAATTCTCACTTGATAATTCTGACTTTATAACTCAGAATTCTCACTTGATAACTCAGACTTGATAACTCAGAATTCTCATTTGATAATTCAGACTTGATAACTCAGAATTCTGACTCGATAACTCACAATTCTCACTTTATATCTCACAATTCTCACTTTGTAACTCACAATTCTCACTTTATAACTCACAATTCTCACTTGATAATTCTGACTTGATAACTCAGAATTCTCACTTTGTAACTCAGAATTCTCACTTTGTAACTCAGAATTCTCACTTTGTAACTCACAATTCTCACTTTGTAACTCACAATTCTCACTTGATAACTCACAGTTCTGAGATAAAAAGTCAGAATTCTGAGTTAAAAAGTCGCAATCTTTTTTTTTCAGTGGCGGAAATGGGCTTGCATGCCATTTCTGATAGGAAAAGTAAAGTTATATAATATCAGTTTATAAATTGTTGTCAGAAGAATGGCACAATCATTTGTTTATAAACCTTGAAGCTTTAAGCTGCTGTGGTTGGTTTGTGCTTGTTACCGGGGGTCAGCTGGATTTAGGTCAGAACAGTGTTGTAAAACCATCAAGGAGTCAGATTTCTTAGAGGAACAAAGCAATGACTTGGTCGAACCAGTATTTGCAAGCCTTTAATGTGCAACTTTGCCTTTTGTTTTTACAGTGTGATTAAGGCATAAGGCAGTAAATCAGTGCAGATTAAAGCCACACGGAAGAAAGAAATATCTTTGTACTGTTTTCTTTATCTATATGCTTATCAGAGCATGAACAATATTTCAAAATCCGCAATGCAGTGATGGAATGTCATTTTGAGCTGCTAATTTGTTCGTTTTATTTAAAGCGCTCAACATTATCAGAGGAAGATGCAGTTCTTTCTTTTATTAAATCCGTTTGATTCTCGTTCTCACCTGATTTACCTCCTGCTGGTCGGTTTTACGCACTCTAGACTCTTAAAAAAATACTAGTAGTGATAAAATGAAATGAGCTTTATTCCTAGCATTCCAGAGCAGATCAGCTGGAAACTAGTTTCTTTAGCCCTTCTGGATTACGTGTAAAAAAAAAAAAACACACACATCGTAGGCTGCTATTTTCCTGCAGGGGTCAAGGTTATTTTCTGCAGTTTTTTTTTCGTAATTGTGTGCCCAGCTGGCGACGCTAATCACCTGAAAAATATTTTTAAGACCGCTGTTCTCACGTAGACCATGATATTACAAATCTCTTTTTTGCAAATAGGTCCTCCTCGGGTATCGTGACCTAACGCTTGACAACGGGCTCCTATATGGTTTTTACAGTACTGTGTTTCCCAGGATATGTGTTATTGTACTCACATTGTCGTGAGCCGGTTCGATATTTCATTGTGATTGTTTGTTTTGGTGTGACTCAAGGTATGAATGACAGTGTTCCTCTGGTCAGAACTTGCTTTGTTGGGTTTGTTCACTGCTGTCATATTACAAAGATGTGATTGTCTGCTCCAAGTTAAACACAAAGAGTGTGAGAAACTCAGACGGAGCTTTTGTGTGTCCGTAACCTGAGTCTGCGAAGCCCCTGCGGACCGGTGCGCAGAGAGAACACCTTTTACCCTTTAAACAGTTGTCCCGGGGCTGTTTAGTCTTGAAGTGATAATTAAATAAGCTTAGCGCACCGCTGTTTGAATTTCACCTGTGCTCCTAGTTTCTGTTTTGCACAACATCAGAATCGTTCGTAAACGTGTTTATTGTAGCGCTTCCATTTTTGCAATTTGCGTGTTATATGAAGCTGTGAAATCATGTTGGCCTGAAAGTAATAATCGATTATTAACTCTTTCCACGCCAGTGTGTTTTTTTCTTTTCAAGTTGCCAACCATTTTTCATAGCACCAAGAGCATTTTATGTGAATATTTAAATATGCAGTAGATCAAAAGAGAGAACAGAATCCATGCATTCTTTTTCATTAAAAAAGCAACATTTTTAAACAAAAAGCTGAGAGAAATCGCACGGATCGGGTTCAGGACGATGATCAAAACGTAGATTCAGTAGATCGCGTTCATCAACCCTCCTAAAATCTCACAGTGCTGTACCTCTGGGTTAGAGCTGCACGATTCTGGATATGAGAATCACGATTTTTTGGTTTCAAATATAGATTCTCCCACCTTTCTGTATATACGACCAAACAAAATAACATGTAATTTACTAGAGGTTCTGACAAAATATTGTAAAATTGCTGGGCTCTTATTGCTGGAACATGTTTGAATGAATTATTAAAAAAAATGATTCTGAATGATTCAATGACGCGTAGATTTTTTAAGTCACTTATCGCCACCTAGTTGCGTAAGGATGCAATCGCGCCAAGTGAGTGTCAAAAGGTGTTATTTTGATCTCTATTGAGACATAAGTTTAAAGTTGGGATATAAACTGATATCTCTCAGCACAAGCACATTTGAATGTTCTGGTATGATTTTGTCGACGGTTTTAAAGAGGCGGGCGAATCATTGTCATTAATAAAATAAGATCGAGATGGCGATCTTTTTATTATTAATCGTGCAGCTTTACTCTGGATTGATAATTCATTCGATAACATGAAATGATTTATATTCGGTTTAATGTCTGTGAATATTTGTAATAGCGCCCCCTACTGTATAAAAGTGAAAAGCTGGATTGTTAGTGTTGTCGAATTTCAACTACCACCCCCCATTGAAGTCACTACATGATTGCGTAGTCCTAATCATAACCCCTCCCCCACACCTAATCCTAAACCAATAGTAGGGGGCAATAATTTGGCGGGGGTCAGAATTCAGCACAACTCCGGAAATTCCCGTCAATGTTGGGGAAAAATAATCTGCTGCCAAACTCTGAACTGTGTGAAAGGTTTTTCACCTAAAAATGTAAATTTTGTCATCCTTTACTCAACATCATGCTGTTTTTTTCTTCCATGGAACACAAAAGAAGAACATTTGATGACTGATTTCCATCCTGTTTTCTATGATAATACAATGAACGGGCACTGATGCATTCGAGATTCAAAAATGGCATGAAAGCATCATGAAAATATGGCTTTTTTTGATGAACAGGCTGAGATTTACGTAATTTTCATTGATATTCTTTTCTTCCGGCAATTCAGTGATTTAGATTGGTGTTAAAAATTATTTGTTCATAAAGATACCGCTTCAGACAATTCAGACATCGCTACTTCTCTGTTGTGTTTTTGTCATTTGCAACAATCACAAAACTTACAAATCCCCAGTAGCCCACAGTCAGGCGCACTTCAAATTTTGGTAGTGAGAAATTAATCAAACTAGCCTGAATAAATAAAGACAATTTTTTTTTTTATGTAGAAAACTGGGTAGGTATAGAAACCTCAATCAAAAACATTTTCAAAACACAAATATCAACAATCATATATGAATTAATCAAATTTCAATCATCAATACAATGTATTTGGTTGTAACAGAACTGAAATTTTTATGAACAATATGGAACAAATGACTAAAGCACTCATCGAGTCATAAATTGTGGCGGATTGACGACACACCCGACTGAACATTGTGTCTTTTACCTTGTCATGTTTCATTCCCGGAAATTCTTTCGTCAATGAAAACCAAAAAGCTTTCTTTTCGTCTCAGTCTGATTTTTTTCGAACTTTGTTTTCCGCTTTGTGGCGGCCTGCATGATCAAAAACTTCAGTAATCATATTTTTCCATCAAATAACACTGGAGCGATATTAGGGATCGGCTGATAGACGCTCTGCTTTCAAACGTATCTATGTAAGCGTTCGGTGAAGAGCGTCAAAGATGTCTATTCATATATATATGTTGAGCGTGTGAACAGAATCTGTGTAACAGCGCACAATATACTAATGTACTATTTTGCGAGCCCTGATTTGTATTAGTTGTTTTAGTACTTTAAACGAAAGAGAGAAATGCTGCCTTTGCAAATTTAGTTGAAATGAAACAAGTTTATATATATATATATATATATATATATATATATATATATATATATATATATAATATATATATAAAATATATATATATATATATATATATATATATATAATATAATATAATATAATATAATATAATTTTTAATTTTTTTTTTTTTTTCAGTTAATGTTTTTTTTATTTCAAGTAGTCAACTTTTTTTTTTTTTTTTTAATTAATGATAATAACCCTACTTTTAAATTATTCACTCTTGAAATATTCGGTTCATTGGACAAGCAGCCACAATTATCATCTTCAAAATGGCCAAATATTGACTGACAGTCACTATTGCGTATAATTTTTTTCCAAAGTATCCTGGGAATGAATTGAGGATGTATTAGGCGTCCCTTAAACTAATGAAAATGCAAATTTTGAGAAATTACACCAGTGCTTTGTTTACTTTAGATCTCATGTTCCACACAATTGAAAACTGAGCCCTCAGGAAACCACTTGGGAAATGTAACCACTTACAGAAGTTCATAACTCTTAACCCAGATGTTGGCGAGGCTTGCGATGGCATTGTTTTGATTAAGGCCGGGTTTCGATCCCAAACGCGCTGTAAAATCTGTTGAAAGTTTACAAAGTGTTTATGCCAAAACAGTTGCTTCCAGCCGTTGTTGTTGCTAGCTCATTGAGCGTGAAATTATTTCTAGGCCATATCTCAAGTAGTGTAACCCAATTGAATTCATGCATTTTCCATAATCTCTTTGTTTATGGAACTTCTCAATTCAGTTACATTTTAATCCACTTTCCCAGTGTTAGTGGTTTATCGGTTTGTGGCTATGGAGATGTTTCTCAAACATTCCCAATGTAGAACTTTACACTGTTGTGCCAAAGACAAGTCTGGCCAAGTACCAGGGTGCTGTGAAATCTGGTTACGGAGCACTGCGAACCGTGACTGTGGCATTGGTCAGTCAACTGTAGGAGTGACTTCGCTTGATATGTTTAATAACCATTGAGAAATGTAGTATCTTCTTCCATTATTTGGGGTTTTAGATGTTGTCGTCTCTCTTCGTGCAATCGAGAGGTATCTGCATTTTGATGTGATCATGTTTTGCCGACGCTATCTTGCTTTATGCATGCCTGCTTAGGCAATAGTTTTTCTTCATTTCCCAATGTTTTGACACTCTCCTGCGCTTGCTTGAACCTACTTCCCTGTTTATCACGACCAGAGCAGTTGCTGACAATGAAAAGTTACAGGAAAACCATGAAGGATGTGCTGTTTTCAGCAGGTTTTTACTCACTTTTTCTTGCTGAATTGTGGGCTTGTTCTTACTACCAGAACTTTAAAGTTGTTGACTTTAAGATGGATGTGTCAAAGGTAGGTTGTTGTGTCAGGCCAGACATTTAAGTCAAGACCAAACTTGAAAATCTACAGTCGTATAATCACCGTTTGGCATCGTGGACGTCTATCCAAACCTATTTGGACCTCACATGCTGGTGAGCACAAATATATCATGTTTGCTTGCCAGTAAAGCGTCTCAAGCGGAATTTAATGCATGTGTTGCAATTAGCATACTAAATACTAAAGCACTGGATATATCATATAACATTTGCTTTCTTTTTATGTTGTCCCATTCATCAGTATCTTTTACAGTAACCACAAACCTCACAAACTTTGGCACATTCAGTGACTTGTAATTCCTATGAGGTGCTAATTGTAGTGGCCTGGGAACTTGTAAACAGACTCCCTGAGGGCTGATAAAATCCCATGTCCTGGAAAGTATGTTGCAGCCAGCCAATCAGATTGCCACAGCTGGTTTTTTAGCCATTTTTTTTATGTAATGTCAATCAGGTGGTCTGTCTGAGAGTAGGCATGTCCTGCCTCATTTTATTTATTTATTTTATTTATATTATTTATTATCATTATCAGTATGAGACAGAATTTTTAATATCAGTGTATCCCTAGTTTTTTTTTTTTAGCTTTATGTTGCGTATAATTCAAAAATTGGTGTTTACTTACTGGCTTAATATTTTGAACAATAATTTTATTATTATTATTATTATTGTTGTTAAAATATTAATAATTTTTGTTATAGTGTAATCATTTAGTTATCAGTTTATAATATAGTTTAAATAATTAAAAATCACATCTGCATATTGGATATCAGATTTTTTTACTGTGCTGTGCATGTCATTACTTTTTTAGATAATTAACCTTTTACTGCTAGATTAAAAATGCAGATTTAATATTTAATAACGGTGTAAATCTTTAAAAAATGTCAAAATGAATATCCATTTTTCTTACTTTAGAATATATTGTTGTGATGTCTAAATTAAAATGATTGATTTTTATTTTTAATTAATTCTACACTATTTTGTTGAAATATTAATATGAGCTGTTTATCGGTTAATGGCCATAAGCCAATAATTATTTCCATGTTATCACTATCACATTAATCAATATTGGTTCGTCCCCAGTTTTTTTTTTTTTTTTAAATGTGTTCACTGGTTATATGTACGTACCATTTTAAAAGTCACTGTAAAATACCTAGTAGGGTCATACTAGATTAGTTGGACTGTTGCTCAAGATCTTTCGGCACTCATTCAAGTGGCTCCATTAGTTGTTAACCGAGATTCCTCCGTATAGCCTCGCCCTGTACCGTGGGAGTTGCAGCACTAATGATGTGAATGGAGACCCTTCTGTTCGTCATGCTCATGACAAACCTGTGTAAATGACATAGCCTAACCCTGACAGAGTTTTGAAACCCTTTACTAGCTCCCGCTATGAGGGAGCCATATCCATCAGAATCATTGAGAAATTCTCATTTTGTCCCAGTTTTGTATGGGCTTGTCTTGTGCACTGAACCCTGTGGTACCGCTTATAACATTGTGCCGACAGGCACTGGCGTTTTGGCCTTAAAATGTACTCCATAAAGGTCACTGACCAATCCAAGTTCCTCTATTCCTGAAGTTTTTTTTGGGATTGAGGAAAACCCCAAGCTTTGAAGCAGACTCAAGTTTTAATTCTCGGCGGCCTTTGGGCTGATCCAAGACCATGTGACTCCCACTGACACATACTCATGCTGGTACACTCAGACTCACACACAACCACACTAGCATTTTGCACACACACACTTGGCTGTGGGTTAAAACAAATACTTGCAGGCATATAAGGGAACTTTAGTGCTTACTTTCAGGTTTTAGAGCAAGTTCGATGTTTTGTACACACGTGTCCACTGGTGTTTAGTTCTTAAGTTGCACAGTTTATTAAAGGAAATGAAGACATTACTGTAGGAGGGACTGGCACACTTTTAATTTGTGTTACGGCTGGTTCACACAGAACACATTTTTGCTGTTAAAAACAGTGGGACGAAAAAAAAAAAGCTCAAGGTCTAGAGATGCATTTTTTTTTTAAAAGTTAAACTTTCTTTTAACTTTAGCACTGTGTTTTTAGATGCTGCGCGAGATGCTGCAAAAGACGCAAGCGCAACGGTCACACAAGTCAGAATTGTGAGGGTAAAAAGACTGGCGTTTTTTCTCAGAACTGCGAGTTTATATCTCACAATTTTGTAATAACGTTTTATAAAGTCAGAATTGTGAGATGCAAACTCGCAATTGCGAGGAAAAAAAAGTCATGATTGTAAGTCACAATTAGGCTACCTTTTTATTTAGTGGCTGAAACGAGCTTCCATATTTAGTCATTGAGTCAAAAAGCATAAAGCAATAAAAAATCGGTTATAAATCTGCATATTTATTTTGGTCATCATGAATAAAAATCAAAAACAATCCTAATCAGTAATACAATCACTGTGGTTAAGGTTCAATTTAACATCTCATTAAATTTTATTCAAGAATATAAAGTAAAAGCATATTTTTGTTTCAACATCTTTTGGTGATTAAATTAACACTGCCTATTTACAGTAAGTGCAAATAGCGTGCCTTGTTGGCAAATGCGATTTACACTAGCTCCGCCCACCCATGTCTGGATAGATCACTCAAGTTTTAAAAAAAACGCATCTTCAGTAGCGCAGCAGTAGTGAGTTACCCTCTGAAAACTGGCTTTTAACGCAATTGACGCAGGTTTGAATCCGCCTTTTGCCGACCTCGAATTTATTTTCAATAAAAATGAACTCTAAAAGTAGAAATAAACTGTGAACGAGTATTTAATAACATTAAAAGTGCACTGACAGCAAAAACATTACTCCTTAATTTAAGGCAGCGGCAATAGCAGCATTTTCTTAGCGACATGCTATTTACACTAGGTGAAAAT
This sequence comes from Zacco platypus, assembly GCA_038088235.1. Lineage (NCBI taxonomy): Eukaryota > Metazoa > Chordata > Actinopteri > Cypriniformes > Xenocyprididae > Zacco > Zacco platypus. The sequence goes on from CM076065.1 coordinate 4,970,816, forward strand.
AGCTGTATATTCTATTTACACCATGTCAAAGTTCTTTGCAATAAGAGTAAATGGTAGCCTAATTAGGTGCTATCTATACTTTATATTGGAAGATACTATTTGCACCTCAGTATTTTTGTTCATTAACAGCATGCAATAATATCAGAGTGTAAATGATTAAAATTATTAAACGGATGCTGCCTTATTAGGAGAATAGAAACCCTCGCTACACCTTCCCCTAACCCTACAAAATTTACATAAGGTGATGCAAATATAGTGTTGTCTAATAAGTGCCTTTGTCATGGTGAGTGTGTACAGTGTATGTGAGGATGTGAGTGTGTCACAGCTGACTCACTGTTGTGCAGTGGTCACATGGCAGGCTGTCAGAGGTTTAGGGGAGGTAACCTAATCCAGTGAAGGAAGCGTTCGGCCCATCAGTACTAGAGTTTGAGTGTGTAAAGGCAATACTTCAGATATATAGTGCTTTAGAAGTTCTCACTCAGCTCTCTGACTGTCTCTCTCTCTCTGTACACAGTGGCTGTTGGCTTTACACTAAGATGTCAGCGGCGGCTTCTCTGCAGTAAGCACTTTGAGGTAAGTTCAATACATTTGCAACCACTCATTTATATGGATTGAAACATGCATTTCTAAAAGTCAATTATTGACTATTTTTTGCCTTGCTAACTAGAATTATTTTAACAATGGGTGGTCATTCTATAATTTTAATTGACCAAACAGAATTTTGTTTTAGTTAAAATGTTTTTGCATAATGTTTTCTAAGAATTTGGTAATTACTTGCTTAACTCCAAATTTCTTTACTTTTTATTATTTTTATGAAATTTTGCATACTTATACATAATGTCCAATGCCTTTTTATTTTTATATTAATTTTTCTAAGTTTTCTAAATGAATTGTTTAGATTCAGCGTACCAGATGATTAATTTATAAATTGGCATTTAGCAGTGAAATTCAAAAGTCAGCATATCATGACGGATCACTAGACATTGCAAAGTCAACAGTGAAAAGTCCACTGGTTTGCTGATATCGCCCAGTCATCATATAGTGTGCTTTTATTTTTCCACTTCACTAACTTATGAATCTAATTAGAGTTAATGATCTAACGATCTAGAGAAATGGTCTTTGTGCTTGTATGTACAGCACAGAAGCTGTATGGCGTGTCTTGTGAGTTTGATAAAGTCATTAAACATCAATGAGCATCTCTAGTGTTCAGCACCGTGATGGATTTTGTTATACGAAATGAAAAAGAGCTTTCATGATTGTTGCGGTACATGCGCTTAATTGATATTTGGCACAGTTGCACTATTTGTATAATCAAGTTGCTTGTGTAAAAGCTTTTGCTTTATTAATAATTGTATATGATTGTGACGGGTCACAACGGTTGAATTGATTAGTCGCCCAACAGTTTAATAGTTGTTATTAGAGTTGCACGATTAATCGTTAAAAGATTGCGATCTCAATTCAAACACCCACACAATAAAATCACATTTGCGCTGCTGCAGACCCATAGAAAGCAGTTAGGCTATCTAGGTATAAAACAGTCTTTTAAACCACACGGTATCGTTATTCCGTGTTACTAATATTACAATTTTCACAGAAGTACTGAGATAAAAGTTTCTAGTTTGGATATAAACACTAGTGTCTACGGTCAAAATGAAGCAAAAGTAACTTGGCGCTTCAAATAAGATTGTATCAAGTACATCGTGACTGTTAAATAAACGTGTTTGTCATTGAATCTTTCGTTTAAGAGATTCGTTCAGAAACACTGATCCTTTCAGTAATGAAACAAGAAGTATTCATGAGGTGAGTCATTGAATCATTCATTCAATATGATTTTTTTTCTTCAAACAATTCATTCAAATTAATTAAACATTTTAAATAGACTGCAGCAATTAACATTTTGTCAGAACCCTTAGTAAATTAAGTGTAATTTTGTTTAGTTTGTCTGTTCAGAATCATGGGAGAATCGCAATCTCTATTTGAAACAAAAACAAAATCATGATTTATCCAGAATCGTGCAGCTCTAGTTGTTGTAGTTGATATTCAGATATTAAGATGAACGTCTTTGGCCAAATAACTTTGTTTTTCAAACACAATCTGCTGCATCATGTAACAATTGTTCAACTTTTAAAAACACGTCAGCATTTTTCCATTTGGTTGCGTTCTGTCTAGCTGTTTTTGAACTAGCTGTTCTTTGGTAAACATCCCCTAAAAAAAAAAAAATGCCCCAATATGTAGTTTTGAACATTCTTTGTAAATTAATAAACGAAAAAGTGCACATCAGTGTACAATTAGAAACATCTGATTGGCTATTAATATGAGCTTGTGACTGATTAAGTTAATTATTTATACTTGTACTTTGAACTTTTTTTAAAAATGCATAAGACGTCTCATGGACTTCTATCATAAGTGCATCTTATTCACAATTTCTTATTTTTATCAATTTTTACAATTTTGCAAGTGAGTTTTAAGGCAAATCCAAAAATGATCCCAGACATTTTTGTGGTTTTTTTTGTTATTACAGGGACTTATTTGGAGTAACCTGAGATTAAGTTTTGATCATAAACATGGGTAGCTCATGGGTCAAAGCTTGGAACCTGCAACCTTTCAGTTACCAGCCCAGATCTTTAAGGCTGCGCCATATAATTTCTGATCCAAACCAATTTTTCAATATTTTTCTGTATGAGGTTTAAACTCGACTCACAAACATGTCTTTCATGTGGACGAGCAATTGGTCACTAGTAAACTAGAAACTCTATATTTGCTGAACTACTCAGTCATTGAGCGTTTTATATTTTTACTGTGAGGTTTCCGCATTGTGATTGAAAGTCTATTTGCAGAATGGCATCTTTATTGGCCGTCTTTGCTTTGTCTGAAATTATATTTTATGGACATGCTTGAAAATAATCCAGTAAGCCTGTTTGCCTTTCACAAAAGGAAAAGGATTTTCCAAACTGGGAATGTTGCATGATCCTGAGCTCTCTCTTCAGATCCGTATAGGGATTCCATCTGAAGTTAGTGAGATAACTTTAAGATAGATTAGAAAATCTACAAGTTACTTGTACCGTGGAATTACATACCTGTCTGACTAGAAATTACTTATTTATTTCTTCTTGCCAAGTTGGACCACGTCCACCAAGAACTAGGATAAAATCCTGTTTTGGGTTCAGATTCAATGTGCGTGGTTAAGTGAACTAGACAATAACACAATTTGGCATCGCTAGAAGCAAAATATGCACAACAGTTAAAGTGGATAAGACATTTGTCAAAATCCGAAAGAACATCCATGTTCTTTTCAAAATGAAGCTGGCATGTTCACACCATTAATAGAGACTGATGCACACCTGGTTGAACCAACTATAGCATTAGATGTTGTGTTTGACGCACAATATTAAAGCTGTAAACCAAAGAGCATAGAGTGGGTTCTCTTACCAGCTTTCATTGTGCAATCGTAGACGCTTCCTGTTTTAAAAGCACTTCTTTTTTTGAACAAAGAAACTTTAGTGTCATTTTCACAATGTTAAAAAACTTCATTCAGGAAACCAGTTTGAAAACAGTCATTAACAGTGTCGCTAGAGGCCCAAAAACTTTCACACTTTACTGTTAACTTGTTCCTTTTTAGTTTTATGAAAAATAAGATGAAATTTCTGATCTCAAATGTGTAAACTCCATCTTTTAATATCAAATGTGCTTAACTGATTATTAGGCTGTTTGTATCAGGATACTTGCAAGCTTGAATAATTTGTGAAATTATTATAAAACTTTGTCACAATTTTCAAGTAGCTAGACATAAATTAACCAGCAAATGGAAACTGGTTTGTAATCGTCACTTTGTTCTAAAACAAGTGAGTTGCTTGTGAATCAAAGGACAAATCGAATCGGTGTTCTCTGTAAAATGCCTAAATATCGAAGTGTCATAACTTTGCTCAGTTTGTATCCCAAGTTTTGATGAATGTGCCACTCACAGAGCAGTTGGATCATATGGTTGATAAATTCAACTGGTCTGGAAAAACTTTGCTGTAATCGTTGACCTTCCAACAATGTTGATGTAACTGTAGGAACAGCCTTTATCTAAATTTAGCATCTAACAAGACATTGCAACATTATAACATTATATATGCGCTCTATATTTAGATAACTTTTAAATTACGGTCAAGTTTCTCAGAACTGTGTTGCAAGAAGGATATTAGATATTGCAAAGAACATATTTTATATGGAAGGAAGATTTTTTATAAGCGTGCATTGAACTTGGGATTGCAATGCAGCCGTCCAAGTTGAGTAAATGAGCACATCCCAGAATTTAACACAAATGTGACTCTTGACATATACTGCTTTAACTTTACCATAGTTTTGGTTCCTCTCGAGGTCATGTTTCTTTTTAGATAAGGTCAAGTTATGAGGTTGCATTAACATTCTTATTCTTAGTCTCTCTCATTTTTACTTTTATGTATCAGATGTTTCTCACGATGAAGTAGCGTAATGTTTAAGTCTTTTAAAACCATGTGAAATGATTTCTTATTGTCTGATAAGATTGTGGCTGAACTTTATACATGTTTGATGCAAGACCACAACTTCAGCATCCTACTGTTAGGATGTTTCTTTCAACAGGAACTGATTCAGGACAGATAAAGGGTAAACGGCTCCACATATCAAGAAGTTTTGCCACAAAACCTCCTGTTGTCAGACAGCTTAGATTAAAACACAATGCTTTGAGTGTGAAAGTGAAAGGAAGGACATGCTGTAAATGAATCAACAAAGGCAAGACTTGAAAAAGGAGTGCTGACGTTCTTGAATGTTCCAGTTAGTGGTCAATCCGCAACTCAGTTGATCAATTGTATTTTTGCATCAAAGCAAGGATACTTCCACAAAGTACTTTCTAAAGGGATAGTTCACCCAAAAATGAAAATTCGGTCATTAATTACTCTCCCTCATATTGTTCCAAACGGAACACAAATGAAGATTTATTTTTTTTTCTTTTTATTCTGAAAGCTTTTTGTGCCTCAACACACAATTGAAACTTTGAAGCTTAAAAAAGTTCATATAGAGATCGTAAAACTAATCCATATGAATCGATGGTTTAATTCAAAAAATTCAAAAATTTAGGCGCTTATAAACATTGATCAGTAAACATAAACTCAACCGAACTTGAATGACGCTCGAGAACAAATCTCTTCCGAAAGCTCAAACATGCTGCGTAACCAAAGAGGTTCGTTCTCGTGTGTGACGGCTAATTTAAAGTATTAAAGGTAATATATTATGTTGATAAAACTTAACTTTAGGTCTCATTTGTTGACATTAGTTAATGCATTAACTAACATGAACGAACAAAGAACAATACATTTTAACAGCATTCATTGTTCGTTTGTTAGTTGCAATAACTGTTAAAAGATGCTCTTAAAGATATCTTTAAATGTTGAAATGTATTAGTAAATGCTGAAATTGAGATGAATAATTAATGTTCATGTTAATTACAAATTATTGGGATGCGTTTCACCAGAAAATTCTATTTGAGTCTTTCTAATTCTAAAATTTCACATTTAATTCAATGTCTTTGTCATTTCTTTGTAATTAATTGTGACAGTAACTAGCAATTTCTGAGTGAAATTTTTTTTCTGCACATTTTGTAGTTAGCTAAAGTTAACTTTATTGCAAAGTGTGACTATTTAGTTTTGATTTCAGTCTGAAGTGGAGATCAGTCAAGATCTTGAGACGACTGTTGTAATCTGTGTATGGCGTTCAATTAAATGAATGATAGGTGAACAAATCTTTTATCTGCTATTACATTCACATCCAATATTTTATGGTTATTTTCAAGCAAGAGTCTCTTATCTGCGTGTTCTTACAGTAGCAACTTTTTTTTATCTGGTTGTTATCAGTCCTTTGATATGAAAAGGGCTGTTATGTTATAGCTTAAAATCCATTTATGCCATAAATGGAGCAGCATATTATTGCTTAAACGCACTGCAAACTTTTGTACAACTTTGACCATTGTAACATAAAAATCATAATGTGAAATGAACAAATTATTTAACATTTCAAACTGTTCACAGGTTATGCTGCCTATAAACTCCTGCTTGAGTCTCAGTGAGAAAGAGAAAGGCTAAAGCCTCTGCAGATCTAAGTGTTGTTCAGCGTTTCCTGTGCTGCATCACTTCAGTGTCCTGACGTCAACCATGAGTGACCCCGTGACTTCAGATGAGCTCACCAGTGCTGTGGCTTCAGTCGTTCATGACGTAAGTCAAGTGCTTCATTGATTCAAAGGCCTGGTTTCACAGACAGGGCTTGGATTAAGCTGGGATTAGACCTAAATTGGGACATTTAAGTAGCTTTTGTAAATGTGCCTTAGAAAAAAAAAATGGTGTGATGGTGTGCATCTTGAGACAAAACAATGGCATATTTTAAGATATGTCAGAGCAAGTTGTTTTCAGTTAAAACGGCTCAAACATACATTTTAGTCTATGACTAGGCTTAAACCTTGTCTGTGAAACTGGCCAAAAGAGTTTTCTCCTAGTTATGTTTTATATGGTGGAATACACTAAAAGTCCATCCCTTTAAAAAAAAAAAAAAAAAAAGTATTGTGTAACTTTTTTTTGTTATGAAAGTATATTGTAATACAATAATACTTATAATAATATATTATTATGAACTATGCACACTACAGGTCAAAAGTGTTTTTTTTGTTTGTTTAAAAAAAAAAAAAAAAAATGACGCTCACCAAGGCTGCATTTATTTGATCAGTAAAAAATAAAAAAATTTGTGAAATATTATTACAATTTAAAATTTTTTTTTATTTTAATTTATTTTAAAATGTAATTAATTCCTGTGATGTAAAGCTGCATTTTCAGCATCATTACTCCAGTCTTCACTGTCACATGATCCTTCAGAAATCGCGCTGATTTGCTGCTCAAAAAAAATGTGTTATTATTATTATCAATGTTGAAAACAGTTGTGCTGCTTAATATGTTTGTGGAAACTGTGATACTATATATTATATATTCTAATAGACAAGTTATTTTCAATTGTAGTAATAGTTAAAAGTATTTCTGGTTTTACTGTATTTTTGAGCAAATACAGTAAATGCAGCCTTGTTGAGCATAAGAAATATATATATATATTTATTTATTTACTTTTCACTCATAGTGTATAAAACAATATATATGAATTATTTATATTTTATATTTTTCATTCATAATATTGAATGATTACTATGGGATTTACATGATTCTCTCATAGTAACTGACCAAAAAGGCTTTTTTAAATGGCTAGTAAGAGATTTACAGGTAAATATAATATAATTACAGTACATATGCTGAGATGTAACATTGTAAACTGTAAACTAAGCATTTTATTTGCACGATAATTGCTTAGAATTCACAAAAATTATGGAAATTGTGTATTATATTGGGATTTTAGGACTGCAGGAAGGGAGAGCTTACACTTATAAACAGTTTGCAATAAATTTAAAGGGATAGTTCACCCATAAATGACAATTTTGTCATCATTTAGTCACCCTCATGTTGTTCCAAACCTTTGAGTTTCTTTCTTCTGTTGAAATAAAAGAAGATAATTTAAGGAATGTTGGTAACCAGACAGTTGATGGACCCCATTGACTTCCATAGTATTTATTTCCCTAGTTTTCCATCTGTAGTGGTTTCATTCATTCTCTTACTTTTGTGCTCGTCTTTGACATGTTTTTTACTCTTTGAAAGAGTGCAGCATTTAAGATCCCGGCAGACTTCCTAAACAAAGCTCTGCGTTGTAATTATCTGTGCGGTCTCTTTAATGGCCCAGTATCACTAACAGATACTATAAAACTCACTCAGGCAACTCGAGGGAAACTCAAGGACCTTCTCACCCACAAAATTTACATTTTTTTTTTTCCTCCTGCAGCTGTTTGCAGTGATATGCAACAACTTTGTGTGAGTTGAATTGCATCCTCTCCAAACCCTCACTCCGCTGAGTCAGCGTTCCCAGGGTTTTGCTGTTAAAGAGCCAGCTCCTTTCCGACACACATGTAGTCTCTTCAGTCTAGTTCTGCTTCCCTGTGTTGGGCCTGCAGTTCAAATAGTTGTCAGTGTGTGTTTGATCCTTCCCATAACCATTTTTATTGACACAAGCATTTATTTTATATCAACCAACTTGCAAACATACATTGTTCAACAACAGATTAGTACTCAAGGTGCATTTTTGCGCCAGAAATGTGAAATTGGTGACATCGTCCCGAGTGGGTGTGTCTGTTATTTATGGGTATGAATTTCTCATTGCTAGTTGGTGTAATTCAATACAGAGCATTGGCTGGCCTTTTGATGGCAGGCAACTGTTGATCCATAAGGTTAATGATCAACCCAACGACACGACTGCTGGTTTTGGGTGTGTGGATGTTGGGGGTGTGTTTGGGGAAAGACTGGACAATCAGCGATTGGAGTTCGAACGAGGCCTGGTATTGTGAAAGTGGCTTATTCCATATCCTCTTCCTGCTGCGGTCATGTGACGACGGGTTGCGGAGGAGCGTACAGGTTCTGTTTGCTCATCTTTTAGATTTGCTTTGAAAAATAGATTTTGTTCGCTCTGTGGGACACCCTCGTGTTTAGACGTGTCCAATGGAGTTCCTGTACAAGTTTAAGGTCAGTCATTTACGGAGTTAAAGACTTTCTAAATGAGTTGTAGTGTTAAATGCTTTACCTGTTGAGGATGACCATGCATCCTCATAGTGGTATGTTACATAATAGTCTCTGGCGCTCTGAATGAGCTGTTATTGAGGCATTTTTTGCAATATTTCACGGACAGTTCTTTGATCAGTTTTGGAAGGCTGGGGGCAGGTGGATCTTGCCTCATCGGTTTGAGCAAATATTGAAAGGAGGTGCTTTAAGAGGTTATCGAGGCTTACAGATGTGATTGATATCATGCCAGAGTAACAGTTCAATACTGTATAAAATAAGATAACATTTGTTAAGATGGTAATATGTTAAAAGCCAGTAAATAATAATTTATTTTGTTTTTTTTAATCTGTATTCATCACTGATTTCAATTATTGGAATCTTCAATAAATTTGATTTAAATTTGCATTATGTTTTGTGGGTAATTTCATTGGTATTTCGTTTTTGTTTTTTTTTTGTTTTTTTTATTTTTATTAAATAAAAATGAGAATTATATTTTTATATAATTTATTTTTGGTTATTTATTTGTATTTGGGACACTGACTACAAACAAAACATTGCAATACTGTATAACATAATTTAAATAATTAATTTAAAAAATATTTAAAAATTAACTATTTAAGAAGTTACCTACAAAATAAAGTTCTATCTTGAGTGTAACTTTTTTTTTTTGATATATTGCATTTTTTATTTTTTTATTTTTTTATTTCAGTATTTATTCTGTATCTTTAACTTGAGCTGAGTTGAGCTTGATCCCAGTTTAATGTACAGGGTCCCTTCCAACTTTGTTTTCTTGGTAATTTCATTGGCATTTCATTCTTTAATTTTTTTTTTCAATAAACTGTACATTTAAAGAAATGTAATACTAAAATTAAAACTTATTTCACTATTCAATACTGGAATATTTGCATGTGTGATCTGTCTTTTCTTTCTAGCATTTATAGTTGTCATCTGTCAGACATAGTTAAAATAGTTAGTTCACCAAAAAATGAAAATTGTCATCATTTACTTACCTTCACGTTGTTTTAAACCTGTATGTTTGGAAATGGTATGGGAAAACAATACTATGGAAGTCAATGGGGTACATCAACTGTTTGCTTACCGACATTCTTCGAAATATCTTCTTTTGTGTTCAGCAGAAGAAAGAAACTCGTACAGGTTTAGAACAACATGAGGGTGAGTAAATGATGACACAAATTTCATTTTTGGGTGAACTATCCCTTTAATTGTTTTCACTTGAAGCATGCTTGCAAAAACAAGAGTTGCGTGAGCTCTGTAAGGATATCTCTACCCACAGCCCCCTCCTGTGTTGCACGCGTGTCTTGCTGAGTCAGCTGGATTTCAGACACCTCACAGATCTGTGCGGCTAATCGCTCACTGGCCGTGCGCTCACACACAGGAGACTTTGCTTTGGCCGGTGGCTCTTCATGTGAACCGACACTAATGCCGAATGGGAGCCGCTGCGCGCCTGCAGTCAACCATTGCCATATAAGCCACTGCTTCTCCTCAAAGAATTCAGCTGGTCTGGAGTTGTCTTGTGGGATGTTAAGTGGTTTACTTTGGGTTCAGCTTGCTGTCTCGTTGGCCTGAGCTTTGTGGGTCAGTGAGCATTGAATCACGTCTTATTTGTGCGTCCATTACTGGGCAAAGAGCCAAACCTCACTGAGATTTCACTGTAGAGAAAATATATTTCATGTGGGTTGATATTGACCACAGGTCTTTTGTGGAAAATTTTGATTTGTCATAAACTTGTTAGTAGACGAGAGTTTTGGCATTATTTCGTCTGAGTAGTTAACTATAGTAACCCTGTTTGTAAGTTGAGCCAAAGCGCCAAAGACTGTTTATGGGACTTTCAAGTGTATAATCTTTGTCCTGTGATGGTCCTGTGCCTTTGTGCAATTGGGGAAAGTGGTATAACTGTATAAAACCAAATTTAACTGGTTTTGCTTAGAAGACTTGGTTGAGACTGGCAGTCTGTTGTTCCCACTCGAAGTATTAAAGGCGTCCACGTAAAGTCTCCAAAGAAATTAAAGCAGATTTGAAACCTCAGCGGCGTAAGATGACGGACGTTTTCTGGAGAGTGTCAATATTTGCCTGTGGAAAATGTTGAAGTGTGTTTGAGGAGATTATATTGTTCCGAACAATCGAACCCATGCGTCGTGTTTGTTTTTAATCACCCTGCGGAGTAAGAATAACAGCCGTCCGATGACAGCGAGAACACAATGAGTTTTCTCTCACATTGTTGTTCTTGAGGACATCTAGGAAGGACGGTGTTCTCATGAGTGCTTCTGCACAGCTTTGTGAGCGCTGACTGATTCTTTCGCCAGCTCTAGCAACATCTAACCATGGTAAGCTTTATTTCTTGGTGCGCATTGGTGGTTTGGTTCCTAGTCAGCGTGTGCAGACTCTTATGTTCTCTTTTGTTTTGTTTGAACTGATCGAAGATGGACAAACGTTTCAATTATTTGAGTGACTTGGGTCATTGTTGTTATCCAGCACCATTTGATCAGACACTTGTCAGAGTAGAGCTGCTCTATTTATCAAACTAATACAGAAATTGCGATTATGATTTTAAGTTAAACAAAAATAAAATAATGTAATTGTATTTAATTTCATTTGATTTGATTTTCTTTATTTTTAATGTATTCTATTCTATAAGGGCTCCCAGTAATTGTTTAACTATTGAAAATTAAGAAATTGTCTCCTCATTAAATAAATTATTTATTTATTTTTTTACAGTAAAGTAGTAGTAGTAGTAGTAGTAGAGTCACCTTTACCTATGTAGCGCTTTTTACAATGCAAATTGTGGCAAAGCAGCTTTACATTAATAATTTCTTTACACTAATAATTAGTAGTAGTAGTACCACCCTACAAACAAGCACAGCAAACCTGCATTGTTTTTTATTACACTATAAATTGCAATCACAGTTTTTATCTGTAAAAATTAAAAAAAAAAAATAAATAAATAAATAATGCAATATTAAACTGTCTGAAGATAAATTGAATAGTTAAATTTGTGGGAAATTAATTCCACAATGATTGGGGAATGGATCTGCACATAAAAAAAAATTGTTAAAAAAAATTAATTTTTACTCTACAGACTTTTTTTTTTTTCTTTTTAAATTTTTCCATTTGAGTTTTTATTGACCTTGTGCAGCTCATGATTCTGTTTCAGCATCTCACTCTGAAAGAAGCAACGTATATATATTTAATAAATTGCAACCTTTGTATTTTGTACTTTATGCCATATCGCGATAACGATTTTTTTTTTCCCGCTATAACATGCAGTCCTACATCAGACCCTGATGAAATCCTACAACGAATTGATGCTGGCCGAGTAATTTAGGCCAGAACGGCTGAAGCATATATCACAAACAAAAAACTCTTTGTGCGCTGTGGTACGTCATGCAAATGCATTTTTTGGCACTAATGAAAGGCAGAAATTCTCCATGTGTAACGTACCGTGTGAGCGGCACATGAGCAGGAGGAGGCAGGAAAGATCTCCTTTAGTGGATATGCAAGAACAGATTTACATGACTTTTTTTTTTTTTTTAAATTACAAGGAATTTTGAAAGGAAAAGTTTTGTTGTGCCAGATATGTTTGGTCATTTTATATTGCATGTCAGAAACAAAGAGATTTTGTGACCAATTTTGTGAAAAAATAATAAGATGGGGAATGAATTGCAGTGATTTTGCAGTGATGCAGTTTCTTTCCACGTGTTTGTTTGGGTTATTATTGCGCAAATGAGTGCTTCATTGAGGTGTAGCTAATGAGATTGTTTTTGACTTGAGGATATTTGCTCATGTCATTGCAATAAGCACACCAATGAGCTCTAAAGCCTCTAGTGTTTGCATTTGTTTTACATTATAGCATGATTCCCATTTAATCTCTTTCTAAATGAACTACTGTAAAAACTACGCCAGGAACATTAGAAACTCTGACAGGGATCATTTTAAAATCAGCGTGGTGTTTTATGACGTTACTAATGCTTTTGACCGTGACTCCCTCTAGTGATCATTTAAGGACACTGTTAGCAATGCACCGATTTGTCACTTCTTAATAGCAGGATTACTATTACTGTACTATATCAGGATCAGTTGGACACCAGAAAATAACATACTATAAATATTAATCTTTAAATATAACATTTTATTCCATTCATTTGTCCTCATTGACCTCATCCTGTGTGTCGTCTTCCAGCCCGAGTCATCAACCTCATCTCTCCGAGTGCCACAGATGGAGGAAGAGGAGGAAGGTGACCTGAACAAAGCATTAGGTGTTCAACGCTTCCAGCAGATTCTGAGCCCCACTCCCAGAGTTCCCGGCGAGCAGCACCGCACCTACAATGAGAAAGATTTTGAGTGTAGGTTTGCATCCCTTATTTTATTCATTTGTTTTGTTTTTTATTTTATTTTAAATTTATTTAGCATTTTTTAAAAAAACGTAAAATATGCATAATATTTTACGCTTTTGAAATGTTGCTTTATACACTACCGTTCAAACCATTGCATTTTAAAATATATTAAAATAGAAAAGTTATTTTAAATTGTAAACATATTTCCCAATATTAGTTTTTGCTGTATTTTGGATCAAATACATGCAGCCTTAAGAGAAGAACAGACTTTGAAAAACCTTCCAGATCAAAACTTGATATTACAGTGTGTGTATATAAAAAGCCATAAAGGTGAGAATGCAGAACTGAAATCCGCTGTAATCATCCACAGATCACCGTCACTCCTCCCATCACATCCACCATCCTCTGTCCAAACTCCCAGGAGATGGCAGGAGGAAGAAGGGTGGGAGGAAGAGGAGAAGGAGCAGCAGTAAGGAGCAGAAAGCTTGTTCCAGCCCCAGCGGTGCTTTGACCATCGAGGAGGGTGAAGATGAGGAGGAGGAGGAAGAGGAAGAAGCTATGGAAGGCCAAAGCGCCATCCCAACGCCCACAACAGATGAGAGAAAAGATATTGTTCAGGTAACCGGATTCATGTCCAATATGTATGATTCAATTGAGTGTCTTGTTAATTAATCGAAAGCCCTTCTATCTAATGAACTTTGTCCAAGACAATAAATATGAATTTAAACAGCATACTAAAATAATTCATGTTGTTTCAAACCCCCAAGACTTTTGTTCATCTTCGGAACACACACTCATATTCAGGTTCAAAGTTCTTGCTTACTGTTTTTTAATTACTCAATATAATAGATTCATCATTATTTCCATTATTTCATCTCCAGTTCTTCGTGTCTGACGATGACCCTCATGTGTCCACACCTGAGACTTCAGATCCTCCTCCTGCACGAGGAATCCTGATCGTCCCCTCGTCTGCGGTGTGTTCGGAGCCCCAGGACAGCACATCCACTGAGTGAGTTATCATATCCAGCATACTTCAGTAAAAATGTCGTCATGTAAATGTGTAGAGGAGGAAAAGCTTTGACAAAATAAACTAAATGCTACAGTACACTATTTACTCAAACACAACTTTACCATGAGAACTACATTTCATATTTAGTTATTGTGAGTTATTGTGACCACAGTAAAAGTGTAGTAACGCATAAGGGAAAAAAATAATAAACAAATATTAATACAAATATAATATAGAAAACAAATATTCTGAGAAATCAATTAAAATAAAAGAAATATTAATAGAAGTCATTAATGTATTTTCATTATATGTACACCACTGATAATCAGCATAATAGAATGATTTCTGAAGGATCATGTGACACTGAAGACTGGAGTAACAATGCTGAAAAGTCAGCTTTACATCACAGGGATAAATTATATTTTAAAATATATGCAAATAAAAATGGTCATTTTAAATTGTAATAATGTTTCAAAGTTTTTTTTACTGTATTTTAGATGTAATAAATGCAGTCATGCTGAGCGTAAGAGACTTCTTTTAAAAACATTTCAAAAGTCTTACTGAAATTTTGAATGGTAGTATATACCGATTTTACTATACTTTATTATTTTAGGACAATTTTTACAAAATTTTAACAAAGTATTTTCATTAAGCATATTTACCCCCCAAATTCTCACTAATATAATGCAAAAATCTCATTCACATTAGTAATATATGAAAAAACAAATTAAATTCAAGGTTCCCATGGGTGTTATAAACTTGGAACTATAGAAGAAAAAAAATTAATTTCTAGGACTGGAAAAGTGATGTTAATTTTTGTAATCCGAATAAAAAGTAATGGGAATTTGAATATCTTTTGCAATATCTACAATATCTATAAAATGAGTATTTATACATTCTGCTAGTGTTTATTGTAGTGTTTATTGCATAAGAAAGTGAATCCTGCAGATGCGTTCCAGTGGCTATAATGTGTTCTTAATTCATGAAAATTATGACAAAATAATGGAAAAATTCGTAATGACTTAGTTTGCTTAATGCAGTTTTGTTTCATTAATTTTGTTGTGAAATGTGACCTGGAAATGTTTTTGTGTAATTGTGGTATTTTGGTGCAAACTGTCATCATAGTAAATTTTTTTTTTTTTGAAGGAAGTTCTCAGAGTGTTGCATAGTTTCTTTGGTCTTCATTTTTGCAGTTTTGTTATTTACTCATTTGAAGTGGTGGACGTTGCAGGTTGCGTAGTGTGACCTATAAAGCATGCGCCTTCAGCGTGTGTCCGCCTCTCTGTTCTTGGTTTACTGTAAATTGAATCATTAGATGCCAGTGCACAGCACACCCTGTTCGTTACCTAGGACGAGTTATTTCAGAGAGCAGCGGGGTATCAGCCTCTCTCCAGACCTCCATCACTGCTGTCCACATCACTCACCTGTTACTACTGGCAACCGCTCTTTGCTTTTATAAAGCACTCTCCACCTTTTCTTCCTCTTATCTTTTAAATGCAGGAGTGTCTTTACAAACATCAGGATTCATTGTCAAGATAATTCCAGCAGGTTGTTTGCTTCTGTTCTTTTGTAACATTAACATTGACAGGGATTTTGTACTTAATGTTTTTGGTCTAAGAAGCTTTTAGAAACATAACTCATTTTAAACTGAGGTAAGTGCTCGTGAAAATGTTTTTGTATTTGTCGCAAAATTGAATGCAAAATACTTTTCGATTCATCTGTTAACATTTTATGTCGTAATAAAATTAGTACATACGCTATAGTGAGCTATTAAAGTTATGGCTAAGTTATTCTGTAATTCTCTTAAGCATCTAATTTTCCCAAAATTTTAGTGACATGCATCTTATTTTTTGCTGTGGGCGAACATTTTGTCCGCATGTTATTAAGTTAAGTAATAAAAAGCTACCAACAGATATTTATCATAGTAAAACACTGCGAAACTTTTGAAAAGTCCATTTTGTGTTCGGTTTTTAAAAAGTGCTAAAGTTTTATAATCAGGATTATTATCGTTAACTAATAAAATTGTTGTTAATGGTTGAAAAGCTTAAACTAAACAATTTGTGTTAGAACTGAAATAAGTTTGAAACCGAAGCACTAAAATTATTAACTGTAAATGTATTAAAACCGTTCACACTACAGCGTGCTAAACTTCTTATACATTTTATACACTGTTCATTTACACAAACGTGGCATTTTGGGGACCTGAAAACGCGAACTATTGAAAGCTCGTTTCAGAATGAAAGTTTTTGAAAACACTACCGTTATCGTCTCCATGTAAACTACAAAAAATTTGTGAATTTGTGAAAACTGTTATGTCATGCACGTGTGTAATGTTCAGTCTGTATGTGCGTAGCTTTTCTTTACAAAGGGACATCGCCATCTACTGGCCTAGCAGCAGAATTCAGTGTTTTTAATCATTTTTGCAGATCCTTGTGAACGGGATCAGTGTTGTCGTCTGTACGTGAAAAACGCAAAGATAAATCTAAATAGCCATATTTAAAAAAAAAACAAACAAATAAAATGAAAAAAGCACACACATGACTTTAGCACATGACTAAAAATGTAACTAAAATTATTTGCAAAGCTAATTCAAAATAATATATATATATATATATAAAGAAAACTAAAACAGCTCTGTCTGTATTAGTGGTTTGATGAAAAGACTTTGACCGTCTCATTTTGTCTCTTTTAGAGCGCCTGAACCTGCTCCTCCGACCCCTAGTGCCACTGAGCCCAGCTCTCTGCCCCGTGTGTCGAGTCGCAGCTACGACCTTCAGGAGAGACGTCGCACGGGCAACATGACGGGGACCGAGCAGGCTAAATACCAACGAATCCCCACTGATGAGTTTGAGGCTCGGACCTTGGCCTCGGCCGACCTGGACGGGATTAAAAGTGAGTTTTTAATGCACGTACCCAGTAGAATCCATCTCTACATTGCTTTTGCAGGTTTGGTGAATAAGTGCTCGGTTGTAGTGGTAAATCTTGCGGCACATACTAGCCCAAACTAACACTAAACACATAAAGAGTGATTTCTGTTCCACTTTAAATAATTCCTAGTGCGTTCCTAATGCTGTTATTCCTTTGGTTGTTTCTTTGTCCTGCTCTAACTTTCCATGAAGACCTGCCCACCAGCTTTATGTGAAGCTTCTGGGTCTGAAATCTCAGTAACTCAACACATTTTAAAATGAAGCTCTCTAAGCTGCCAACTTCATTATAATTGTTCACCAATAACATAAACAATGACGTTACATTCGTGCATTTTAAGGACGATTGTTTCTTGAGCAGCAAATCAGCATGTTAGAATGACTTCTGAAGGATCATGTGACATGTGAAAACTCAGCTTTGCATCACAAGAATAAATTGCATTTTAAAATATATTGAAATAGAAAATGCTTATTTTAAATTGTAATAAAATTTCAAAATTTTACTGTATTTTTGATCAAATAAATGCAGGTTTTATGAGCATAAGAGACTTCTTTCAAAACCCGTTCTCTTAAACGGTAGTGTGCAATTATTGTTTTGATGTATTACAAACTATTAGAACTCAAGCACACAAACCAGGTTCTGGTCTGAGTCTGAGTTTTCACTCTTCATGGTCTCTCAGGTGATTTGTACCAAGAATCCTGCTATGCTTCACGGCAAGAGTCTTTTGTGCTCCAGCGCGACAAACCTTTCTCAGACTTCAGTTGTATATCAGCGGTTCCTTTAATTTCTCCGTCTACCTATGCGGGCCACTAATTCGTCTGGGGAAAGGCTGCTGCATATGCTCAGCGTCAGAACTTACGGTTGCTGTCTACCATTTATTTTAACCTATGGATCAGTTCATAGGCAATACAGCAGTTAATAGATGTATAAAAATCTGTTAAACTCTGCTCAACTTTGTTGCATCGCCAGTGCTTTCTATTACTATCAGCTCTCATCTGTTGTTTCAAATCACTTTTCGAAGTTTGCGTAAGAATGTTAAAGTGAATTTCAACTTGCAAACAGCTCCAAATAGCTTTGTGGGAAAAGGCTTTGGCCTCTTGATTGGAGTTTGTTCTTACAATCACCCTGGTTAGTCAAATCCCCTTCAGTTCCCGCCCTGACCTTTTTACCCTGAATGTCTTTGGCAACTGGCCCATCCTGTAATTTCACCCTGATGAGCTTGTTATGAACAAAGGCGATAACCTGCTTCTCAACTCTGCTAAGGAGATTTTACTAGTGAAAGTGGTCATTTGACGTATTTGAGGAATACATGCACCTTGGGAAAATCCATCTTAAAAAATTGGAAATAATTACAGTGTAACAAGGACACCTTAAAAAAAGTGTAACCAAAAACACTTACAGGGCCTAAACCTTTGAATGGAAGTTTCCTTTATTAATTATTTGAAATTAAACATTCTAGTTGTCAGTTTTCTACACAAAAACGAACTGCCACAGTCTTTTATTTAAATAATATATGTTTTTATTGCTTTCTTCCAGGCCATCGTTTTGAAGATGTTCCTGGAGTACGTCGACACCTGGTTAGGAAAAGCACAAAGGGTCAAGTGGTGCACATCAGCAAAGATCACAAAGAACCAAGCACACGCACTCGCAAACTGGACCGGACGCCACATGAGGTGAGACTCTAGATTCTGAGTTTGACTAGTATGTGAGAAGCTTGGTTGAAGCTAATGTATTAACCTAGTCTGAACCCAAGGTTCCCATGCATGGAAATAAAATTGATTTAATTAAATTAATAATTTTGGGAAGTCGTGGAAATTTCTATAGTTAACATGCTTGTGAAAGAAATTATTGAAAGAAATTATTTTAAAATGTATTTTTAAAACATTTTTTTATTTTTATATAATAATAATAAAAATAATGATGATATTATAATAATAATAATAATAATAATAATAATAATAATAATAATTAGTAGTAGTATATTTTTTAAAAATCTCCTTTCATTCATTAATAAATAAACCTGGACACACTAAAGTCAACAGAAACACTTGTTTAAACTTTAACTAAAGGTTCTGTGGAAATGTTTTAACACCATTCTATGGAAGCTTGTTTCTGCCACTAAATAAAGGTAATTGTGGCTTTTTATCTCACAATTCTGACTTTTTTTGTCTCTCAACTGCAAGTTTGCATTTCACAATTCTGGAACATGATTTCTCAGAATTACGTTGTAAAGTGAGAAATGCGAGATATGAAATCATAATTCGAACTTTTATTTCTTAGAATTGCAAGATACATAAACACAATTGCGAGTTATAAAGTCAGAATTGTGAGATATAAATTCTTTTTTCCCTCACAATTGCACATTATAACTTGCAATTCTGAGTTTATATCTCGCAATTCTGAGATAAAAAGTCAGAATTGTGATATAAAGTCCCAATTACCTTTTTTACTTCTTATTTCATGGCAGAAACAAGCTTCCACACCATTCCCTCTGGCTGGGATTTTGGGACAAATCTGTTGTAATGGGCAAGACTAGCTAGGTTTCGGATGTCTCATGGGTTGTTTCAGCTCGTCTAGTCCTTTTCACAGATTGAGACTCACTCATGGCATTTCCACTTTTATTTCGGACAAGCCCGCTGTCCTTCACAACAAATAAAAGGCAGATTTTAGGGGGCAGAACTTAATTAAAAATGAATGAGCTTCTTCCCTTTCACACACCTAAGAATAAAGAAAAGATCAGCTCGGGTAACTGGACACCGCAAGCTTTCAGAGACGGCCATGTTTTATTAACGCCCTCAGATTCCCCTCTAGACAGGTAAACCAGCTACGTCTTAGGGTGAATGAGTGTACTTATGGACCCTCTTACTTCTAAACCACACCAGTGGGTGTCCACACCTCTGCCTGACGCCTCGTCGCTCAGTCGTGCTCCGAACGAACGGCATGGTCCTTTTAGACTTTTCCAGACGGCTTGCTCGACACCAGAAGGTCAGGGAATGGTGTGTTGGTGTACATGCACATGCTGGATGCATCGATTGGTGTGTGATGTCACATTTTGAGCAGATCAAACCAGTGTTAACTTAAGTTTAAATGGTGCGGTTTTAATGATGCCTGTTGCTTTAACTACCTTAGCAAGTTTCTAATTTCTTCGAAAGAAAAGCCTTGAATAAATTTGTGTTTTAGGGCTCTTAATATTTTTCATCAGAAAGTGGTTTAATAGCATGTTCTCCACTCATTTATTGCACATTTTCTGGCACCAGGTGTTTGTGGAGCTGAATGAGTTGATCATGGATAAAAACCAGGAGATGCAATGGAGAGAAACAGCCCGCTGGATCAAGTTTGAAGAGGATGTGGAGGAGGAAACGGACCGCTGGGGGAAACCACACGTCGCCTCGTTGTCATTCCGCAGTCTGCTGGAGCTGAGAAAAACCATCTCTCATGGTGAGAACCAGCTGAAGCCTCCATAAATGTCTGTTGTGTAAGGAAGCGCAAATGTCAGGTTAGCGGTAACACTTTATATCAAAATTAATTGCAAAACAATTCATTACAAAAGCATCATAGTGTCTTGAGGTGTGATGTTCTAGAGCATAATACAGTTTTAAACTACTAGACTACAAGGAATATTTCTGTTAAATATTAATTTTCCTATTTAAATGAACTTCAGAAAAGTGAGGATTATGGCTAAAATATTATTTAGCCCCAAAATCAAAAATCTGCACATTTCCTTATACATAATTATACATACAATCCTAATATTGTGTGTATATATTCAATGTTACCTAATATATTTGTAATTGTATATATGCATATGTATGTATGTGTGTGTGTGTGTATATATATATATATATATATATATATATATATATATATATATATATATATATATATATATATATATATATATAAAATTTATATTTACATGTTAACAAATATAAATTTTATATATATAAATATATATATATATATATATATATATATATATATATATATATAAAATTTATATTTGTTAACATGTAAATATATACATTTAAATATTATTATATAATAAAATTTACATGTACATAAATGTAAAAATCTAAGAAAAAAAGTTAAGATTTTTGATTCCTCCCATTAGGAGCTGTGCTTTTGGACTTGGACCAGAAGACACTACCTGGTATCTCCCATCAGGTGGTGGAACAGATGATCATCTCAGACCAGATCAAAGCTGAGGACAGAGCCAATGTCCTCCGTGCTCTCTTACTCAAGCACAGGTAGATCTCGGATATTTGTACAATAAGCAATATCCAACACCATGTCTACACCGGCGTGACAAAGCAACCACTGCAAATCTATTTGTTCTTCATATCAGAAGTTGTGCCAGCTCTCGGAGTGCGTCCAAAATAGAACGTGACCAGACAAATTCCCGACGGTAAACAGATGCCCCATCTGTTCACTGTCGGGAATTTGTCTGCTCACGTTGTGCCATATCCAGTGTAGACGGCATCACTGATTATGATTGATTTTTATTTGGTTTTGTCATATTGCTATGCTCGTGTCTGGTGTAGACATGCTGGTGCCCATTTGAATCCCTTTTATCCCACATATGATTTTTTTCATTCTCATATAATATAATGGTTTTTGTTCACCATAATGCCACCCATCCATATGTAGATCCACACATGACTCTTCACAGTCTCTTCTAGTGTCTCTTACCCGCTGGCTCCCTTGCTCTCCCTCCCTTAGTCACCCGAGCGATGAGAAAGAGCACAGCTCCCCCTTCCCCAGAAACATCTCCGCAGCCAGCCTGGGCTCTCTGATCACCCATAACCAGAGCAGCAGTAACCACCTGACCGTCCCCGAACCCTCCGTCACAGAGCCACTCATGGGGTCCTCAAGATCCAGTCAGGACAGCACACACATTGACATAGAGAAGAATGAGGTAATTGGATGGAAGGCTCTCAATTAGATCAAGTTTTTAGTTGAAGAGGGCAACCCATATTTATTTACAGATAATAACCCACAAGTTTTTATTCTTTAATTCTTTTAGTTTTATACCAAAAATATATATATATAATAAATCACCCAAAATTTGAAGGAAAAAAACTTTTAATTGAGAAAAACGAAAAAGAAAAATCTATTGGTTTTAATTGAAGAAAAAAAATTGCTGTTCCCAATTTGCTTACTTATACAATGCCTAAAAATTATGTATTCTTTTTGTGAAGAAAAAGTACATGCTTTTGACTGTGCAGCAGCAGAGTAGGCAAGCTGTGGGACATAAATTGCGGATTCTGTCGCTTAGTTACACGCATCCTGTCACCATTTAAACTGCCCTGTCAAACATCTTGTCACAGTTAAAATCCTCCACATTCAATTTAATTCCATTTCCTAGAGTATCGGAGAGAAATATAGGAACACGTTAATCTACCAGTCGTGGGTTTTTCATGTGGAGAACTCTCCTCATGCGTTTACATTTGCATAATGATGCATTTGAAAGTTAATGGCCAAACGCATCATTATAAAAGACCATAATGCTTTTGCAAATTAAAGATAATGTGGATAACATTAAATATCTTTTTTCGTCAGGTTAAATACTGATAATAATCACTCAAACCCCTTTATCTGAGTCTCTGAACTTAACCGTCGGACTCATGTCCGCCATGTTTGTAGTTTTTTTAAAACTTTTTATTCGTGTTTGTAGTTCTAATAGAATCCTCGTCCAATGTGCAGTTGGTTGTGGGCAATATTAGTCGTTAGAGTGTGCATGGATCTGCACTTCAGATTCTAACCGGAAAAGTATACTATCCGGGTATCTTTGGAATACTCATTTCAACATACTACGATTTTGGACACACTGATTCTAATTTCGACTACTATTTACTATGGATAGTATGTGAATTGGGACGCAGCTATTGTCTTAGAGTTCCTAGGCCTTGTTTTCATTCATTTATTCATTTATTTATCCATTCATTCATTCTGGGGTGAAATATGGCATTTCTTCACCAACCATATTATTGCTTCTTGTGTAATGATTGATTGTGTTTTTGTGACATCAAATGTGAAATTTAATTCTCTGCTAAATATGAAATATTTTTGGGTCATCTTTCTTCCTAATTTGTCTTATGTTTCATTATTTGCAGAAAGATTCAGCTCCACCTATAGGCATGCACAAATCCAAGTCCAAACATGAACTTAAGCTTCTGGAGAAAATTCCAGAAAATGCTGAAGCCACTGTTGTACTCGTTGGTAAGCAATTATTCTCGTTAATGAATCCTCGTGGAATGCTGTTGGATTTCTATCTTGGAACCAGTCCTAAATAATTTAAGGAGACCTATGATGCCCTTTTACATAATGTAATATAAGTCTCTGGTGTCTCCAGAATGTGTCTGTGAAGTTTCAGCTCAAAATACCCCACAGATCATTTATTATAGCTTGTCAAATTTGCCCCTATTTTGGTGTGAACAAAAGCACGCCGTTTGTGCGCGTGTGTGTCCCTTTAAATGCAATGAGCTGCTGCTCCCAACCCTCTTTCCAGTAGAGGGTGGAGCTTTAACAGCTCACGCTTCGGTTGCTCAACAACAGCTAAGCTGGAGAATCTCACGCAGCCAAAATGAGGATTGTCAGTAACGTGTTCCGCCTTACATTGTTCAAACTGGAGTCGACACTGATGGAGAGAATGAAACTGGACATTTCTGAACGATTAATGGATAAATATATGCAGTTGCTGTGGAGCTGATTCAACTCATCACTAGCATGTGTCATCATGTTAATCTTTTGTGCAAATCCAGCGTCGAATTGACCCTTGTGTGTGAAGCAGTCCGCCGCAAAATCCCGGCATCAACAACACTCTACTACAACTCTTCCTCTTCTCTAAAGCAGCCCAACATGGCCTCACCCTCTTTGTTGCGTGTTCCCGGGAGCAGGGATTATGCAAATTTTGAGGGTTGTGATGTCACCAAGGACCCCTTTACGCATCTAGATAATATGGAATTTGGAAAAATGATCCCCTTTTGAATTGGCTGCTAATAATGATTAATTCCAAATTAACGAGATGCATCAGGATCTAACATGTTTGTCATAGATAAAACACAATCAGCAAATTATTTTACAAAACAACAGGTGATTAAATGCATTGCTGTCTTGTTAGGCAGTGTCGACTTCCTGGAGCAGCCCACCATGGCATTTGTTCGACTGCAGGAGGCTGTAGAACTGGACTCTGTGTTGGAAGTATCAGTTCCTGTTCGGTTTCTCTTTGTGCTGCTTGGTCCTCCCAGCACCAACATGGACTACCACCAGATCGGACGTTCCATTTCCACACTCATGTCTGACAAGGTGAGGAAAACTGTTCTCGGTCTAGCATATAATTGACTACAAATAATAAAATGACACTCACTGAACCACAAGATATGCATTGGTTCAAAAAATTCTGTCCATAATGCTTATTTCCAGTGTTAACTTGATCTGATTTCTCTTCAGCAATTTCATGAAGCTGCATATCTGGCAGACGATCGTCAGGATCTGCTCAACGCCATCAACGCCTTCCTGGATTGCAGCATCGTGCTCCCTCCATCAGAACTGGGTGGTGAAGAACTCCTGCGGTCTGTCGCTCACTTCCAAAGAGAGATGCTCCGTAAGAGAGAGGAGCAGGAGGTGGCCATGCTGTCCAAAGAGCCCAAGAGCCTTGAAGACAAAGGTCTGCATCTTCCTGGGTAGATTCAGACTGGCTTGACTGTAGTTCCAGTTAAGCTTTTATTTTGTCTTTTTGTTCTCTGTGTGTTTTCTTTCTATTATTTATGTATTTATTTGTCTTTTTTGCACTTGCTTTTTCATTTTTGTATTTTTTTTAGTTTGTATTCGTTTTCTCTTTTTGATTTGTTTGAATTTTATTAGTGCAGTTTTTATTTGTTGTTTTTGTTTTTTTTGTGCTTTTAGGTTTTTCCTTTTTTTTTTAACCTTTTTCTGTCTTTTTTGTGCTTGTATGTCTTATTTTATTTGTCTTTGTTTTTGTTGTTGTGTTTTTTGTGCTTTTATTGTTTAGTTATTGTCATTGTTATAGTTTTTGTTTTCCTTTTGCCTTTCCTTGCTTTTTTGTCTTTTTTTTAGGTTAGTTGTGTGTGTGTGTGTGTGTGTGTGTGAGTGTGTTGTAACTTATGAATATTTCACCAGTATCATGTTATATTAATAATATCCCAACTTCTCTTTGTGTAATTCAGAAGCCTTGCTGGCGCCCTTTAAACCAGAAGACGACCCTTTGCGACGCACAGGCCGTCTGTTTGGCGGACTGATCCGTGACGCCCAGCGCCGTTACCCAAAGTACATCAGTGACTTTAAGGATGCGCTGAACCCCCAGTGCATGGCTGCTGTCATCTTTATCTATTTTGCCGCTCTTTCTCCTGCCATCACGTTCGGAGGCCTTCTGGGTCAGTTATGCTGTAGTTCTCCATTTCGTCTGCGCTTTTGCTGACAGAAACGTATTGATAAGATCTTAAATTTAGTAAAAAGAATCATTTTAAATGCATGTGAACAGTTGCTGTTGGAGAATTTTCAAGATGAGAAGTTTTGGACATTGTTTGAAAGGGAAATTTATTTAGTTAGTCAATTATATCCAGAACTGATGCAAATTACTTTAAGCTAACCAGTTTGTGACTTAAGGTGGCAACCAGTTATTTAACAAAAGGTTCATCATGATAAATGCTATCAGCGGCTCTGATTCTGATAAGTATTTTAGATTAGATGCCCTGAACTCTAGTGTCTGACCCCGATCAATAATTCATGACGCAGGAGCTCTGGTCTGTTTCATTTGTTCAGGTGAGAAGACTGAAGGGCTCATTGGCGTATCGGAGCTGATTGTGGCCACGTGTATTCAGGGCGTGTTGTTCTGTCTGCTCGGGGCTCAGCCGCTTCTGGTGGTGGGCTTTTCTGGACCAATCCTGGTGTTCGAGGAAGCCTTCTTCTCTGTGAGTTTATAATGCTGTTCCTTAAATCAGATACAACCTCTGATGTTAAAGGACAAAAAGTTGTTTTTTTTTGTCCCCTCCAAGACATACTCACCGATGACAATGGATTGTAGTCATTTAGCAAATGACTTCAAACCAACTCAAGCTAGCATTAGTATTACTGTTGTTCATATTTCAGGTTAGGCACACTAAATATTAACACAAACCTGCACTATTTGTGCTGTGGATATCTAAAATTGTCCCGTTTGGTGTTACTTTTTCTAAGCAAACAGACTTAATTTTTTTTAATTTTTAATATTATTTTATTTCTTTTTTTCTTCTTTTTCTACATTATTATAATGTTTTTTATTATTTTATTTTTGACTTTTAGTTAATTTATGTATTCTTTTTATTGTTCCACCCTTTGTATCTTTTATTTATATTAAATTATATTATACTATATTATATTTAATTTATATTTTGTTTAATTTTCTTAATTTCCTTTTTTTATATTTATGTATTTTATATTTTATTTTTGCTATTTATTTGTAGTTTATTAAATTTGTTTTCTTTTTCATGCTCCACCATTTCTTCTTCTCCTTCTTCTTCTTCTTCTCCTTCTCCTTATCCTTCATTTATATAATTCTTTAAACAATACAAAGCAGCTTCACAGTTATAAACAGGAAAAAAACTATTTCAGGTGTAAAGCATCTCTAAAAAGATTCCTTATTCAGCTCAATTTAGTTCAATGTTGATTCAGTTCAGTAACAACAGTGTGAATGTTGCAAAATTCATTAATTACGAAGCAAAATCAGTTCAACTATAAAGCAGCTCTACAGAATATAATTGTCATTTTTCAGCTTAATTCAGTTCAAGCTCACCCCAAATAAACATTCATTCACTCCTCTTCTTCTCCAGTTCTGCAAGGGCAATAATATGGAGTACCTGACGGGACGCGTTTGGATCGGTTTTTGGCTCATCATCATCGTGGTGTTGATGGTGGCCTTTGAGGGCAGCTTCCTGGTTCGATTTGTCTCACGATTCACCCAGGAGATCTTCTCCTTCCTCATATCTCTCATCTTCATTTACGAGACTTTCTCAAAACTGATCAAGGTAGTTTGGGTCGTCTTTTGATGGTGTTTTGTCTGCATATGTAATCATGAAGTCCTCTTGACTGCTGATGTATCCCACAGATATTCCAGGAACATCCTCTGAGACGCTGCTCTGCTGTTGATGTGAACAACTCAATGTACAACTCAATGTACAACTCAAGCACTTTAAGTCCATTAACAGTGAACAGCAGTACGCTGGAGACGGAGAAAGTGGTCGGCGAACCCAACACTGCTCTGCTGTCTTTGGTGCTCATGTCCGGGACCTTCTTCATCGCCTTCTATCTGCGCAAGTTCAAAAACAGTGCCTTCTTCCCTGGCAGGGTGAGACGCTGTCTGATCAACTGACCCGATGTTGAGTCACTAGAACACTGCAAAGAAAAATGTGGTTGAAATTTGTCATCTTCTGTCTCAAAGAAGTCTAATTTGTTTTACAGCTAAGAAGAGTCATTGGAGATTTTGGAGTTCCTATTGCCATTCTCATCATGGTTCTGGTAGACTACAGCATTCAAGACACATACTCACAGGTGACAATGGAGAGTTATCAATTAGCAGATGATTGAGCTAATAATTGAGGTTAATAATAGCGCTGAGTCAAGCAACACTATTACTATTGCTCATTTTAGGCTAAGAACCCTAAATATTAAACTTTATTGCATATATATATATATATATATATATATATATATATATATATATATATATATATATATATATATATATATATATATATATATATGTTATCTATTGTTGTTTTATATAATTTATTTTTAATTTTTTTATTCATTCATAGATTATGCATTTTTTTCTCTTGTTGAAATTAATATAAATTAATTAAATGATAAAAAATAAATTATTTAGTCATTTTCTTTTGTTACGTTATTTTTTTTATCTTCATTGTCTATATTATATTTTTTTGTATACTTTTTTCATTATTATTTTCATTATTTTTGTTTTCAATTTTTTTAGCGTTTTATAGATAATTAATAAGCATTGTTTTATTGTTAATTTATTTGAAACATTATCAATGCTCCACCCTACAGAAACTCAGTGTCCCCAGTGGTTTTTCAGTGACTAGTCCTGATAAGCGGGGTTGGGTAGTCAATCCTCTGGGCAGTGATGGTCAGTTCCCCATCTGGATGATGTTTGCCAGCATCCTTCCCGCTCTACTCGTCTTCATCCTCATCTTTATGGAGACGCAAATCACCACGTGAGTCCATTGACATGCTTGGTTTCATTATAATTACATTTATAGAGTTCAAAAAATATTTTTAGCAATGTCTTTCTTTGTGCTAGGGAAAAACTTTTTATTTATAAAAATCTCTATTTATAAAATATTAAAGATGCTCTCTCCTTCTAGGTTGATAGTCAGTAAGAAAGAGCGCATGCTGGTCAAGGGTTCTGGTTTCCATCTGGACCTGCTGATCATTGTGACTCTCGGCGGCACCAGCGCTCTGTTTGGACTGCCGTGGATGGCTGCGGCCACCGTGCGCTCTGTAACCCATGCCAATGCCCTCACTGTGATGAGCAAAGCTGTCGCCCCAGGAGACAAACCTCGAATCCAGGAGGTCAAGGAGCAGAGGGTGACCGGGTTACTGGTGGCAATACTTGTAGGTGGGTTTCAACACTGAAAATCCCATCATTTTAATTGCAATTTGATCAACACAAACTGCTGATAAGATCAATAAATATCATAAACGATTATTATAGTCTTGATAAATAGCATATTGTCGGATAAAGTGGCCGCTTTATTTCTGTAGTCCACTTTAGACATTCTACTAACTATAAGAAACTTTAACTACATGTCAACTAACTCTCATTAGAGTTGTTCGGGTTAGTAGAAAAAGTTGACATAGTTAGCAGAATGTCTAAAATGGACTATCAAAATATTGTTAATGATTCATCTTTGTTATTATCAATCAGGCAAAAGTAATTATTTATTGGACATTTGTGTGTTTTATCATATTGCTGTTGCCACTGTGTTAGAAAAACAAAATGCAAAGTCTAAGCATTGTTGTGATTTCTACCTCAATAGCGTAACTCATAGTATCTTGTGGGTTATTACTTTAAGATGGATATATTTCATTAAATACACATCAAATCTGTGTAAATGACTATTATATGTAATAACATATGAATTAAATGAAGAAAAAGTCTATAAAATGTACTCATACTGCAAGTTTTATTGGCTGTAGGTCTCTCAATAGTAATCGGAGATCTGCTCCGTCAAATCCCAATCGCTGTGCTGTTTGGCATCTTCCTGTACATGGGTGTGATGTCACTGAATGGCATCCAACTGACAGAACGGATCCTGCTCCTGCTGATGCCGCCAAAATACCACCCCGACCACACCTACGTGCGCAAGGTCAGGACCCCAAACTGTTTTTTGTTTATTAATAGATTTTGGTTCATTGTTCCCTTAAAAAGGCACTGGCAGTACCAGAAGTTGCACTGTATATCTTGACTAAACCACTGTTCTGCAGGTGCGGACCCTGCGTATGCATCTGTTCACAGCGATACAGGTGGTCTGTCTGGCTGTCCTCTGGGCAGTCATGTCCACCGTGGCGTCGCTGGCTTTCCCGTTCGTTCTCATCATGACCGTCCCTGTCAAGATGTTTCTTCTGTCACGCATCTTTAGCGCTCGTGAAATGCAGTGTGTAAGGATCTTTGCACACACAGACATTTTTAGGGTTATAATGTCGTTCAAAAGTTTTGGGTCAGTAAGATTTTTCGTGACGTGATACGAAAGATTTCTATTCCTTATAAATGCTGTTCTTTTGACCTTAACTGTTTTCAACGTTGATCATAACAAATGTGTCTTAAACAGCAAATCAGCATAGAATGATTTCTGAAGGATCACGTGACACTCTGAAGACTGAAGTAACGATGCTGAAAATTCAGCTTTGCATCATTACAGGAATAAATTAAATGCATATTATACAATATAAATATTATTATATTTAATATTATGTTTTATATATTTTTTTTTTTAAATTTAATTTAATTTATTTATTTTTTTATATATTTTATTATAATTTTAATTTTATATTAATATTATATTTTAAAATGTATAATATTTATAATTATATTAAAAAAGAAAAGTTATTTTAAATTGATATAATATTTCACAATATTACTGTTTTTACTGGATATTTGATCAAATATTGCAGCATTGGTGATCATAAGAGACTTCTTTCAAAAACATAAATCTTACTGACCTCAAACTTTTGAATGACAATTTACTTCTAGGGAACTAATAAAATAAAATTTATATATAGTTAGGAAACATAAAATGTCCATTTGAAACCGTATTTACAACCTATTTTAATTCCTAAAAATTAAGGTATATTTTATTTTATTTTATTGAGAGAACTTGGTGACATAATATCCACAGATGAATCATGCATGAAAAAAGACATTAAGAAAGTAGGTAATTTTCAGAATCATGTTGACTAGTACTGATTTTTGATTTTTCTGTCTCTCTTCTCTTTCTCAGTTAGATGCTGATGATGCAGAGCCCACTTTTGATGAGAAGGAAGGACACGACGAATACACAGAGATGCACATGCCAGTCTGAGCCACGACCACAGCTGTCCGTCTCTCACCCGTCTTCCTCTCAGTCAATAGGACAGTTGCTTTTCAAACTTTGACAAACCAAATCGTACAGTGAGTCTTGACTTGCTGTGGAGGTGAGAATATTATGTGGATCCGATCTCCACCTGACATTTCCAGAGACGCATTTCATTTGTATTAGAGGGTTTGAGCTGCTATCACACCGTTTAGCCTTTACCAAGCGTATTTGTCGCTTATGAGGAAAACGAATGTACCTTATGGGGTTAACTGGACATTCCCAGCACCATTCAGGGCCCATGCAATATTTTATCTCATTCTTTATTTTAGTGTATATTCATGATCAAGAAAGATTGCCAAGGCCCATTTCATGTTATACTACATGTACGTCTGTGCTTTTAATAGTTTTTAATTGTGTGGCAGCACAATCACACAATCGACAGTATTTTTTTTTCTTTGTTTCTGTCCAATCACAGCTTTTTTCACTTCTTAACAGTAGTTTTCTCTTTATAATGAATAAAAGTCACATGCAAATTTTAAACTCTTACGAAAAATCTAGATGTGCAGTTACAGTATATTTTATATTGACTGTTACGTGGAGCAGATGACTCGTTCAGAGCGAATGAACTGTTTTAGACGATGAATTTGGTGGCAAGTTTTCAGATGAGGTTAATTAAAACCCATTTTAAGAAAAAGAAGAGGAACATCGATAAAGATGATCCCAAAATTGTAGTGTTTAAGGTTCTGATTCGGTTCATTTGTAAGAACTAAACATGTTGACCAGAGGTGCGTTTCCCAAAGCCATATTTTTCCATCCTTGCGACCATATTTGGCTAACGACGCTTTTGGGAAATATACACCTGATAAACTACAATTTTCTACCGCATTTTTAAAGTCTTTCCACATACAACGTTGAATTAACACTAAAACGGAAGCCTGTTCTTTCCATCACCAGTTCTCAGCAGATACACAATATAGATTTTGATTTACTTACTAATTATTTATACGTTTAACAGGGGAACCATATTATTTATTCAGTTCCTCCGTTCATGGGGGATTTTGTCATAGAATCCCTGAATAATATCACTACTTATCTTCATCATTCACTAATAGAACATTGCGTCACTATTTAGATTGTGAGTCTGCACTAAAAAGATTCGACTACTGAACGAACAGTACACTTTCACTCAGAATATTTTGTGCGCACAAACCATCGGGAATTAAATTAACACGTTTAATTTTTGTTTAGGCTTAAATAATTAAGTTAGGCATGAGTTATGTCTGTTATTTTGGTAGCATTACACATTTATTTGGAACGTTCTGGCCTTTTTTTAATCTCCGGATGTGATCACACCATTGTGCTTTAGCTCATTTGAGCGCTATTTACATTCCAGAATCGGATGTGTGTTAGGATCTTTTAATTATAGGAAGTTATAATGTTAGTTTTATATTGCATTAGCTTATGTATGCGCTAACTAATGACAATGAAATTGTGTAGAGGGTATTTTTATTCGACTAGGAATTGGTTAGACGCTTTGTCATGTGATTGATTTGAGAATATTTTTATAAAATGTTGTCTGTCGTTGTTTAGTAAATCAGGACCTTCAGCGCGTTGTACTTTGTCACCATTGTTGATCTTTGACATTCCCTCTGCCCGTGTTCAGCGACTGGTTCCTGGTTTCCGTCAAGACACGTTTAGGCCTGCAGAACTCTGGGAAATCTGACGGTAGAGCAGCACTTTGAGGTTGTGTGTCAATGTGCTGCTACTGTTTGTTGATGGTATTTATTATGGATGATCATGAAGGTAAATGTGGTCATTTTGAAGTCTGGTGATATTTGTTACAAAAGTATGGCAAAGGGAAGTGAGGGTCATTTACCATCTTTTTAATGCATTTTGTTTTTTTGGATATTTGATTTTTAAAATGTTCCATTGTACATAATGCAATATTTACAGTAAATTCCGAATATTGCAAATAAAGTTGATTTTTCTATTTAAATTAGCTATTCATATCTTTTTGTGTGTGTGTGTGTGTTTTATTTCAGTTTTTAAAATTGCTCTGGTTTACATTTTTTTTTTTTTTTACCAAACAAACAATACTGCAAAATTTGGTGTTTATCATCTAGAAGATTCTCCTGACAAAAGTTGAGAAAACTGTTTTACTTTAGATTGTGGTCAGTAATTTGTTCTTGAAGGAAATTCATGTTTTATTCAGCAAGAATGCTTTAGAATTCATCAGAAGTGAATCAGTAAATCAAAAAAAATCAAAAAAAATAAATAAATGCTGTTCTTTTCACCTCTCTTATTATCAGAGAATCCTGAAAAAAAATATCACCGCTTTCACAAAATATAAAATGTTTCTATGCAGTAAATCAGCATATTAAAATGATTTCTGAAGGATCATGTGACACTGAAGACTGGAGTAATGATGCTGAAAATTCAGCTTTGATATCACAGGAATAAATTACATTTTAAAACATTTAAATGTTTATAAAAAATATAATTTGAGCACCAAACATGCTAATAATATTCTGCTGACATATAAATCATTTCATGTTTTAGCCTAGACTTTTCATCGACGTGTATCATCTGAAATGCCTCTGACAAAAAGTTAATTTGTCAAATCATTGAGTGAATGATTTTTTTTTTTTTTGCTATGGCCCAAAAATGCCTAGTTGAACTATGTGCAAATTGAATTAATTATACTTATACTATGTGTATGCTTGTACTACATACCACAACGTGTTCTACTGTGTGCTGTAACGAAAACAAATCCTCATTACTACAGCTGAATTTCAAGGCAATTAATAATTTTGGCAATGTTCTTATTTAGTCCCTGACTTCTAGGCGTCATGCCAGGGCTCCACATGAACAGTGACTGTTTTAGAGAATGTTTAACCTGTTTTTTGGGCAAGCAGACATTTGCAGGAGGAGTTGAAGTTCAGACCGGTTAAAGATGGCTCTGCTGCTGTTGGTTGTGCTGCTCACTGCTGGAGTCTCACTGAATGACGCACAAGAATCCTTCAGCAAACTCCCAGATATCTACAAGAAAGGAGTGGAATTGGCTTTACATCAGATCAATGAACATGATGGAATCCAGAATCATTTTCTCTTCTTTAAAGCGATTCATGAGGCTGAAACTAAGGTAACTGCATTCTTCAACAGTCTTTTCAAGGAAAAATGTTCTGAAACAACTACCTGCCTAATGATTTGGTGTAGTTACCACTTAAAATGTGTGTATGTATACACAGCCTAATCACATTGCTGATTTTTGATATTATTAGGCTTTTTTGAGGTACTGGATGAGATTCCATTGAGGAAAATTAGCATGTTTTTCTAACCCAAACACAATGGCATGTACATTTCTTGGGACCCCCCCCCCCCCAAATAAAATTAAAAAAAGCAGATATTTGACTAAATTTAGAGTTAGTGGAAATGCTTGTCTATTCTCTACTGTGGATGAACACATCATCTCTCTGTAGCCAGGGTTTGGTGTCACCTACATCTACCATAACTTTTATCTGAAAGCCACAACATGCCAAAGAGGAACCGAGAACGCTGATACAACCACATGTGCGTTCAGGAACGATCGGGTAAGTGTGACTTATATTGTTCATTTTAAAGCACATCTGCATTTGAGGGAACCATATATAGTCATAATATGAATATCACCGTTTTCATTTGCTTTCACAGTTGTCTGTCAGTAACCAAGTCATTTATTAACGCGTATTAAATCTAAATAAGAGGTACTTTAAATAAAACTGTATTTTATGTTACATGTTGCAGTCTCTAAATTTGAATACACTACCTTTAAAAAAAAGTTAGATATTTTGAAGCCTCTTGTGCTCAGTAATTTTAATAGGAGTGTAAATGTATTCAAACTGAACTTTCAAACCGCGGTACACTACCCACGGTTACTCGTATAGTACCGAACATGCCCCGCCCCATTGGATCTACTCGACGATTGTTGCCCAACCACAAATAATCGCATTAAACTCTGCATTTTTTTTTTACTTTCGATAAGAAACGAGAAAAATATTTCGAATTCTATCCATATTATCACGAAATTCAAACAGGAAATGCCGTTTTGACGCTTTATTGTGGTACAGGCGGCTCATTTAAATCGGGAGAGCTCTTTAACACTAGTTGCAAAATAAACAAAGATATGTTAAAAGATACAGTACAACTTAAATTAAACATATATCTCGTGTAATCGGTGTTTCAACGGCGGAGAGACTTCAATAAAACAGCTTGTAAACAATCAAGTAGCATTTCTTGTGCACAGCTTGTTAGTTTGTCATAGAAATGAACTCTTTCGCTAAATATTTTCACTATATTAGCCTATATGTGCATTATATTTTACTTAACTTGTTAGTGATGTCTTGGTTATTTAATGTGTTTAAATAAATCTGTCATGCCACTGTGTAAATGATTATATTTCAACAACGAAATGTTTGCATACAATTTGTTTTTCTTGTGTTGATTTTATTATAGCTAAAAAAAAAAAAAGCAATGGAATTTAAACTAATAGTTTGGGCTCTGTTGTTAATCTTTAATAATAATGTGCAATTAAAGGCTCCCTATATAGTTATGTGCATAAATGCATATTAATCAATTTCTGTATTCCTCCAGCCTCTCATTGACTGTGTGATCTGCTACAAGGTCTCTGGTGGAGAAATTGGTGGCAAACCTTATTTAAACTGCAGGAATCGACGACAGCTCTCGAAGGTATTCCCTCTTCATTTTGCTTAATCATTTCATTACGTGGAAATACACTTGATCTTATTATAATTGCTATAATAACGTCCATCTTTGCAAATGTTTTTCCCAACATTTAATTCAATGGAAAAACCTTGTGTGTGGAAGTGGCCCTTCCTGTCAACATAAGCTTTGTCTGATTGTTTGAACTCAAGGAAAACAAGAGGGAGCGAGAGATTGGCTGTTACCAGGCGGGTTTCGGCAGTCTGACCCCGACTCCTGTGGCACGCACTGGATCCTAGAGAAGCTCATCTGACATCTGATGTTCAGGAATCTGAAACGCAGCATGTTTTAGCATGTCTGCTCCGTTCCAAATCAACTCTTGCATCATGTTTATCTGATTGCCAAGCACTAGAGAGCATTGCATTGTTGTGGTCACATTTTCTACAGTATATCAATATGGGATGTGTATTGCATAAGAACATTCAATGTTTGTCCTGCGAAAGATGTTTTCTTGTGCACAACAAAAGCAGAGTTCTCTAAAACTCCCTTAAACACTTTTACATATTAACGAATGTCATTATAAATAAATAATATCAGTGCACATTACACTCTCCAATAAAATGATTTAGATTATTAGTGCAATAAAATGCTTTACAAATAACACGTTTCAGTATTTCTGTGATTATTTATCATATGGTGCATATTGTCAATAGTTTTTTTTTTATTAACTAATGACTCTGATGATGTACCTACGTGTTTCAATCGCAGCACGTTATACTTTGATGTCTTTGACATTCCCTCGGTAGATTTGTGGTGTCTAAACATGCAGAAGACAAATTAAAGGCACAATATGTAATATTTTTGGATTAAAATATCCAAAAACCAGAACAGTTGTATATTTTTTTGATTTTTATACTTAATTTATCGCAAATGTTTCCAAGAACATTTACATCCAGAGAAATAAGAGTTTAACCAGGATGTGGACAGTGTCCATGCATCGCCTATCAATGACATCATACCCCCGTTACCCTCAATTTCCAGCATTATTTTGTAGAAACCTTGGAAACACCAAAGACGCTTTAGTAAATTGTTTTTTATTAGACAGGTTAGGATACATGCATCGACAGAAAACTAATTATTATATAGCTTAACACAGTAAGTCTAATTGTTTAAATCTCGTTTTCTTCATTTACCGTGAGTACCATGTTTTACCATGCCTAATATCGATCTAGCTTACTGCAGTGTGCAACAAGTGTCTCATAGTAGATGCCGAGCAAACTCAGAGTAGCATTATAACAACTTTCAACACACAAATATATCTCTAATATGTTAAAACAGCATTGCGTTACCCCACATACGCGTGACCAGAAGAAGCGGAAGCAGCGATTGTGGCATAATAAAAGTTCCGTCGCTTTCGTCTAGCAATCGCTCCAGCGGCCTCATTTCTGCTTTCACAGCACTTGGCCCTGCTTTGGACCTTATTACTCACCCTCATGTCGTTCTACATCTTTAAGACCTTCGTTCATCTTCAGAACACAAATTAAGATATTTTTGATGAAATCCGATGAAGCCTCTATTGCCAGCAAGACAATTAACACTTTCAGATGCCCAGAAAAACACTAAAACATATTTAAAACAGCTCATGTGAGTACAGTGGTTCAACCTTAATATAATAAAGCAACGAAAATACTTTTTGTGCGCCAAAAAAACAATATCTAGTGATGGCCGATTTCAAAACACTGCTTCGAAGCTTTACGAATCTTTTGTTTCGAATCAGCGGTTCGGAGCTCCAAAGTCACGTGATTTCAGTAAACGAGGCTTCGTTATGTCATAAGTGATTTCGAAATGTCAATAGTTCACTTGACTATGGCAGTTTGATACGCGCTCCGAACCACCCGATTCTTTTCCACCGGCTGTAGACGGCACCTCCCAAGACTCTGCAAAATCAAGGCATCAAGCTACACCTTTGTTTTGAATAAGCGACCTCTAGTGACGAAAATTTACATAGTGTGCCTTTAAAGTCCGAAACGGAAGTTGCGAAAGTCCCTGTTGTGATGTATATCTGAGTGAAACAGCACAAGAAAAAAATCAGGGTGGGGCTTGATTTTGTCCATGGGGAATTGATTGGATGATTGTGGTTTGCTATTGGTCGAAAACAAATTATGTGCGCCGATAAATCATTAATAGTAAAAACTGCAATATTCCATATAACAAGAATCAATTTTGATTTCATGGTGACTTTAAATCCGAGCAAATGGTGATCATAGAATAGCACTGTTCAGTGTGAATTCAGACCCTCTCGGTTCAGTTTTGAGCATGTGAAAATGTTGTGTGGAATTAGATCATGCATTAGTCAAAGAGAAGTGTGTGACTGTTTAGATCATTTAAAAATATGTATTATTTTTTTATATGAATAATGCAATATTTCCATCTAGTTTGCACTACTGTAAATAACGCAGACTTTTTTATACATGTTTTTATTATTATTCGTCATTTTATACAAGAAACTAAACCTCGTTAGCATATAAAAGCAACTGAACAGGCCATGCCAACCAGTTATTTTACCGCACTAAAAGGCATTTTACACAGTGTTGCCCAACAACGGCACAAAAACAAGGCAGACTTCCTGGAATGAGGCTGTTTTTCAGCGAGTGCAGCAGGAGATCGTGCTCAGACTGGTTGAAGATGCGTCTGCTGCCGTTTGCTCTGTTGCTCACAGCTGGAGTCTTCCTGACCTCCGCTGAGGCTCAAAGCTCCTTCAGCAAACTCTCAGACATCGACAAGAAAGGAGTGGAGCTCGCTGTGCAAAATGTCAATGCTCACGAAGGCGTCCAGCAGCATTTTCTCTTCTTTAAAACCATTCAACAGTCGCAAATTGAGGTAAGACTTTCTCTTTGTTTCTCTCACTGACTGCCTTTTCCAAGAGTTGACTCGGCATGATGTCATACCAAGTCTGTTCAAATTTAATTTTGTAGTGCCAAAAACACCAATTTTTCAGATTTAGCACGCTTTCTGCCAGTTTTACCTATAGCATTTTTATATATAATGTGTGTGTATATGTGTAATATATATAATATATGTATATATATATATATACATAAATATATATATATATATACATATAAAATATAGCAATTTTGTTGTTTTTGTATTTTTTTAATGTCTATAATTCTTAATTTAAGTTTAATTTAGTTTTATTTATTTTAGTACTTGAACTAAGCAAAAAAGCGAACATGTTGCATTGGGAAAAAGGCTGAAATAATATAAGTTTTTACATTTTATTTCAGTTGATATTTATTTCATGTAATGAAAATGTGTGTTTTATGCTTTTAACTGACAATAATGGCTCTGATGCGTGTTCTGCTCATCGGATGAATATCATCTCTGTAGGCAGGGTTTGATGTCACCTACATCTACCATAACTTTTATCTGAAAGCCACCAAGTGCAAAAGAGGAACCGAGAACGCTGATACAACCACATGTGCGTTCAGGAATGACCGCGTAAGTGAGGTTTATATTGTGGAAAATGACAGAACATGATTTGCTCCACCTCTGAACATACCTGTGTGATTAGAGAATAGAGCTTGAGGCTTTAGCATTGCAAAATCAAACTTACATAACATGCATTCGATTCAATAAGAGCAAGTTATTGATGGAAATCTTTCCTCAAAGTGGAATACAATTAATCTCATGTTTATTAAATCCCTACAGCCTCTGATCGACTGCGCCATCTGCTATAAGACCTACGCTGGAGCGATCGAGAAAGAACCCAATCCTTATGTGAACTGTGTGCATAAACCCGCTCTCACCGAGGTGTGTCACATGCTTCATATTCTCTACATCACCTGACCGCTGATATTAAAGTCCATTCCATCTGGTCAACATTTCACATACTCACTCTTAGAAGAAAAGATTCAATTTAGAAATTTAAAGGGTTTTGTCAGATAGAACCTGGCTTTTACACTCTTCAAAATAAAGATTCTTTATTATCATTGATGGTTCCATGAAGAACCTTGAATATTTCCATTCCACAAAAGATTCTTTATAGGAGGGAAAAGGAAGCATTCCATTTCACTGGTTTGGGCTTTTCGCAGCAGTGCCATGGAAGAACCATTTTGGTTCCCCAAAGAACATTTCAGTCAACAGTTCTTAAAAGAACCATTTTTTCTTAGTGTAGAAAACGATTAATAACCTAAAGAACCTTTTCCCGCCATAAAGAATCTTTTGTGGAATGGAAATATATTCTGTGGATGTTAAAGGTTCTTCATGGAACCATCAATAATTATAAAGAACCTTTATTTTTAAGATTGTAGGGGATCATTTTATGGAATTAGTTTAATTAATTTCAGAATTTATTTTTAATATTTTTTTTAGTTAAATGTCGCGTAAACATGCTTTACTAGAAATTATTTATTACTAGAAATAAATTAAACCTATTAAAGGCCCCGATATACTTCAAAGGAAATCGAAGAACAAACTAATGTGACGTCATTTCTTCCTGGAAAAGTTTGCTTCGGCTGGTAAACACCTTCGTACTACCATTGGTCCGTCGCCGTTACGTAATTGTGCGCTGTGGCTCTTCACTCGGAAAATCTTTTCCCGTTCGTTTCTCCTCTCGAGTCTGTGAAGTCAGACGTCCGCGAGTGAAAACATGAACACTGGAGAGCTGCTTTATAGTAGAAAACGAAGATGTACTTCTGATGAAATTGGAAACTGATACTGTTTTTGGTGTTTAATACGGTAAAGCTGCTTGATTTTAAGCAATCTGTTTTATTAAGTGCCGAATTACAGAGCTCGTGCAAACATGCTTTTCTTATGCTTTGTTATACTTGCTAGTTTCTCAATTTTGTTGGTTATTTTGTTACTGAGAGGAAAGCGCGCAACATTTTTACATATTCATCCAACCGTCGCGCTCAGCAGTGTGGGCGGAGTCAGATGTTCGATTACAGTATATCGCCGCTCACATATTTCGAACTTCGCTTTACACCTAAACCAGAAAGAACTTTGCTTGAAGTATATCGGGGCTTTGCGTCATGAAAGTATTATGCAATCAATCATTTAAGGCATTCCTCCTTATATAGAACCTTTTTGGCATAAAAATTTTGGTAAGAACCCTATACAGTTCTTTATCAAACCCCACTCAAGAGTTATTGGCCATGATATTTCAAAGAAAGAGCCAATTCAACAGTAAGATTGTAATTTTGCTTTTACTCTAAATATAAATAAATGCGAGAGCAGATTATCAAATGATCTTTGTTGTGTTTTGCAATGATTTATGTTCATGAACTAACACCATTTTATTGTTTTGAACCCAAGGACATGAAGAAAGCGAGATTAGAGCACTGTAATAAGATGGGATACAGCAGCGGATCCCCCACCCTATTGGCCGTCGGATCTCAGTGAACCGCTGGAGACAGTCGGATCTTCAGGGTTTGAAGACTGGCGTCAATGATCTGAACTGGTTTTCCACTAGTCTTTTATGACAAATCAGCTCATTATTTATGCATATTTGCTTCGGAAAACTTAAATGTAAGATTTGACCGCTTTAATTATCACGATCAAGCATCACTGTGACCCTAACCCTTCTTAATGTCAGGTTATACACAAACATTTTAAAATGCCTACTTCTAAATGGTTACATCTATTAGATATAGTCTTTAAAGGTGGAAATGGTTACGTACAAGTAATTAAAAGAACATACAAATGACTATAAAGCATGCATTTCAGTATAAATACCATTCTATGCATTTTACATATCAGCTTTTTTTACATTATTCAATGGTTTAATAGTGTTTCATGTGCACTAACATTAAAAAGGTAACATATGTTAACCAAATCAGTTAAAGCTACACTATGTAACTTTTTTATCAATCCTTCTTTCCAAACATATTTTTGTATTACTATCATTCACTATAGTAAGTGTATTATAAATGTTAATATTTTGGATAGTTTTCGCAGGAAATCGCGTACATGCATCACTCGCCCTTGTTTGTCTCATAATATCCGTAAATAGAGAAAAGTTGCTCCGGCTACTTTGACGTGTGTCTGAGGTTAGTTGTTACAGCGAGTGACATGTAGCTATCTAACAATTTATTGTGTTGCACTTTATTTTAAAGTGTCAGTATTACAGTGTAATTATACATTAAGTACTGTGTAATAACAATTAACTACATGTACTTACTATAAGGGTTAGGGTTAATTGCATGTAATTAAGCGTAATTTCTAGTTATTACTATAGTAAATAGTAACTGACACAGTGTTACTGTTTATTATAAAGCATTATCTATTGTGAAGGGTCATATTCATCCGCACAGCCAAAGCACAACCAAAACAATGTTCTTCCGCAAAATGCATGCAGTTTTGTTTTTTAACCACTAGAGGGCTTAACATTAACTAATGATAAACAATACTTCTACAGCATTTATTAGTCTTAGTAATGTACTAGTATCTGTAAGCATGCACAGTGAACTAACATGCACAACTGTATTTTTATTAACTAACATCAACTAAGGTTAATGAATGTTATATTGCGCATAGTTAACATTAAAACGACGATTTTCTTAACATTTTTCTTAATAAAAAAAAAAATTGAGCTATACATTTCTAATGGTTTTATAATTATTTATGTATGTTTTGGGGTTAATAATAAAAATATACACCTACAAATGACCTGAAACTAAAAGTTCACTGGATTTCTTATATCTTTGTAACTGCATAGATGAATTAATACAAATAAATATTATGAACAAACATATGAAGTGAAATCTCTTCTGTATAGACCATTCTTTAGTTCATTATTAAACTGGATCAAACCAGCCCTGTTTGGACTTGTATTTAGATTAGAATTGGCATGAAACTTTTCATTTAAAAAAACCAAAAAAAAAACAGTGTGACCTACATACAGGATTAAACCAAAATGCCTAGTTTTTAGTGTCTGTTCTCCACTGGATGGCAGTCCTCTCTCAGACGGCATGATTTCACATTCCCTCTGTATGTGAAAGAAAAATCACACAAACAGAAAGGAAGAGGACTCACCCCACAAAAACATCCCATTATTGCCCAATCTCTCCCTCTCTTCCCTCCCTCCCTCGTGTCCTGTGATTAGACTCAACACATCTCTCTGGGTTTACATTCTTCTGAAGTTTTGCGATTCAGAACTCTGTATAACCTAAAGATAAGCTCGTTTGAGGGATTTTCTGGATTGTGTAAAGATGGCTGTGTTTCTGCTCCTCGTCCTGGTCACGGCTGGAGTCTTTCTGGACACATCGGAGGCGCAGGAGGATCTCAACAAACTTCCAGAAAATTACAGGGAAGGTGTTAAACTGGCCTTGGACCAAATCAACTCACACCAGGCTATCAAGAGCGTTTTTCTTTTCTTCAAGAGTCTGGACAAATCTGACCTTGATGTAAGTATGTGAAAAGAACGATATTTATATGCATAAAATATAGCAGTTTCAAGTAATGATGCACTTTTTTGCATGGAACACTTTACAATAAGTTTTGTTAACATTAATGTATTAATTGAGCAATGTATTTCTTACATAATCTTTATTAATGTTATTTAAGAAAAGTGCATCAATGTGAACAACTTTTGATTTTACAATGTATTCATAAATGATTTATAAATGCTCTAAATGTTTTGTTTACTGTAAGTTCATGTTACCTAATGAAATCTTATTGTAATTGTAAGTTATGATCAGTGAGCTGCTTTATTCTAGGGTGGGTTTGGTGTGAGTTATCTCTACCATCGCTTCTACCTTAAAGCCACCAGATGCCCGAAAGGAACTGCGAATGCAAACCCGACTAATTGTGCTTTCAGAAATGACAGAGTAAGTTTTCTACAGAAATGCACATCACGTGATTGTACTGTTCCTTTAAAAATGCATGATGTAAAGTTAAAACATGCTCTAAAAACGTTATGGGAACAGTGATTTGCAGTGTTTTTAAACGTTTTCTTCACATAAGTTATTTAAAACTTCATAAGTCACTTTATTTATTTATTTATTTTTGTTGTTGTTGTTATTGTTAATATTACCTGTATGCATCTAGGGTCTGAGAGTAACGAAATTTCAATTCCCTGTA
Source organism: Zacco platypus (assembly GCA_038088235.1). Taxonomy (NCBI): domain Eukaryota; kingdom Metazoa; phylum Chordata; class Actinopteri; order Cypriniformes; family Xenocyprididae; genus Zacco; species Zacco platypus. Next base: position 5,014,128 of record CM076065.1, read on the forward strand.
TTTATGTGCTGTAGATATGGCAGAATTGACAATAAAGTAGACTTTGACTGACTTGAAAAGCTTATGATAATGTTAGTACGATATTTATTCTAACAGTATAACAATCTTTGTGATATTTCAAGAACATTTAGCAAATAACATAATAAGGACGCTGCATTTTGCGGAAGAACACTGTTTTGGTTGTGCTTCGGCTCCGCGTGTCTGTGCGGATGAATATGAACTCTTCACAATAGATAATGCTTAACAATGAACCACATATGGCGATTTATCTGTTCAATAAAATACCTAACCTGTTGAGTAAAAAAAACGCCATCTCTGTGTCGCTTTTACAACATTTTAAATCCCTCAGTTCTCATCACCTCCGAAAAAGTCAAGCCAATGTTGATTCTTGTTTTATTACGAGCTCTGTCTCGGTCTCTTTTTGCCAGCAGACTCTCCTATTTTTTTTAAATGGGTGATTCCCCAGAGGTTTGAGATTTAGCTGCTCAATGTCAGCCAAGTTCACTCGTCGACTAACCCATGTTAGTGAGGCAATACCTCAGGATATATAACAGTAAATTAAATGTACTACTTATAAAATTGGTTTTATTAACATCTACACCTACCCTTACAATACTGCAAAAACAGTTATTAAATTAAATAAGTAAATATTAAATGACGCAGTATTGATGTGCGCATGCCCAGCGACCGTAGCTGTATCCCTTCTAGTCTTCACCCAGAAATCTGTGTCCTGTTTAGCTTAATGAATTGTATATTACTGTTTATTTGTCATGTTTATTGAGACAACATCCTCATCCGTCCCTAAAGCGAATAAAAATTCGTCAATACATCATATTCTAAGACGTAGGTTAAATCCAATTTCGACCAAATTATCATATGATAATAAGTATATATAATATGATATAAACCTGTATCATTTCGCTTCAAAATATCTTTACAAAGATGTTCTAATTAATAAAAAATTACACTTACATTTGTAGAAGTTGCCGCTTCCCGTATTGCCGTCCGCCATATTTATTTTTCTTTCGCGCTCGATCGTCTTATCGCGTTGGATTTTGGGTAACGGCGCTTTAACGAGTGTACATCGAATGCACACTCAAAATCAGAGAGGATTGTGGGTAAAAGTAGTGAACGAATGTAGGGAATGCAGTCGTTCACTCAGAATTCGGACAGCACTACAAAATGGCCGACACCCGGTATAGTGCACTATATAGTGGATAGGGAGCGGTTTCGGTTTCTCCTTTAGGACCCCGAGTGATCCCATTGGTTCAACTGAAATAGGTAGTATTTTTTTAGCGCCTGATTATAATTCCTGCAGCGATTATTTATATAGTTTAAAATGCATTATAATGTCTTTTAAATTGCATGGTTCATACACTATTATATAACTAAAGCTATAGATCGTAAAATCAAGCATTTATTTCGTTCTTACTGTTTTTTTTTAGTTAGCTTATGCACTAGCATAGCATACATCTACCCGATTAGCCTGCTAGCTTAGCTTATATTAGGTGTGTTTTTTGCTTTCAATATAGTTTCAAATTAATGATGTTTGTGTGTACTTAGTATTACAATTAATTGATTAAAAATGCATAAAAATTAATATTAATAAAAAGTAATATTATATACTATACCACATTCCTTTTGCTGTGTAAAATTAATTTTAATTTACTTTTACACAACATATATCCTTAAACACACAACACAATCCTTATAAAGGATTTTAGGCATGGTTGTGTTTCCAGTTTGACGTATGTAAATAAACAATTATTAATAATAGGCTTAATATGTATTCATTATTTAAGTTTTGTTAATTATGTGGGAATGTTCCTTGTTAGCTGTGAAATCATTTCTACTCAAGTTGTTTCTAATTTGAACCCATGTTAACAGTCTTAAATTGAGCTTCAGATATGTTGACACGAATGTGATTGATTTATATGTTCCTCATTTGTCTGTAGCCTCTGATTGACTGTGGAATCTGCTATAAGACCTTCCATGGAGAGATCCAGAGCGACCCGAATCCTTACGTTCACTGTGTTCACAAACCACAGCTCACACAGGTCATTCATCCCGCAAACATGTCAATACATCACCCGGTGCCATTTGTTCCCAAATGAACACTGTAAACAGGAAGTGAACTGTTGGACTTGATACACAAACATGTTGTGGTGTTTTCACCGTGAACTTTTGAACAAGAGCTTCTCAAAAATTAAATGATATTCTTTTTTTTATGATTTCAGGACAGTTTTGTTATATTACTAAAGCAAAGAATAGAAAGTGAAAGAAATAGAAATAGAAAGATCACATTTTCAAAGAAACTGCATTATGCAACTCAAGGTTACAGTTAACCAAAACTAAAACCAAAACCATAAAAAAAACCATTTTTGTTGCATTAACTGAAATAAAATAAAATATAAAAAAACTTTAAACTTATTTTATTTCTGCCAGTTGCCAAAGCAACATTTCTCATTTTCATTTACTATAACTAAAAGTGAAATAAATATGAATAAAAATTATGTAGGCATTATATAGAAAAACACAACAATATTACTAAATCTTTAACAAAATAATATAAGTAAATTAAAAATATTTTTTAAAAATCTCAATGTATATTTGTATTTATAATTATATGTTTATAATTTCATAATAATAAATCACCTCTGTTCACTGAAAATCAAATAAAAAAAAACATTTTACTGGAGGTTTGTTGGTTTTGCCCTGATTTCACTTTGTCTTCTGTGCTTTCATACAGTATTATATTCATACTGAAATGATAAAAAAAAAAAAACCTTGATGATGTGTATTTAATGTTTGGTCTCAAACTCTTTAAATCATTGAAAAAGAATTGTTATTCTCATTTCAGGACTTGTTGAAAATGAGAGTTGAACACTGCAAAAAGATGAGCTACGCTAACGGATCTCCATCTCTCCTGGCAGTAAGGAAGCCATAGAGGAGGAAACCTTTCACATATCTTTCATATCACTATATTTGTTGTTGTTAATATTTTTTTACGAATTCAATAATAGGCATCGGTTACACTACAGAACAACTTTGCACTGTTTACCGTAATGGGAAATAGAAAACACCCTCTGTATGTTTACAATTAGAGTCATTTGATACTGTGCTCTTGCTGTGAGTCTTATGAGTGATGCCGTTTGTTTAGCTTCATTTATTCAATAAATAAATTCTTTTTTAAAATTCAAATGCTTAAATAGTATGAAGCTTTTCAGCAATACCAATCTGATCTGAATGTAATTCTTCACATTATGATCTTGTTATGTTAAGTGTCTGCAATTCCAAAAGACTGAATCTTTGTGAAATCATTGTGAATAAACACATTGTGAAAATTTGTATTACAGTCTGTTTCTGGGTGGATTTTTAAAATTCCCCCTCTATTTCATTTAATATTCATAGCGATAATATGATTACATTTATACATATTACATATATATATATATATATATATATATATATTCACAAAGTAAAGATTCAGATCTTGGAACATCATGGAATGCATGTTCTTTTATTAATATCTTATTTGCAATAAGGAAAATACAATTTTGTCAATATTCTCATGCAGCAGCAGCGGCAGGACGCAGATATTTGGATCCTCTTCTTCTTCTTTTGTCATTTTGAAAAAGTTTGCACATTGGTTCCAAAAATGTGCCTTGCTAAAACAGAAAACAGAAAACCCAGTCAGTCACATACATTATAAAAAATTGTATGACTAGTAATTTCCTACTACTAAATTCAGAAAAAACTTCTGCACATAATAACCTAGAATACTATCTAACACTTGATGACTTCTCTGTTAAGTCGTTGTCTTCGTCGGTTAGGAAGCTGGGTGTGCTCTTTTGTACTAATCTCTCATTTGAAAGCCACATTTCTAGCATATGTAAAACCGCATTCTTCCATCTTAAAAATATATCTAAACTACGACATATGCTCTCAATGACAAATGCAGAACAGTTCATGCGTTCATGACCTCGAGACTAGATTACTGTAACGCTCTACTGGGTGTTTGCCCTGGTCGCTTGATAAACAAACTACAGCTGGTCCAAAACGCAGCTACTAGAGTCCTTACTAGAACCAGGAAGTATGATCATATTAGCCTGGTTCTGTCAAAACTGCACTGGCTCCCTATTAAACATCGTATAGATTTTAAAATCTTGCTAATTACTTACAAAGCACTAAATGGCTTAGCTCCCCAGTATCTGAGTGAGCTCTTTTTTTTCCCTTCCTACTCTAGCTTATGGTACTGAGCAATGTATGAAACTTGTATTGTGAGCACTTCCTGTGTGATTTGCCAATTCATGAAGAATCGCTTGTTTGTTTTCCTCACTTGTAAGTCGCTTTGGATAAAAGCGTCTGCTAAATGACTAAATGTAAATGTTAATGCATTATAGTCCTTCGCGTCTATTACGATCTCAGAATTCTGTCCAGTTGTTAATACCTAGAATATCAAAATCAACCGCAGCCGGTAGATCCTTTTCCTATTTGGCACCTAAACCAATTAACGTGATTGGCTGGATCCGGGCCGTGTCCGGGTCGGATGGGGAACCTGCGCCTGTGCACGGCAGCAACGTGGCCCTGTGGTGTCGGCGGAGACTGTGTTAACTAGCTCATCCCTTGTGAGTGCCTTACTGACTCATCAGCCAGTGGCACAGATCCCCAACAAACCGTCCCATACCGGCGTGATTAAAAAGATCTTAAACTAGATGGAATTGGATTAAATATTTTGACTGTTGCGACTCCAATCGGACTTATGACCTGATATAACTCTGCCTGAGTATCGGGCAAGTGTTCACTGTTGGCCAGAGGAGAACTGTCCCCTCGACTAAGCCTGGTTTCTCTCAAGGTTTTTTTCTCCATTTTGTTGGAGTTTTGGTTCCTTGCCACAGTTGCCTTTGGCTTGCTTTTTTTTGGGGACACTTGCTTGATATTCAGCAGTGTTTTTGATAAATCATTGTATGCGAACTGATCTGAGCCGGACGATTACGTCACTGTTTTCTCCATTGCTGATATACCTAAATTAACTAGACTAATAACTATTGATCTTTGCAACGGAATGAATCAATAATATATAGAATAAGCTGGACAACGACACCATTTTCTTTGGGAGCTGCTGTGCAGCCAAAATTTTTTGCCAGTTATTAATGTAAAGCTGCTTTGCCACAATTTGCATCGTAAAAAGCGCTATATAAGTAAAGGTGACTGTACTTGACTTGACATTATCAGGAACAGTTACTTAAAAGCCATTCTACAGATGATATTGTGTCAGTCCATGAAGGCAAGTTCCTGGTCTGTTGCATAGAAATGTTGTGAGACAACCTGAAGAGAGCACCTCGTGCAAGAAAGCCCACCAACATCACCGAGTTGAAGCAGGAATGGAAATAAATGGATCCAAAGTTATCCAAATCCATCCATCATAAATGTACTCCACATGGCTTTAAGGGTAAACAAAAGCCTTCTGAAGTGAAGCGATGTGTTTGTGTAAGAAAAATATCCATATATAAAGTAAAATATCTAACTTCTGCCAGACCACCTACTGTATTCAACTTATAAAGGAAGGGTGACTCCTCACACAGTTCAAAACGCTTACGCTAATTTTTACGCATTCTATTTTCAACTTACGAAAGGATTTTCGTATATTTTCAACGTTCTTCAATATTATTTTTTAGCTCACCTGATTGCACTGTCTGTTGGCTTCACCATGTCGCACTTGTGTGGCAACATGTTCACATGTGTTTGTTATTGCCCACGTTCCACATTTTTCATTCATAGTCTCAATTGTCTGCTTCATTTCCTCATAACTCTTCTGTGGTAAAATGTCATCTTTGTAATTGTAAATGCGTGCTTCTTCTTTCAGTTTACTGAATCTGCAGCCAGTTTTAAGACCCACTTCTGTGAAAAGATAACAACATTCTTAGAAAGGCTTACATTAGATATTTGATCTATAATACACTGAAAATATTTTGAAAAGTGCAGTTATACTTGTCATCTCAAAAATATCCTCGTCAGGTTTTTTTCCTTTCATAGGAGTATCGCCAACAAATACAGCATAGTGACTGTACACAGTTTTGTCGATACAATAAAGTTTGCGATCAAGTCTAAGAATGTCTCCGAACATGGGCTGCAATAAAAGAAAATGTTATTAGAGGTATTTTTTTTCTCTGTTACTTATAAACTTCACTCATACAAAAATGCTTGACTTGTCACGTAAATAGTTTTTTTTTTCCCCAGTAGTGCATATCGAGAACAGCTGGAATACTCACTTTCCTGAGTGGACCTTCTGTAATGGCCTTGACATGGACGCACAGCTGGAGTAGCAGCGTGAGCAAAACAAACTTCTTCATCAGCCTCTTCATCTTTTAACTGCTTCCTAAAAAAATATCAGAAATATATTAGTTGTTGTAGTCAAGAATCATAGGCACAAAATTCTGCAATCAAGCATAATGAATAAAGTAAAGAACAAAACTCACAGCACTGAGAAGGAACGGAGAGAAAATGAATCTACATGAGAAGACATGCAGCATATTTTAATATATAAATGTACATTATTGGTGTGAATTCGTCTTCTACATGAAGCTATACAACAGTGAAGGTAAAAAGAAGAGTCTTACCTGGATTGATGGCCAGGTAGCAAGAGAGAGAGCCTTTAAATACTGTCTTCCAGTGATCTACCTCCACAACTGTGAGATCCCCATCTTTTATCAGTCAGTAGGCCAGTTCTGCTATAATTTGGTTACTGTGGGCATGTAATTGATAACTATGCATATATCAGTCTGTTAGGAACCACATTCCCTGATATCAGAGCTGTACTAGAGAGGCTGATAGCCTCTGAATTAATTACCATTATCAAACTGTTGCATGCAAATAGAAAAGTTCCAACTTAATGTACATTTTTAGACTATAGACACTTTACGTGCAAGTTTCAATTGGTGCTGCTGTCAAAGTAAAATTAAAAATAAAAGTAGAAATAAAAAAAAAAAGATCCTTGTGCAATTCAGAAACTTTGCGTCCGCTCACAAAACATTTGTGCTCTTTGCGAGTGAATGGAAAGTTTCTCAAGGAAATGCAAAACGTTTGTGAGAGAACATGTGTCCTCTCATTTCATATATTTCGTCTTCATCATATCCCTTTAGGTGGTCTGTAAACGTGTATCTGTGATCAAGTTTCTTGGGCTTTTTTTTTCTTTTTGCAAGCAGAACATGACCCAGGTCAGGCTCAGTCCTGGATCCCTATGAGCCAATAGCGCTTTATGTGTGTGTGTGTGTGTGTGTGTGTGGTGTGTGTGTGTGTGTGTGTGTGTGTGTGTGTTCTGTATATATGGTTGATAAGAACACACATGTGTATAATGACATGGGTTATTCAACATAAAATGTGGGGATGGCTTAAATTTTAATTATTATTTTAAAAAATGCCAAAAGTTTTCTGTGATGGGTAGATTTAGGGATAGGGTTAGTGCAGGGCGACAGAATATACAGTTTGTACAGTATGAAACCATTACGTGGGGAAATGTTCTTAAAGTCATTGATAACTATGCATATGTCAGTCTGTTAGGAACCACATTCCCTGATATCAGAGCTGTACTAGAGAGGCTGATAGCCTCTGAATTAATTACCATTATCAAACTGTTGCATGCAAATAGAAAAGTTCCAACTTAATGTACATTTTTAGACTATAGACACTTTATTCAGGAGTTTCAATTGGTGCTGCTGTCAAGGTAAAATTAAAAATAAAAGTAGAAATAAAAAAAAATGATCCTTGTGCAATGCAAATGTTTTGCATTCCCCAGAGAAAATGTTCTCTTTAATGTGTAAATAAATGACTTTAAGAACATTTCCCCATTAAATGTAATATGAACATTTGTATGTAACAGTTTATTTAAAATGTAATATGTATGTAACTGATCAATTAAGAGGCTATCAGTCTCTCTTGTTCACTTGTACAAACTGTATATTCTCTCCCTACACTAACCCCACCCCTTAACCTGCCCATCGCAGAAAACCTTCTGCATTTTTAGATTTTCAGAAACATCACTTAATTTGATGTTTTCCTTTTTTCCTCATTGGAACCAAAAAATGTCTCCATAAGGACAAAGATTTTTCATATTGTCCCCATAACACGAACCATGTACACACTTGTGGTTTACAGGGACTCTCCACAGACGTAATGGTTTCATACTGTACAAACTGTATATTCTGTCGCCCTGCACTAACCCTACCCCTAAATCTACCCATCACAGAAACCTTTTGGCATTTTCTAAAATAAAAATTAAAATTTAAGCCATCCCCACATTTTATGTTGAATAACCCATGTCATTATACACATGTGTGTCCTTATCAACCATATATACAGAACACACACACACACACACACACACACACACACACACACACACACACACACACACACACACACACACACACACACACACACACACACACACATAAAGCGCTGTTGGCTCAAAGGGATCCAGGACTGAGCCTGACCCGAGTCATGTTCTGCCTGCTGCTCACCTCTACATACATACATATGTCTAAAAAGAAAAAAAAGCCCAAGAAACTGAAAGTAAGTCTAATCCTTGATCACAGATACACGTTTACAGACCACCTAGAGGGATATGATGAAGACGAAATATATGAGATGAGAGGACACATGTTCTCTCACAAACGTTTTGCATTTCCTTGAGAAACTTTGCATTCACTCGCAAAGAGCACAAATGTTTTGTGAGCGGACGCAAAGTTTCTGAATTGCACAAGGATCATTTTTTTTTTATTTCTACTTTTATTTTTAATTTTACTTTGACAGCAGCACCAATTGAAACTTGCACGTAAAGTGTCTATAGTCTAAAAATGTACATTAAGTTGGAACTTTTCTATTTGCATGCAACAGTTTGATAATGGTAATTAATTCAGAGGCTATCAGCCTCTCTAGTACAGCTCTGATATCAGGGAATGTGGTTCCTAACAGACTGATATATGCATAGTTATCAATTACATGCCCACAGTAACCAAATTATAGCAGAACTGGCCTACTGACTGATAAAAGATGGGCAGTTAAGACTCTTCTTTTTACCTTCACTGTTGTATAGCTTCATCTAGAAGATGCATTCACACCAATAATGGACATTTATATATTAAAATATGCTGCATGTCTTCTCATGTAGATTCATTTTCTCTCCGTTCCTTCTCAGTGCGGTGAGTTTTGTTCTTTACTTTATTCATTATGCTTGATTGCAGAATTTTGTGCCTATGATTCTTGACTACAACAGCTAATATATTTCTGATATTTTTTTAGGAAGCAGTTAAAAGATGAAGAGGCTGATGAAGAAGTTGTTTTGCTTTCAGTAAACTGAAAGAAATACTTACCATTTGGAATTACAAATACGACACACACCTGAAGACTGATGAGGAAATTAAGAAGGCAGTTCAATCATTGGCTAATGATTCATTAAAACAGACATCTGGAAGTTGAAATGGCCTGTTGTGATAATTCACATTTCTTTACACTATTAGTGTCAGTGAGTGATGTTTTTTAGTTTGATTTATCCAGTAAAAACATCAGAAGTTCATTCTAGAAATGTGAAAATGATTTTATTACAGTATATGCAAGGTTACATAAGTCTACCTTTGGGTTGATTTTTAAAAAAAAATAGCTTTCTCTTTCATTGAATTTTTAGGTCACTAACCCTAACACTAAAAATGCTATATTTTGTGCTCTACTCCCAATATATATTTTTGAGCAATACATGGCTAACGATTGTTGTTCTGTTGGAAGTAACAGATTTCAAAGTAAAATATAAACTTACAAATAATTAGTTTATTATTTTCCAGGACTTTTTGAAAATGGATCTTCCACTCTTGTGGCAATAATGGTATCTGTTGGGGACTAAACACCTATCACACTTTAATATCACTTTCTATTAATAATTTTTTATGTATTCAGGAATAGGCATCGGTGTAATGAATCTGCTCTGTCTTTCGTCCACTTGCCACTAGATGTCGCCCTCCCATTTCATGGACTCTATCCACCACACTACATTTCCCATAAATCCCTTACCTTCATGTTGATTACTGCCCAGCTGTAGCCTATCTAGTTCACTATTTAAATTTACTCTGTAGCCCATGTTATTTGCGAAGTCTTGTTAATCCTGGCATTACATTTCTGAGCGTTATTCCTGTCTTGTCTGTCTGGTTCCTGATCCTGCCTGTTTTCCCGTTTTGTTGTTTATCTGCCTGCCCTCTGACCTGTTTGCCTGGATTACTCACTACGAGCCTGCCTGTTCCCTGCCACTACTGTTTTCTGTTTGATTGACCATTGCCTGTTGTACCACGTTTTGTCATTAAAGCACGCACTTGCATCTCATCCCGTTGACTCGTCATTACAATCGGTCACAATACAGAATAACTTTGCTCTGTTTATCATAATGAGAAATGGAAAACATTCCTCACTTCTCTGTGCATCTAAAATTATTGTGGTGGATGCTGTGAACTTGTTGTCAATCATATATTTGTCAACCTATATTGTTTAGTTTCTTTTATTCATTAAGACACAATCAGAATTTTTAAAGTGCCCCAATTACGCCATTTTAAAGGTTCCGTCTTTTGTTTCGGAGGTTTGCTACAATAGGTTTACATACATCAAAGGTCAAAAAAAAGCACAAAAACAGTGTCTGAACCAGTTCAATAAAGGATCCGGTCTCTCCAAGCCCCTCCTTTCCACGAGCCTACTCTGCTCTGATTGGTCAAATGTTGCAGTCTATTGTGATTGGTTGACCTCTTACAGTGCGTGTCAGAAACGAAACGTCCATTACCATATCTGATTTTCAGCTCCAGATCTTTCCCCACAGTGTTACGAACAGTAACGATACACAGTAAAAACCCCAGAGTTAAATCAACTCTGCTCAGATAACATTTGGTCCCTCTCTAAATAGTGTTAAAGTAACACTGAACTAGTGTTAAAATAACACTCTTCAGAGATTGAATGTCTTTTATCGTCAGTTGAGTTCATCTAAGACTGTGGCTGAAGTCAGTTGTTGTTCTTGTGTTTCTCTTTTCTTCAGTGATTCTGCTTGTTAACAGCAGGTGTTCATCATTAATGTTCAATCATCGCTTAATTAATTGCTTAATTATCTCATTAACTTTAACTCTGCTTCAGTGTTACTTTAACACTATTTAGAGAGGGACCAAATGTTATCTGAGCAGAGTTGATTTAACTCTGGGGTTTTTACTGTGTAGTGTCAGTTTTACCGTATAAATTCAAACCCAAGTCCTCATGAAAGTATAAATTGGATTTGCTTTTCCACCGCAATAAACAAGCATCTTCTCGACATGTCGACAACACAAACCGAACTCTTCCAGGCTTCAGCTACATTTACGGTGTTCGAGGGCGGAGCAAAGTAGACGTTGTTCTCAAGCAGCCAATGAAGACCCTAGTGTGCCATTATGCAAATTTGTTACAAACTTAAGTAAGTTCAGGCAGGAATTAAGACGACTTCGTTTCAATTCTTTCTTTTGCACGACAATAACATTTATTGTGCAATTTTGAAACTTTGCAGACCTTTTACATTCACAAACAGCTATACTACACTTTACATGAAAGTTAATATGAAAAAGCGTAATATATGAAACTTTTCAGCAAAACCAATCTGATATAGAACAACTGTAAATGTGTCATGTACAAGCATGCACAAATAAAGATGTCAGCCCAAGAAGAGTGGCCTGGAGCAAGATGATGCCCTCAAACTGAACTCAGCATCAATGCAGAGCTTGTTTGAATAAAACCAAGCAAGGCACATGAAACGTTGGGTCGTCATTTAATCTTCCCAAAACTCAAACTTGTACCAAAAACATGAGCAATGTTTTCTTAAAAGAAGCAGAAAATCATTGCCTTTGAATGCGCTCGCTGCAGCAACCGCACTTGAAGCCAGTACCAAATTATGGCTTTATTCAGACACAAATGTCTTCCAGCACTCCAGTAATGTTAATGAGAGGAGACTGCTTTGACCCTAAAGTACTTTGACAGCTTAGATGATCATTTATGAAACGTAACAATAACAAGTGCAATTTTTAGTAAGGCATTTGTTTAGCCCTTGGCTGAACTGTTGCTCTTTTGTAACCATGTTCTGGCATCATGTAGGGTTTGTCTCTCTTTAGGGTCATTCTGTGCTCTACTATGTGTATGTGCATCTTTATTGTGAATATTTAGGAAATTTGATGTTTCCATTGATTTTAAATAAGGAAAGGTAACAACGAATAAAAGAAAGTAATTAGCTAAGATTCAACGGTTGATCAGAACCCCGGACAGCACCTTTCGGCAAACCTGTGTGACACTTTGAATGATTTGAATATGCCTGTTGTTGACGATGAAGGTGACTTATTTCTTGTGCTCAAACAGGCTGTTTCACTTTATTTGGATTGAGAGCATAAGATATGCTTTCAAATTCTTAATTTTGTAAGTAGACAAGAAAACCTTGATGTTAGATGTTGAAGATGCTGACAATAATGAACAATAAACAACAACACTGAGTGAGTGAAAAGAAAGACAATATCTGCGATCCTGTTAAAGATATACTTTCATAAATTAAATGTAGCTTAAAATGTGAAATGGCTGAGAAAAATTAGATTTTAAGGATCGCAAAATTATACCACTTGGATTCTGAAACGTGGCAAGAGCGATAAGAGAACAAATACATTATTTGTCTTTGTTAGAAATATTATATTTCTAATTGAATATTGAAGACAATGTCTCGTATATGTATATTATTAATATTTTAAACTGAGTTGAAGCCAAATTTGTGTGCAAAAATATATTTTTTGTATATATCTGATGTGTGTGTTGATAAAAAGTATATATATATATATATATATATATATATATATACTTATTTATATATGACTATGTAAGCAATAAGGTACGAGAGGTATTGTGAATAAGTCATGGCTGAAGGGCGCGAAGCACTAGCCTTGAATATCTTATTGCTTTTATAAAACGGTTACCACACAATATAAATATTAAAGTCAAAAATATGTATCAATGCAACTTTTATGAAGTAAACTTCTATTAAAAGCCTTCCTTCCGCCAGAAAAAATAGTCCCTGACCGCGAACAGCAAAAGAAGTTACATTATTACGCCATTAGATGGCGGCAAAGAGCGTTTTTATGAGTGTGTCAGTCAGTAGCGAGGACTTTGACATTGAAAAGACTGAATTGTTGTGAACACAGAACAAGACGCAACTGACAAATGCTTTGACTAGAGCTGCCAGTCACGGAAACCCCTCAACTGTTAAAAGGACAAGATATTGCATTTGAACAGATTTTTATTAGATTGACCTGAAGGAAAATGCTAAATCTAAATGCAGGTAATCAACTCACTCAATCCATCTCTTTCTCACAAAACTTTTCTACATAATACAGTAAGCTTCATTGAACAAAATAAATAGACCCTTCGCAAAACCCGCCCCCTGTTGCAATGCCCGACAACCCATGCTTTGTCAGATAAGATGGCGGATTCGGCGTTATCATTGGTTAGATAACCTGTCAATCAAACTGTTTGCGAAGAATTGAGAACATAGCAGTTTACGTTGCTAAGAGTGGTTGCTAAGGATGTTGTGTAGTGATACACAGAACCATTGGGTGAAGGTCATAGCCGTGTTTTATCATGAATAAATTATAGCTATTGACCAATCAGAATCAAGGACAGGAACTGACCGTTTTACATGCGTATATATTGAATATAATCAAATATTTAAAAAAATTATATATATATATATCTGATTCATGTTGAAGTGAACATGTCTTTGATAATTAATGTTGTTTGTGTGTTCGTGTTGTCTCCAGTGATTACGGTAATCTGTGAGCCAACAGTTGCGCTCCGTGTGCGTGTGTGTGCGTGTATCGTTTTTTAAAGCGGTAAACTGCTGTACTGAAGGAGAGGACATTTTATTTCTTTTTTTTATCAGCCCTTATTTTAAATATGCAAACCAGCGTGTAATTTCTTTTCGAATATTGTTAAAATGAACGAGGCACGCAGGAAACTAGCAGTAGTTCCTGACAGAAAATAATGTCCATAGACGGTGGCGTATTAAGCATTGAGTCATCTCGCGTGGACGTCCACAAAGCAGCGCGTCATTTCAACGCTGATTTGAGGTGTTTCCTTCGCAACAGCTGCGCAGCGTTTGTGTGACTGTCATTCTGAGACGTATAATGACTATGTCAGTCCCGGAGAGAAACTCTGGATCTGAGGAGAAGGAAGAGGAGAGCGAGGATGAGAGTGAAATCGTGGAGGAGAGTCCGTGTGGTCGCTGGCAGAAGCGGAAAGAGCAGGTACCTGCTGCAGACACTCATATAACTCGTTAGCCGTGTCTCAAAACCTGCCTCAATAATATGCTCGCAATCATAAATGTGCTCGTTTTCAACGCGATGCCCAGAAATGCTGCCGGTAGTGATTGCTGAAGTAGACCGGGCGCTTGGCTGAACATGATGCCATGCTGTCTGGGTTCTCAATGATTCCCAAAAATGCATTGAGATCCTTAAAAAAATGCTGCTTCGGCACAATGATCACCAGGTAGGTGACTCACCTTGATGTCTATCTAGGTAGGAAGTTCGCCTACAGTACTATGACACCCAAAAATGCAGTTTAGGTATTAAAGGTAGGGTAGGCAGTTTTTTTTAATAAACGCTTTTTGTTATACTGGTTGAAACATTCTTGACATCCTTATAGCAATCAATAATAGAAGTGATCTAAATATTAAAACATGTACATCTTCTGTGGAAGTCTCTAGGACCAAATGTTTGTCCAGTTATTGCATTTGGTCCGTCTTTTGCATTCGCATATTCATTATTTCCTATGTAGGTGCGCAAAACGGAAGCGACGCGGTTCGCGGCGTGCTAATTTTTTCCAGACGCGCATGTGCCGCGGCGAGATGAAAACATATCAGCTTTCCAGAATGCCGCAAGCGGACCGCAGGTCATGTGACAAGAACTATCCAATCAACCCTTTCCTTTACCCTTACGGTAGCCTAATTACCTCACAGCAGAAGCTCTGTTTCGTGATGCTTGGGTCAATTTTTCTTAAATTATCAAACTGGTCCTTGTCAACTGTGAAATAGGCTTAATAATAAGTTTGTGAAATTCTCCGTGGTGCACCCAAACACTGCGGGAGTTTTTCTTCTCCATAAATAAATCTTATACTAGAGCTACTGCAGGGGCTTTTCGGTAATGGAAACCCATTGAAACTACCGCGTAGTCGTGGAGAAAGCTGTTCATGGTTGCTTAGCAACGACAGACACTACAGAAGCGCAAGCTCCCGAACGCTTGCAAAAGAGGGAGGAAGCGACGCGGCCGCGCTTTCCACGCTTTTTTAGGCGCGATATGTGAACGGCCCCTTACGCTATATACTCACTCATGCTATCTTTCATGACACTTTGCAGATTCTGCTCTGGCTGTGCGCGGTCACGTGTTTCGGAGGAGGCGTGGCTTTGGAGAGCGCTCTGAAGGGAGGGTGGGATCTCATGCTTTCAAAGCTAGCTTGCTATTGCTAGCCTCCCCAAAATTGCCTACCCTAGCTTATAATGCACAAAAAAGGCTGTCTAGGTAATAAGCTCACTCATAGGCAGGCTGACAAATTACAAGATATGTTATTTATAAGGCCAACAAGTACCCCAAAATGCAGACTGCTCACTATGATGACCCAAAATGCTGTCTAGGTAGGTAGCTCACTATGTTGCTTAAAAATGCAGTTTTCTGTGTAGGCAACATGATGCCCTGATAAGCTGCTTGTTATAATGGCTGTAAATGCGGTGTAGGTAGGCAGATCACTGTGGTGCCCAGAAATGTTTTGTACTGTAGGTAGGCTGCTCAGTATTTATTCATCTGACATGGATAACAAGATTATTGCATAATTTTAGTGACATAGACGACCATTTTTGTCATGGTTTATTAAGGTTTTAGAAATAAAGAAGTATTTAATTGAAATTGTTTGTATTAAATGTACTATTTAAATATTATTAATTTAAACCTTAATTATTTATGATTATTTATATAATTAATTTATATATATATATATATATATATATATATATATATATATATATATATATATATATATATATATATATATATATATATATATATATATTATAATCTCTTTTTTAAATTATTAAGGTTTAAGATTAGAATTAAGATTAATGTAATTGAATCTCAGTTCATATTTATTTAATTTATGACGGCCTAATTATAATGTAGGTGAAGGCTTAATAATGTTCTAAAAAGAAGGAAATATGTAATTGATTTTATTTTCACTTTATTATTTATATATATATATTAATCTTACAGATAGATGAATATGAAATATGAGATATATATGAGAATATATAAATGAGATGAATATATCTTAATTCATATTTAATAAATGTACATACTACATGAGTACTTACATATAATAAGTTATATATATAGTAATAGGTTAAAATGAAAAGAATAAGAATCACAAGCAAGCAAATTGTCTCATTCGAGTTTGAGAATAAATTCAGTCTCTTTGTCTCTTCAGACCTTAAAAGTTTAGTGCAGATAACAAGATTAGTACGTACTGAAGGTTATCACAAGCTTACACACTTTCTCATCATTTATATTGCTTATTCGAGTGCATTAGTTTGACTCTATCTTAGTGCTGTTTTCCCATTCATTGGCAAGTGGCTGAGTAAAGTGGTGCTGTGAGTAAAGCTTTATCAAACCATGCTTCCCTTTAGCATTGTCCTGTTGAATAACTACTTAAAGTATGCATTTTGGTGGAAATGCTAGTGTGGGTTTCTCTTTACAGTGGTCTTACAGATGCATCCACTCTTACTCTTATTTTAAAGCTTAGCTTTTTGGCTTTGAAACACAGACATTTCCTCTTTCTAAAATAGAACCAGAAAAAACCTCCTGATTCCCTTGGAAAGAGTTCAACACACTCGATGAACTGTGTTTTGTTCAGTAGCATCAAGAGAAACCGAAGCTAGATGACATACGACTTGTTTAATTATTAAATGATCAACCAACCATGAATAAAGTGGTCCGCACACACAAAAGTGATCTAAAGGACTTCTGCTGCCATCCACAATTATTGAAGTATCAAATTCCTGCACAGATTGACAGTTTAGACCCAGTTTGACTAGTTTGACGCCAGAGGAGTGTGTCGGCTCAGCTACGTTAGAAATTCACGAACACACTAATGCAGCTGCACTTAGATGTTCTGATACCATATTATCCTACTGCTGGAGTGATGCTTTCCCATTACGTTACTTAGAGCAGTAATCAGCCATGACTGGATACTTAGCATGAGGATGTCTGATTTTGTTAGTATTGATGGATCTTTCATGGCATTACAGATGTAACATATATCATATATGATATAGGTAAGTGTATAATACTCTTTTAGTATAGTGTACATCCTAAAAAAATAAAGGTTCTAAAAGGGAATTCCATAGAAGAACCATTTTTGGTTCCCTAAAAAATCTTTCAATAAATAGTTCTTGAAATAACCTTTTTTTTCTTAGTGTGAAGAATATTTTTTTAAATCTAAAGAACCTTTTTTCCATCATAAAGAATATTTTGTGATATGGAAAATGGATGTTAAAGGTTCTTCATGGAACTTAAGGGGTTTCGCAGCGGATAATTATAAGAACTCCGTTATAGGAACTAGCCACCAGAGCAGTTCTAGCCCATTTTCCCGGTTTCATTCGCATTGCCGGTTGGAACTCTGAAGTGACGTAAGGGTTAAGACGGTGTCGTCATTTAAACGCGGCATTCAACAACTGGAGGATGGAGGACGTCGTGATTGGAGCTGTGTTTTTGTTGTGTGTCGTGGGTTTTGTGATAACGGAGATGGAATGTAGATGTATAAGTAATGAGATGGAAAGAGCAAAAAGGGAGGCTAAGAGACAAAACCTCCTACGACAACTTGCTGTGAACTTGCAAAGAACACAACTCTGGAGACACAGGTGACAGGTAAATGCTATCTGTCGCTGGTTTACATATTCTTACTGCTTTTTATAAATATGGCAGGTGCCAGTTTCTTGGCTTGTGTTTGGCCTATCAATGTACATTTATGACAATGGTAGTTTCTATCGTGCTGGGTAAGATCCTTCTCTGAAGTAGGAGCAATTTAGTTCCTCCAAAAGGCATTCCCATAAGTAAAACTGTTCCTAGTTTATGCAGTGTGAACACGCCAAAAAGCGGGTACTTCCACCATTAGTTATAGCAACTACGTAAAAGTTACTCGAGTGCATTTATTTGCTTACATTTGATCATTTTTAATGTTTTCTACATTGTTTTTTCAATGATTTCTGTTAATGAATCTTTGCAAGGCCACATATCTTTCACTAGTATGAACTTCTTTCCATTGCACACATTTCGAATAACGACTATCGCACCCTAGTGGCAGTCCTCATAAACCTTCGTTAAGATCTTGCGCGACAGCTCTTCCCCGTCAAGGCTCATCTCTTGCGCTAAATGGTAATACTTGAGTTGGGTTGCAATATTCCTTTATGCGTCTCCTGTAAGTGATGTGATGTGTGGCCTAGTATGTTGTCCCATTTTCGGATTCTGTGCTCTGCATTTCAACCATCCAAGTGCGCGCACACACAGCAATGAGGAATGCAAAAGCAAGATCCTTTGTCCTCCGAATTTTCACCATGGTAGAACGAATAAATGAATTCAAACAAAAAACAGCTATGCATATAGAATAAACAACCACCAATAATTTGAGTCAGAATACTGTGCAAAACAACATTAAAAAGTGTAAATATCAAATTAATAATTGATTAATTATCAATAACTCGATTTTTGGAAGTTTTTAAATGCATCAAGTGTCTCAGATAAAGTTAAACAGAAAGTATGGATAAGTAATGTTGGCTGGAAGGCCCACCAGTAGAGCATCTCTGGCATATTCTGACAGGAAGGGTCTGATTTTTCCTGATGTTGTAGAGCTCAAACCTGCAAAGATGTGGGTGGAAAAGCTCAGCTGGTCCTCAAACACTACCATCAGGTTCCTTGCTGTCATGTTTGGTGTTAGTGTTGTGGACCCCAGTTGTACAATGACGTTGTGGTCAACTGATGGGATTGCAGGGATTACAAAGAGCTCTGTCTTTGCAAGGTTGAGCTGCAGATGACGCTCCTTCATCCAAGCAGAAATGTCTGAAAGACAAGCGGCTGTACAAGCTGAAACTGTGTGGTCATCAGATTTATATGAAAGATAGAGCTGCGTATCATCTGCATAGCAGTGGTAGGAGAAACCATGTGCCGATCGTGCCCAGTGAGGTTGTGTAAATGGAGAAAAGAAGAGGACCGAGTACTGAACCTTGAGGCACCCCAGTGATTAGCTGATGTGACCCAGGCACCTCTCCTCTCTACTTTGGTGGCTAGGAGATCTTTCAAGGTTTCTTTCATACAGTACCTGTGATAGCCAAGTTAGAGAGGTTGGCCAGGAGGATCTGGTGGTTAACGGTGTCAAAGGTCCAGCAGAATAAGAACAGATGACTTTGAGTTTGCTATTGCCAGCAGAAAACTTTCAGGAAAGGTCAGTAGGGTTCACGGTCTCCATGGACTGTCCACTTTTGAAGCCAGGCTGCTTGTCATCCAGTAGGTTGTTCTGTGAAAGAAAAGCAGAGAGCGGATTGATCACAACTCTTTCAAGCGGTTTAGACAGAAAAACAAAAGAGAGACTGGTCTGTAATTTTCAACTGCTGTGGTGTTAAATATTTGAGTCTTTTAAAAATTTCACATTTAATTAGCAGTTGTAAAATTGCTCAAAGTAAATCCTTCACCATTTTTTTAAAGTGCACAGTATATTAACATCTGCTTTTTGGATATTGTTTTTGTTTAGAGGGCAATGATAAATCCATAATGAAAGTTCATTGTCTTGCATTAAAATGGGAATGGAGTTGCACATGAATGTTGTGGGGTCAAGGTCAGTCAGACAGGTGCACTATTGTGGATACTGTCGCCAACACACCATGAGCTTCAGTCCCTCTGGAGATGTCAGCTGAACAAGCAGCACACTCGACTTGTTAATTAAAGGAACAGTCCAAAATTACACATTCCTCGCTAATGGTATTGAAGTTAGCCATTTAAACGTCTCTCATCAGCTTTATCATTACAAAAATAAACTCAGGAAGTTACAGATTTATAACTTCTGAAATGCTCAGCACAATTACAAAAACATCACAGTTTGCATTAGATATAAATCATTTAGTAAAGTAATTTTATTATTGTATGCTTTGACATGTAACCATCAATAGCTATTTCTACTACTGAGAAATGATTTGAAAGTATATTTTTAGAAATTCATTCTGTTTCTGTTTTCCAAAGACGTGAATTATGCATACAGGACAAATGTACATCAATACCCAAGAATAAATATTTAGTTACAGGTAGTTCTGCATTATGAAAGCAGATTGTTTTCCTTCACAAATGGTTGTTGAGGATATGTTTGGATTTGTGCGGCCTCAGCAGGAAATTGACTCTTGGATTGTTTTCATTGCCTTAGTTCCTCCAGGGAAGTGCAGGAAATAATGTCAGAAACATATTTATGGTTTCGTTATTTATCTGCAGACCTAAAGCATATGATCAAATATTGTTTGTTTTTCAGTTGTACATTTCATGACCTTTATCATTTCCAACTGGCATTTATGGGCAAATTGTTCTCTTGTAACCTCATATAAACCGGTATATTATCTCAGGCCTGGAGGGGTCTCTTTTCACAGCTTTGGTTAGGTAATGCATTGGGTAGTAATTAGATTTTTTATTTTTTTTTTTGCAAGTTCTGTTTTGCAAGAACATGTTAATGTTGGAATGTCTTCACGTCATTATAATGATTGATTCTTGGCTTTAGGCTTCGACATACTCTCAGTTGGCTGGGATGCATTTATTTACCTTTTTAAATTCAGCTTTCAAATGTTTTAATGATCTCTTTTTCTTACAATGTGTTGCTCTGAATTCTACGGAAAATTCCAAGGAAATGTGGCAAGAATTTACTTTGATGTCATGTCACAGATCTTTCAGATAATTCTAGATATTTAAAATAAGTAAATCAATTGATCAATCATGATTCATTTTGATATTGAGTCTACAGTTTATCAAAAATAATCATGTATAAACTGAAAATTTTATATTCAATATAGCAATTAACAAAATGACAAAATTGAAAATAGTTTTTTTAACAAATTATTCAAATTAAAATTTATTTTTTTCAAATTTTTAGATTTTTCTATTCAATTTCAATATACCTGGCATACACATCTGGTTGCAATATAAGTATTTTTATGCAAGTTTTGTTAATTTAATCCTTTATGATGACCATAAATCTGTTTGATTAATCGTTAGATTTTTTTTTTTTTGTCTCATACAGATTGATGGTCTAGTTCAGAAAGTTCAACCCTAATATCTCGTTCACTGGTATTATATACAGTCCAAATAAACACCAAAATGATAAAGCACCAACTAAATATGAATTTTGACAGTAGATTACAATAAAAGATTTGTTTTTATCCCAAAAGCTAACATATTAATCCACTCAATGCTTTTAATTTGCTTTGTCTGAAGAGAATACCCTAAAACTCCCTTGCAAAACTTGCATTTTATTTATTTCCATGTAGTATTTTAATGCATTAATACTTTAATACTGTTTCAGTATTTACCTAATGCATGGTTAAAGGAGATTAGTAAATATTTTACCAAATGTGAGTCGGGTTAGTGGCCTGCTAGCTTTGCACACAGACACATCGACCTTTGAGTCTTACATAACGTCTCCAATGAAATCTATTCAGTGACTGTAGTTTGTTTTACACTCTCGCTAGACTGCGATATTGACTATTTTCAGTTTGCTGGAATATAGTACCTTTAATGTCCAGTTTTACATACGTTTATGTAATTGATGTATTTTTAGGTCTAATGTTTGATATTAATTACAGCTCACACAGGTATATTTCACTCTTGTGCAGTTTTTGATGTACTTGTGCATGTTTGAGGTCCAATCACAGTTCAACTGTACTTTCAGCACTTATACAATCGATAAAACGAATGCATGCCAAGCATGCCTCAGGGTTTGCGAGCGCAAAACGCTTTCTGCTACTGCTGGCTCCTGGAACAATAGAGTTGTTTTTTCTTAATTCAGAACAATTCTTCCATTGTTTCAGTCTCTTTTTATCAAGTGGTTGGTCTACAGAGCCTGGTATTACTTGGTAAATTAGCAGTAATCTAGCAAATCCCTAGCGACCATCCAGTCCACCCCGTCCTTACATTGTGCCAGTGAGTCAGCACCTTCTGTAATTTTACTCTCTGTAATAATTTGGTTTAATTTTTCAATTGTGGCATGTCATAAAAAAGAAATGGTGCACAAATGATTTATTTTTCCCCCTGACTGATGGCCAATTGTTTCCTGAATAGGTTCAAAAATCAAGCCACACATGATGCAGATTTAACCCAGACTAACCTCTTGGTGCAGGGATGAGCCCAGGGCTGTTTTCTTGTTGAAAGTGGGACAGACATAGATTCGACCACAGTGTCTGGATCTAGAGGTCAGCATGAGGACACTGTCCCTTATCCAAAAAGCTCTTTCACCTTTTCAAATACACACGTACACCAGACGTGACACTGACGGAAAGTGGTCCGCATAACAGAAGCTGCATGTGCTATTTTTAACCTCATCCATCTGTGGATTTTATAGCAAAAAATGAAAGGAAAACTGCATGTTTGCAACAGCGACAGAAAAGGTTGATGAAGAAACAATCTTGTCCTGATGATGCATCGCAGTATGCAATTTGCACTTACAGTATGCGATAATGCACAGTCAGATAGTCATTATTGTGAATATAAAGCCAGACAGAATGATTATGACCCGACATGAAGCAAAAAAAAAAAATGAAAAATACCCTGAAAGAGCAACAATGACTGTACATTCTTCTTATTACATGGCTATTTACTAAATAAGTAAATAAATGTACATTAAATATTTTAGTTCAAGTTCTACTGTGCTAGAAAAAAGACTCTTAACAAAGAGAAATGAAATTTGTACAGACATGCAGTTTATCAGGTCAAATACAATACTATTTTTACCTCTGAGTTTCACGCTTAACCAATCAGAATCAAGTATTCTAGAAAGCTGCGTGAAAATCTACGCAAGGATATACAAAACGAGCGATTCTAACATTAAGACCAAAAGCAGACTTTTTTTTTTTTATTACTTTTATAAAACAGTTAAATAAACAAGCTAATAACTTGCATTTTATTCAATAAGGTTAGTCGATTTTCGTGCCGCCAACGAAAGTAGTTCTGAAAGAAGCCGAAGCGGATTATGCGAATAGATGAGTGAATGATTCAATGACTCACTCAATGAAAGGCGCTTGATTCATTCCTGAATGAATCTGCGATTTTGAACAAATTGAATGAATGAATCAAATGAATCACTCTTGAAGACAGTTGCTTGTCGCCACCTACAGGCATAATGATGAAAATATCATTGAAAATCCTTACCACTAATACATAGAATTACAGTCTGGAAGGAGCAAACATGGAAAAAGCAGTGAAAATTCCCAGTATATCAGCACTCTTGGAATGCCGTTCAGCCAATCATATTCCAGGATTGGAACTAGTTTCTGTATGATTGTATATTTAGAAAAAGAAACAATTAGTGCATTAAATAACATAATTTTAAAACATAATTGTGCCTTTTTACAAATGCATCATGAATACTCATTTTGAAGTATCTGTATTTTTTGTACTAAGTTTTTTAGCAATCAGTATCAAAAAAAGTTAAAGCAGCAAAAACGGTGAGAATATAGAGACTTAATGCTATTATAACTGAGAATAGATTTGTGTGGGTTAATGTGTTAAAGATGACGGGTGTAATTATAGCTAAAATTATACTGTTGCATTGAAGAACAGCACAATGGGGAACTTTACTCATGCATGCCAACTATTATCTTTATGCTTTTTTGTGCATGATGTCTGTTTTAGTAATGGCTGCTTGTCGAAAAAGCAATTTGCTATTTCTGTTGGACTGTGGTATTATTCTGCTGTTGAAATTCGGCTTTGTTTAGTGTTTTAAAGACTGAAGCAGGTGGCTAATTGCATTTATTGTTTGTTAGGCCTTTAAGTGAATTATAAAGAGTTCAGCATGTGTACTAGTTTCATCGAGGTTTCCTTAAATCCTCTATTATGGCTGTTGCATTCCAGCATGCATTAAACCCCCACCACAGCACCTGTAACCTCTTGACCTCTGAGGTGAAACCCTGTTGCTGGCAACATGCCATACAAGACCAAAGGATTGTGGGTAATAATCCGTCCAAATCAGGGCTCAGACTGGCGGTTAGAACTGTACTTCTTTCAAGGTGTTTTAGGAAAGCCCACTTGTACCCAGAAAGATTCAACAGAAATGACAAAACAACTCTTTTAATTTTAAAACTTGCATAGACACACAATAAGACACTTTGTGATTGATATATTGAAAAATCAATTTTAAACCATTTTAATATGTAATTGTGTTTTGCATATAATACATAAAAATATTTTATGTAGTTTTTAAAAATAATTTTTCATATATTTAATTTTTATATTTTAATATATTAATATATAATACATGTAAGTATTTATATTTTAGGTTTTATTATAATTTTAATAGAATAACATTTTCAATATAACCAATGAAAATGATTTGAGTTTTTATATATATTTATTATATTTATATATATATTGTGTATATATTTAAAAATTAAATATATTAAACATTATTTTTTAAAAACTACATGAAATATTTTGTATGTAAAACTATTTTAATATTTTTATTATTTATATACATAAAATTCAATGTGTGTATAAATTGTGTGTGTATATAATATATATATATATATATATAATATATATATACATATATAATTATATATTATACACACACATAATCAAATATATGTATTCAATCAAATTATTAATAGTTTTACATGTATAAAATATTTTATGTAGTTTTTAAAAGTATATATTATATTTAAATATATATAATATATTTATATATTAATAAAACTATTAATATAAAAAAATATTAATATATATATAATATTTGCATTTATTATTATTATTTTTTTTATTAAGTATATTTATTAATTACCAGAACCATTTTTTTTTCAGAGATACAAAAAAAGGGTACATATCTCATAAGCCTGATCTATTTATTTGTTTAAATTTTACTCTCAATCAAATGATTGGCTGGTTGTAGACTGATTGAAGCGCATAGAATGAGAAATGGCAAATAAATTGCAGTAGACCAGTATATTTTTTTTCTCCACCTACATAGACTCAAGTTTACATGTGTGAGAAAGCCATTGTCCATAATTAGAAATCAGAATAACATAATATATCGAGAAAAGATTCCTCTAGGACTTCAGTACTGGCTCCAATGGGTTAAAGCCCCAACCTCTTGGCTACCACCCTCAGAAAGCTACAGGGAAAAGCATGCCTGTATCCTTATTTATTTCGTGAGGCTGATATATCGCAGTCTTTTGACTAGTGCTGGGCTAGATTCCCAGCTGATGACTCAGTGGCTCTAGTGAACGCTGCACAGTTCCTCCACAACTATAATCACATTATTAACCACGACAAGTGTATGATGATACTGAGATGGGCATATTTGAAGGGATCATTTTAGCAAGGTTTAAATGATCAACAGTGCACTAGAATCCAGATATGAGACCTAATATCTTGAATAAATAAAATTATCCTGAATTTATGCGTGTGTTCTGTTAAGATACCCAGCGCTTATGCCATGTGCCTGCGATAGACACTTTTAATCCAGTCATATCTCTGGAAACAGCTTGTCTCAGAGTGCCAACCAGAAGGAGGTGTACCGTAAAACATCTAATATACATGACCGTTTTTGGCTTCAATCAAACAATCGGATTCATTGCAACATGCATGTTATGTGGTTCTGCCAAGTCTTGACCTTAAATTTATTTTAACCACTCGTATCATACTTGAGAGAAGTACATTTGCACAATTTTTGCGTTTTGCATCTACACTTCCATTCAAATGTTTTGGGTCTCTTATGCTCTCCAAGGCTACTGCAACTTGGCACTTAAGATTCAGCAGCAGTAGCAAAAAAAGCACTGGATACATCACCGACGTAAAGCTAATAACCACAGTTTTTATTTTATGCGACGTGGCCGACATATGAGAAGAGTGCACTGACATGCATTAGAAGCGGAAGGCTGCATATTGAAGAATATCATGTGTTCAGGCTGGAGATGTTCAGCAAGAGTGTTCAAAGCTCAGCTGCGTCTGTCTGACAGCAGTGAGCTACACAAAGCAGACAAACACACTTATTAGTCATACAAGTGCAGATGGGCACAGACTGTATTTGTCGGCTGAGATTATGTGTGACATGCATGACTCGGCGAAGACGTTGCTCTTCCTCATGATTTGCTGTATCTCTTCAGTTATTATCCCTCTCTCAGCATGATCCTCCTCTGTGTGTCTCTCTGGCATCATGTCTAATCTCTCTCTCTGGCTGCAGTCCAAGTCCCAATTCAACATTCTGTCTTTGAAAATCACAAAAGACGCCTTTCAATTCAGTCAGATATATTATACTTTCAAATTTTGATTGAAAAAGGGCTTACAAAACAAATGGTGGTCTACAAATATGGGTTTTTAATGATTTATGAAATGTGATTTTTAATTTAATATAATATAATTTTTTTTAAATCATTTTTATTGTTGTTTTGTTATCTTTTAATATACAAAATGATAAAGACAAACATTCAGCCATTACCACAGGGAGTAAAAATCAAAATACCATTAAAAGAAAATAAATATAAAATAAAAAGAATAATATACATATATATACACACACACACACACACACACATATATATATATATATATATATATATATATATATATATATATATATATATATATATATATATATATATATATATATATATATATAATTTAATATAATTACATTTAATAATTTAATATAATTACATTTAATAATTGTTAACTTAATTGACAGTATATAAGATGTATAATGAATTGATGAAAAGAATTAAAAAAATATATAAATAAAACTGATATTAACTGAACTTAATTGACATTGACTTATCCAAATGAGATGTGAATTGATGAAAATACACTTTTTTTAAATAACATATTTTTAAATAATGTGTATATATATATATATATATATATATATATACAATACATAATGTTTTTTTTTTATAAAATGAGTTATACTTTACATAACTTTATATAATAAGTAATAAGTTAAATAACTTATTTTGCATAATATTTTCTCAATTCATTTAAAAATATTTAAAAACAGAACATGCTCTATTTATTGACAAGGTGTACATTCTGTAAATGATATTGTACATTAAGTATCTTTTGCTCATGCAGCTACTCATAAAATAGGCAGAGATCTAAGATTAATAAGCCTGATCGATCAGCTGATCTATCAGTACAATCAGTGCAGCTGATAGTATGGTAAATCCTTGTCTGTTACACTAGTCAACAGTTTCCCCACACTAAACATTTTATTCCAACACTCATAAGAGGATATTGTGAATTTTTAGGTTACTTGGGAAGTTGTAAAAGTTGGTCAGAAAGGTGGAAATTGTGGACTTTAAAAGTGTTTATTTGTCTCCCTCTGCAGGTGAGTCAGGGGAATGTTCCTGGAGTGGAGAGCGCCTCTCTGGCCATGGACACTGAAGAGGGTGTTGAGGTGGTCTGGAATGAAGTTCTCTTCCATGACAAGAAGGTCTTTAAGACGGTGGAGGTCAGTGCTCAAAACAACCTATTTCTGAGTATATTTTAGTTTACACTACCGTTCCAAATTTTGGGGTCGGTAAGATCTCTGTGTTGCATTTGTGTAGGACAAAATGAAGGAGATGTTTGAGAACCTGATGCAGGTGGATCATCCTAATATCGTCAAATTTCACAAATACTGGCTGGACATTGGAGACAATCATGCTCGGGTAACACACACACACACACACCCTGCTGGTATCGATATCATTTTCATTATAATGGTTTCATATTGTTGTTTGTGGTGTAAAATAACTACATCAAAGTATCTCTTAACGGTAAAGTGCATTTTTCATCTATTTTGATTAACTTAATTGGAAACAAGGCTAGTATGTAACCTTAAAGACCTTAAAAATCAATATTAAAGGGTTAATTCACCCAAAAATGAAAATTCTGTCATTTTTTTCTGTCATTCTGTCAGTTTATTACTCACCCTCATGTCGTTCTTCAACTGTAAGATCTTCGTTCATCTTCAGAACACAAATTAAGATATTTTTGATGAAATCTGATGGTTCAGTGAGTCTCTATTGACAGCAAGACAATCAACACTTTCAGATGCCCAGAGAGATACTAAAACATAT
Source organism: Zacco platypus (assembly GCA_038088235.1). Classification (NCBI taxonomy): domain Eukaryota; kingdom Metazoa; phylum Chordata; class Actinopteri; order Cypriniformes; family Xenocyprididae; genus Zacco; species Zacco platypus. The sequence continues at coordinate 5,042,542 of CM076065.1, forward strand.
TTATACCAGTTCATGTGAGTACAGTGGTTCAACATTAATATTATAAAGTGACGAGAATACTTTTGTGCGCCAGAAAAAACAAAACAACGACTTTTCAACAATATCTAGTGACAATATCTTTTGTTTCAAATCAGTGGTTTGAGCGCCACGGTCACGTGATTTCAGTAAACGAGGCTTCGTTACGTCATAAGTGATTCGAAGTTTCAATAGCTCACGTGACTTTGGCAGTTTGATACGCGAACTGAACCACTGATTCGAAGCAAAAGATTCGTAAAGCTTTGAAGCAGTGTTTTGAAATCGGCTATCTCTAGATATTATTAAATAAAGTCATTATTTAGTTCTTTTGCCGCACAAAAAGTATTCTCATCACTTCATAATATTAAGATTAAGGTAATATTTCCATCCATATGAACAATACAGTCATTTTCAAGTTTGCATTGGTAGTGTGAAAACCAATAGCGGACTTGCTAGCAAAAGCGAATGCTGTCTAAACAGAAAATGAAATCAGATCTGACAACATATAATTTGCAGTTTGAAGAGTCTAAAACTACAGAACAATAAATGTAATACTTTTGCTACTCTTTTAGAGACATCCTGCTTTTGTCACACACTGTTTTTCGCCTACTATATACGTAGTAGGCAAGTATGAGATTTCAGATATAGCCTAAGATGATATTTTATGGCCTTTATTTCGAAATAGCTTTTCTTTTTATATCCCTCACAGGTTGTGTTCATCACGGAGTACATGTCGTCTGGCAGCTTGAAACAGTTCCTTAAAAAGACCAAGAAAAACCACAAGACCATGAATGTAAAGGTCAGGCTTTCCTAAGAATTTTTAGACAGAGACTGATGTCTAAATACATGCTGTAAATAATTATTGTGCGATGCTGTGATGTTTGTGTTCACATGAGACATTGCTGTGTTTCAGGCCTGGAAGCGCTGGTGCACACAGATTCTCTCTGCCCTCAGGTGACGCACTTTTTCATTTGTGTTGAAGGTTGTGTATGTTCAAACATGGGAATTTGTACATTAACAAGCATGCAACTTCTTCCACTCGTCAGTTACCTGCACTCCTGTGACCCTCCCATAATTCACGGCAACCTCACATGTGACACCATCTTCATCCAGCACAACGGCCTCATTAAAATTGGATCAGGTATATTTTCCACTGCACTCATTTTTTTATTTCTACTCTAAGTAAAATATCCTTTTTTACTCTAATTTTTAACTGAAAAAGTCTCTTCTTTCTAATGTTTTTTTCCTCTGTAGTTTGGCACAGATTGTTTGTGAATGGTAAGCGATATTTAAAACATTTCACTTAATATGTACAAACTTACTATGTTACCAATACTGATAAAAATGTATTAACCCTGGAAAAGCCTGACATATGAAAGAATAGTCATAAAAATCTAATTTTTTGATTGTTTATTGAACCTTTAGACAAAATGTATATTCAGAATATAAGATTTTTTGTGCAGTTTCATACTTGATACAGCAGACTTTTAAGGCTCAAATATAGGAGAATATGGCACTCACACCGGAGGAAGAAAAAAACATTTTGAACAACAGTTTTGTTCAGATGCCCAAATATACAGTATATATGAGCAGAAATATACAATTTGGTGCAGTTGCTGATATTTATATACTTGTAATATAAATCAGTTAGATCTTTGTAACAGTATTACAAACTACAGAAAAAAAATGCATATAAATATCAGTTGTCATTCGATATCTCGCAATAATGTCTTTATAAAATAATATTTAAATGCTTAGTTTTATGATCAAAGCTCTGTAGATTTTATAGTGTGGGGAAAAACAATGCAATGATGAACAAATAAAGCCTGATGAATCCTATTTAAAACTCAGACTTTTTCTAAAAAAAAAAAATGAAGTATGGGTAATCATGTAAAATCTGCTTCAGTCACCTTGTGTTCACCTTGAAATATTACTAACAATACAAAAGTTATTCTTTGGTTTACTTTATAAAATTTCACTGCAAAACAACACGTTTACTACGACCTGAAAGGATGTTTTAAGAATTCTACTAAAGGGTCTAAAAAAGTATAAATTATCAATCAGGCGACAGAAGTTGTGGATTGTGTAAACATGTTTGATCATGTTTATAACTTGTAAGCGATTCAAATATGAGACAGTATGTTGAATAGGGTAAAAGTTAATGTAGAAAATGTACTTTTATGAGAGTTTGACCCGATCTGATTATCTGTTCTTACCCAGTGTTCCCAGAAGGAGGCGTCCGTGGTAAATTAAACCAAAACCGAGATGACAAGAGGAACCTGCACTTCTTCAGTCCAGAGTACGGCTGTGAGTGTGACCACATCTTCACTTTGTTTTCTACTGGATGTTTGTGTAGACTTGATTTACTGGTCTTTTTTGGTTTATATATTTTATATTTTCTTCTCTATTCTTAGCATGTGAAGATGACTACGCCATTGACATCTTTTCCTTTGGGATTTGCGCTTTGGAGGTGAGATCTCAGCAAAGCATGACTTGGCAGTGTTATATATTACATGGGACTCTGTATTGCACTGAAGCGAGCCAAGTCCCTCATGCAATGATTTTGAATTCCTCCAGATGGCTGTGTTGGAGATCCAGGCCAATGGGGATTCTGTCGTGTCTAAGGAGGCCATAACCAATGCGGGCCAATCGTTAGAAGACCCCCTTATGAGGGTATGTGTGCAGGCATGATGTTGTTTCAGGGTTTATGTTTGATAAATGCATGATAGATGCTTTTCTAAGTAATTAGATTTATTATTTTCAATTGGCAGATAAGTTGAAAAAAACACCACAGGCTTATATTTTAGGAGGGATTTGTGTCAGAGACTACTCTGCTAACAGGAAATGTTCTCAGAACTTGGGCTAATGTTTTGCCAAGGTTCTCTCAAAGTTATGAACAAACATTCTTTTAGTAATGCTAATAAAACATTCGTTCAAAGTTATGCGGTCTTTAATAATTTTCTCAGAACGTTAGCACAATCGTTCATGGTGATTTATGTTTTACTTGGACATTCGTCTAACATTTTGTAAATATTACTACTCCTACTTTCCCATAATGTTAGGAAAATCATAAAATGGAACGTTTGCATAACCAAAAAAAAAAAAGAAAGAGAGAGAAAACATTTTGTCATTTTCATAACTTGATGGGAATGTTAGTAAAACATTCTTGCAACAATTTGACACTCTTTGACTTGGGCCAGTAAGGAACCACCTAGCAACCCAGGGCACCCTAGCAACTGCATAGCAACGCCCTGGAAACCCACAACACCCACAACATTGTGGTGTTTTTTTCACAGCAACAACATTACTCAGATTTTCTTTAGAAAATGTAAAAAATTTTCAGCAGTTTTATTATCGTTAACTAAAACCATAAAAAAACCTTTTCTTTATATATATATATATATATATATATATATATAGATAGGTAGATAGATGGATATATATATATATATATATATATATATATATATTTTCCTCATTTTCATTTCAATTTGAAGTACTAAAATATTGTAACTAAACAAAAACTAATAAAAATGACAAAAGCGTAACAAAATTCCAAAAATTAACTAAAAGTAATATGAAAACAAAAAATATGAAAATAAATTCCAATTCAAAATATTAACAAAAACTATAATAGTATATCAATGATACTAAAATGACACTGTTGCTGTCATGGGCTGCGTCCGAAATCACATACTCTATTAAATAGGTACTCATTTTGAATATGCAGTTACTTCCGATCACTAAAAAAAACTATGTTCTATATATTATAAATGTAATCCAGATGTACTACATTTGTCATTATCATGTGACCTACCAGCGTCGGTTGTGTCGCTTCATTGCCATTCACAAATCCTCTCCCGTGGCTTCATGGGATAGTGAGGTGTCATATGCCACCGAAATTGATATGTCATCCGGGTGCTTTTTGCCAACTCTTTTATGAGTACTTTGAATTCAGACACTTCTTTTGTCACATACTGTACCATATGCAGCAATGCTCTTTTTTTCTTCCTTAACAGGAGTTCACCCAGTCATGCGTGCGTCACAACCCCAGACTCCGCCCCACAGCACATGACCTGCTGTTTCACCGCGTGCTGTTTGAAGTGCACTCGCTGAAGCTGCTCGCAGCACACTGCCTCATCAATAACCAGTGTAAGTGTGCTTGAAAACAGATCAAAAATGGGAATGCACTGATTGTAACTGCACAGAATAAATGACATTGTTTTAAACCACAGCAAAAAATGCCACCTTTCAATTTTATTTCCCTCCTCCTCTCTCACTTATAGTGACATATTAATAATTTCACATATAAAAGATGCATTTATATATGTAAAAGATAATTAACTGACTATGCTTTAGGAAGATTGATTGGAGTTTATTTTAATAGCTTGCAGGAAATCAGTTGCTTACATTTTAGTGGTCATTGTGCAAATGGTATTTGTATAAATAATATTTGTATATTGTAATTGACCAATTATTATCACAGTATTCCATAAAAACATGTAATAAATTAATATATAATTAATTTTAGATATGTTTATTGTGAAGGATTACCTAAATGACAAATTTAAGATGCATGAGATTGCAGGTAAACGACAGAATGGATTGTTATTATTGAAATAAAACTTTAAAAGCACTGCTTTCGTATTTTGTCTGGGTTCAAAGACATGCTTTCAGAAAACTGTGTGGAGGAGAAGACCAAATCATTCGACCCAAATGGAGTCATGGCAGAGATTATTCACAAAGATGATCGTCCCCCCGTTCAGCTCAAGTACGTCTCACTTTATACTGCCGCTCAAAAGCTTGGGCTCAGTAAGATTTCATTTGTTTTGTTTTTTTAAAAGAAATTAATACTTTTTTTCAGCAAGGACACATTAAATTGAGCAAAAGTGAAAGTAAAGACATTTATAATGTTATAAAAAGACAAATAAATGCTTCTATTCATCGAACAATCCTGAAAAAAATGTATCAAGATTTCCACAAAAATAGGAAGTGTTTTCAATTCATTCATTCATTCATTCATTCATTCATTCATTTTCCACCGCTTATCCGGGGCCGGGTCGCGGGGGCAGCAGTCTGAGCAGAGATTCCCAGACTTCCCTCTCCCTAGACACTTCCTCCAGCTCTTCCGGGGGGACACCGAGGCGTTCCCAGGCCAGCCGAGAAACATAGTCTCTCCAGCGTGTCCTAGGTCTTCCCCGGGGCCTTCTCCCGGTGGGACATGCCCGGAACACCTCCCTAGAGAGGAGTCCAGGAGGCATCCGAAACAGATGCCCGAGCCACCTCAGCTGACTCCTCTCGATGTGAAGGAGCAACGGATCTACTTTGAGCTCCTCCCGAGTGACCGAGCTCCTCACCCTATCTCTAAGGGAGCGCCCTGCCACCCTGCGGAGAAAGCTCATTTCGGCCGCCTGTATCCGGGATCTCATTCTTTCGGTCATGACCCAAAGCTCATGACCATAGGTGAGAGTAGGAACGTAGATTGACCGGTAAATCGAGAGCTTCGTCTTGCAGCTCAGCTCCTTCTTCACCACGACAGACCGGTACATCGACCGCATTACTGCAGAAGCTGCACCGATCCGTCTATCAACCTCACGCTCCTTCCTTCCCTCACTCGTGAACAAAACCCCAAGATACTTGAACTCCTCCACTTGAGGCAGGAACTCTCCACCAACCTGAAGAGGACAAGCCACCCTTTTCCGACTGTTTTCAATATTCACTATAAATGTTTCTTGAGCAGCAAACCATCATATTAGAATGATTTCTGAAGGATCGTGTGACACTGAAGACTGGAGTAATGATGCTGAAAATTCAGCTTTGATCACAGGAATAAATTATGTTTTAAAATATATTCAAATAGAAGTTATTTTGGATAATAATATTTAACTATATAAAGTAATAATATTACTGTTTTAATGTTTTTTTGAAATCTATTTTTCCTCAAATAATTACAGCCTTGGTTACTGTAAGAGACTTCAAAAACATTAAAAAAATCTTATCGACCTCAAGCTTTTGAACAATAGTGCAAAATCACTATTATATCGGATCTGACATGATTTGATACATGATATGATATATATGTGACACTATGTGATATATGCTTGATACTTTATTTTGACTGATCTCTCCTGTCCTGCAGGTATTCTCACGTTTCTCCTCTAGAGCTGGACAAGTTTCTGGAGGATGTGAAGTAAGTAATAATGTTAAAAAGTAGCCTGTGGTTTTTTTGTGGTTTGTAATGTGTCAATATGTGTTGCTGCCCAGGAATGGTATTTACCCACTGATGAACTTTGCGTCCGCTCGACCCCATCCTGTACCTCGTGCCCTCTCCATGTCCCAAGAACAGGTGGAGACAGTGAAGACCCCTACGCCAGAGCCGCAAGAGGCAGAAACCAGGAAGGTGTGTGTTCTTATCAAAAGACACTAAAGATGGTTCAGTTCAGTCAGTTTGTTCTCATTTAATCTCGAGTTGTCATTGTTCTAGGTGGTACAGATGCATTGTAACCTGGAGTCTAACGAAGACACTGCTAAAACTCATGTGAGTTTGTCACAGTTTAGTGTACATGTATTTAGGACACAATTGTTATCTAAAACAGAAAGATTTACAAGAATGATTTTATAAAAATGCATTATAAAACTGCATACGCCTGATCTGTTTGGACCCTGGAATGTAAGCTTATATATATATATATATATATATATATATATATATATATATATATATATATATATATATATATATATATATATATATATATATATATATATATAAAAATATAATTATATTTGAATATATAATTTTATATTTTTATACATTTGAAATGTATAAGAACATATAAAATGCGAATTACCAGTATGAACTATTGGCTTAAGTGGATGTAATAAAATTAATTTGAAATGACTGCTCAAAACAGATTAAATTTATAAAAACTACACATTTTTTTAGTATTACTCTGAAAGGTAATTTGTTTATTTTACTTGCATAACCTTTTACTTTCAAAAAGAAATTGATAAAAAGCCTGAATCTGCAATGGTTCATCAATAGGTGGCAGCAAAGTGAAACGTGACTTCTTAAACCCTTTTCCTTTTTTCAAATTTAGATTATTTGGTCTATGAACTTTTGATCTACAAAAAGACTAATTTAATGTGTCATTTTATTTTAATTCCAGAATTATTTTTAACAAAAAAGTTACATGGTGTACCTTTAAAAATGGTTCTCTTAATTTTTTTTTTTATCTTAAAAAAAGCAAAAAAACATAACCAACATCTTAATACATAACCAAAGATTAATTTTGGTACTAAAAACGATGGGTTTTTAAACGTTTTTTCTTTTATGCGCCTCTTCTTGACCCGTAAAGCGTTAGGAGGGTTAAATGTCTTGATCAGTGACAATTGTGTTTGAATGGGATTGTGATTTTCGGTTTAGTATCTTGTGTCTCTGGTGATTTATCTACCTTTGTTTGATAGTTATTAATGATAATGCAAACTAATATACTCATGTTAAAGGATACTTATGGAAACATCTGTGTGTTTGTGGCAAATGGAACTGATATCTGCTGTTTTCACAGCTCACCCTATTCTTGAAGATGGATGATAAACTCCATCGGCAGCTCAGCTGTGATATCATGCCAAGTGAGCGAAACCTTAACCTTAATAAATCTTTTTTTTTTTTTTTTAACAATCAATTTGCTTTATCATCTCTTCATAATATAAGTGCAATGATGGGTCAAAGTTAATGACCCACAACAACGGAGTCTATACACACACAGCAACAATATAATACGTTCACGACATGATTCATGTTTTTTTTATTTAAACTGAGTAGGAAATGACAAACTTGTGGTCGTTTCAGGTGACAGTTCCAGAGATTTGGTCAATGAACTTATCCATCATTCCTTCATCAGTGAGGTGAGACTAAAAACCACAGATTCATATGACATATATCTGCAAGTTTTCTCAATATGTACATCATCTCAAAGCATATCAGTATCCTCTTAAACGTTTTTCTTGTTTAACTTTTTGTCCTAAGCCCACATTTTGCCATCAATTTCCACAGGAGGATGGTGACAAGATAGTGGCGTTCTTGGAGGATGCTTTGAACCGACACCGTGGGTCCGCTAGTGCCATAACAACGATATGAATGACAATGCTCTGTTGCCATGGTGACAGACATTTACATGCCAGTGAAACCTGAGAGGGAGGCCCGCCAATAGATTGGAGAAGGACAATGGAAGCGAATGATCCAGTTTGTCAGTTAGTATGGATAGTTGAAATTGAGACTGTGGTCGATGGAAGGGCATGGCATACTGATTGACCAGGTTAAGGGGCACCAGAAATGCCCATCTAAGATGATTGTGCTTACCTCCCTGAGTCTCCGTCCAGCACTTCCAGGTGTCACTGTAGGAACCGTCCTTCCCACAATCCAAAGGGTGGCTTAAAGGCTTAAATTCTGCCTCTCTTGAAGAGAACGGCGTGTGGTGTAGGAGGTGTCTGCTGTGGAGAGCTCAATAGATGATTTATGAAAAAACAATCCCTTTAGAAAAGAAATATTTGTTAATGTTCACAATTGCCAATCTTATTCATTTTGCAGCTTAAACAAGATTCTACGGAAAAACAGAGGACAGAAGCATACTCTATACAGGTACGCTAATGCAGATGCCAACTCATTGGAAGTGCACAGTCTGGTTCAACATGAGGTCATGAGAAAGCTATGGCGATTTCATACGATTTTATTACTGAAACGTTCAATTTTTAGAAAAAGTAATCCAGAATGTCCACCCATAACTTAAGCAGTAACTGGGGCTGTTTTGGTTTCATTTTCTTAGTGTTCTGTTCCTGTTTTTCGTGCTTGATTTCCTAGTTAGTTTTCTAGTTTGTCCATTCGCTAATTATCCCACACCTGTTTCCGTTCTTCCAATTAGCATTCTCCTTAATTCTTTGAAACTTTTAAAGGGTTAGTTCATCCAAAAATGATAATTTACTCACCCTCAAGCCATCCTCGGTGTATCTTCTTTCAGTCAAACACAATCTTAAAAAATATCCTGGCTCTTCCAAGATTTATAATGGGATTGAATAGTGGACGATATTTTGAAGCCCAAAAAAGTGCATCCATCCATCAGGAAAGTAATCCGTGAAGTGAAGTGATGCGATTGTGTAAGAAAAATGTCCATATTTATAATGACTTTATAAACTAGAAACACTTGCTTCCGAACTTGAGTCGATTCTGGCGGAAGAGTGAAGTTTGAATGACACGTTGATGAATGCGGAAGCACAGAGGATAGAGCAAAACAACACACCGGTCACGAATTGCAAGTCTAAAACAAGAATTTTTAAAGAGAATTGTTGATTTTTGTTGCTGATTTGAAATATGTCATTTATTTGTGAGTTCGCCAAGCAGTTTTTGAGATTTCAGGATTCCCCCATTCAAATAGATGGGACTTGGTCTTGGATGCCCGAAATAGCTTTGCAAATATGGCCGCCGAGTGAACAGACTTTACTTAAAAGGGACTTTGGTCAGACTCTTATGAATGCGCGGACTGAAGCTACTGATTATAGGCTATAAAGTTGTAAATATGGATATTTTTTCTCACAAAAACGCATCACTTTGCTTCAGAAGGAGCCGTATGGATTACTTTTACGAAGGATGGATGTTTTTTTGCGCTTCAAAATCTCGCCCCCATTCACTCCCATTAAAAAATCTTTGAAGAGCCAGAATATTTTTAATATAACTCCGATTGTGTTTGGCTGAAAGAAGAAAGTCATATACACCTAGGACGGCTTGAGGGCAAGTAAATTATGGGCTATTTTTCATTTTTGGTGAACTATCCCTTTAAAATGAAATCTCTTCTCAACAACCTGCCATTACAATAGATGGTACAAATAAGCTCATACATATTCATTCAAATTAGCCACAAATTCGTCAAATAGTTACGAATTGCCATTAGAGTGTTGGTCCCGTTGTATACTAACGTGCGTTCTTGCGTTACTTGGCATTAACAAACCTTACATTAGTACTCGAGGGGGTGAGAGTTACGCTATCTATGCCATTAAACCAAATTTGTTGTTATTCAGGTAACTAGCTATAAACATCAAACATTTAACTAACTTGCTTAATATTTTCTTTTAAACTGATATGCTGCCTCGAAATGGGAGGGCGTTCATGTGCAATTTTTACCAAGGAAACTCGTGTTTGAGATAATTCCGAGATCCTATGAAGGCAGCATTAGTCTGCTATAAATAAGAATGCAGTGTTTGTTTGTGTTGCACTATGAATTGCATTTGGACACATTTTTAAAATACAAGGTAGCATAGCTGGAAACATTTACATTGACTTACTTGCATAGATGATGTTACTGTCCTGAGGAAATAATAAACCGCATTAATATGGCGTCATTGGACGGGGTCAGCTAGCGAAGGTGTATTTTCTGTGGAGTTACCGGTCATTTTTTAGTTTGTCAGTTTTCTCAAAATGCTATGTATCCAAATGTACTGCTTTAACTGATGTGGTTGATGCCAATCAAATGTGATTGTTTATTCTCTCTGCAGTCTACACATTGCCCTGTCAGCTATCACAAGAATGTCTTAATATGCAGTTTTTAAGGAGCATATACAGGAATGTATTGCCTTATATATAGACGTTGCTGTTTGCTGGTGTCTAATAACAAAAAACAAAACACTTTTTATATTGAATCACACAAGTAAGAAACCTGATGGATCCTGGTTAGTCAACCAGCTAACCAACTGTCATGGTTTTGGTGAAGACTTTTGTGGAATGCATCAAGATGTACATTTCTGTGGGAAACACTATAAGAAGTTTTGTCATGAGCATTTACTCAACCGAATAAAGACTATGAAATTAGTAACTGATTTTATTTTCACGATTGATTTTCTCAATGGTCTTGACCGGTGGTGTGAACCTTTCTAACTACATATTCCACGTAGCCTCGCTTTTTAATACTTAATGTAAACTATTTTAAACACAGTGTTTATTAAGTATATCATGTAAAGATGTTTCTTTAAAGATTCTTAATCCACAATTGATTCCGAGTTTAATGTTTAGCCTCGGCTCTTAATGTACTTGCCATATTCTGCGTGTTGCCAATTCTTCACAAAAAGACCATCGAGTATCTAAGTAAGTATCTAAACTTCCACAAATTTCAGAAAGGGAGAATCGAATTACTATGGAAATCACTTTTTTTGTACACCATTTGCCTCTACGTTCCCATGAACAACGTGGGCTGTCTTGATGCGTTCATGCGTGATATTTCGATTACAATGACAACAAAGGAGAGATATCCATTGGCAACAAAGCTTGGAATCACTGAACACAGTGGGATGGCAAACTTGAATCATGATGGATGTCAACTATTACTACACTTTACATGACTGCGGTGAGCGGGCCTCGAGTGTTGAATAATAAATATCTAATCAGTCGATCACATGGCAGCAATTGACCCTTCGCAGGCAGTTTGATTGACAGGCGATCTGACCAATCATAACCACGAATTCGCCATTTTGTCCGACAAAGCAGTCAGGGGAGTAAGTAGATTAACGTTGGTGAGCTTGAACTTAAATTGTGTGTACTCGCGTCTTTCCGCGCTTGAAACAACATTCCTTCTGATGTTCATTCATGTTTATTTGATGCTATAAATGAACTAGTATGAAGAGATGATCGGTTCACGAGGAGCTACAGCGCTCTGTCACGATGTAGAAAATTACAATATTTTTAAATATGAAACATATGTTTCATATCAAAAGTAATCTGAAACTGATTTCGGATAGGCTTCTGAGGGAGCGTAACAGTTTAATGATCTATTCTACGGCAAAATAGAGCTTTGGTGTTAACTACGCAAATATTTAATTACCACAGTAGTTAGAAATGACATCAGAAGTGGAAAACGTACATTTTTACACAAACTGACCAGCAAACTCAACTTTTCAATATCAAAGACAGTAAATTGGATACATCTATGCTGCCTTCAAAAATCGATTAGATGAAGGCATCTCTGGAGACAGGAGGTGAACTTTGGATTCTGACATGCCTTGATGCCTTCCTACCCTGGAATGTATCCTCCGAAGGCAGCATTTTTAACGTTTCGGACGCAGCCATCGTCAAGATGATCTGCTGAAGTTCAAACTGAGCATCAGAATAAGGAAGAAAGATGATTTAAGTGACTTTGAATGTGACGTGGTTGTTGGAGCCAGATGGGCTGGTTTGAGGATTTCAGAAACTGCTGATCCACTAGGCTTTTCATGCACAACTATCTCTAGGGTTTACAGAGAATGGTCCAAAAAAAGAGAAAACTTCCATTGAGCGGCAGTTCTGTGGGTGAAAATGTCTTGTTGATTCCAGAGGTCAGAGGAGAATGACCAGACTGGTTCGAGCTAACTCAAATAAGCTCTCCGAGGTCAGAAGAGCATCTTTGAACTCTCAACACGTCCTTGAAGAACTCCTGGAAACAGGCTACAATTCACACAGGCTCTCCAAAATTAGACATTACAAGATTGGGTCTTGATTTCTTATGTGTCATTCGGATGGTCAGGTCAGAATTTGGCATTAGCAACATGAAAACATGACTCCATCCTGTCTTGTGTAATGGTTCAGGCTGCTGGTGGTGTAATGGTGTGGAGGATGTTTTCTTGGTACATTTTGGGCCCCTCAGTATCAATCGAGCTTTGTTTAAATGCCACAGCTTACCCGAGTCTTGTTGCTATGTCCATCTCTTTTTGACCACCGTTCAGCAGGATAACACACCAAAGCTCAAATCATCTCAAACTGGTTTCTTAAACATGACAATTGAGTCAGTGACATTTTCAGCTCTATACTTTTTTTCCTGGTACCGTTAGATAAAAAGTGTTCAAAAGTTTGTTTTTGTTTTTTCATCTTCTAATCTACTCCACTGAAATGTGAAGGTTTCTCTAAACCTTCTGCTTCCCCGCAGTGTGTTATTGTCCGGTTTCACTTCCCGTCTCGCAGCATCTGCAGTCGATCCCCGCAGTTTTTCTTGAAGAAGGTTTTTGTACGGCTCTTTATCACTGTGTGTATCTATAACCACCCAAGTCACCGAAGCAAAAATAATCTCCTGTATCTTGAGCCTGGATCCCACTGATGATCAGCTGGAAAGTTCTCTTGGATCCACTTCCACTAAATCGAGATGGGGTAGACCAACTTCGGACATATGCTCTATAGATGAGGAGTTTAGGACTTTCTCCCGATTTCTTGAGGTACCAGCTAAGACAATATTTATCATCACACCATTTACCAACATCAAGACTGGTTTGACATGTGATTGTAACTGATTGTCCTCGTTGAACCGTCTTTGAAGGGCTCTGAGTCACTTCCACTTGACTGGAAACTGTTAACAATAACACAATTATTAAGACCAGTTCAAAAAGTACAACAAATAACAAGGAAAAGTGGAGTAAATCTATTAAGAAATGAGATGAAAGTTACCTAAAGTCGGAAGGATGGTGAGAAAAATGAAAAGTGCCATTTTTGCTGTGGTTTTGTGAGAAAAGCAGGTTGTGGTGAAGAGGTTAAAGTCACGGGATTATATAGCTGCTGCTCCACTGAAACGACAATGCAAATTATGTTGATCCCGTGAAAATAATCTTCACTGGAACAACAGAAATATGTGATTAAAGTTTATGTAACCATATAAAATAAAATTGGATAGAAAAATGTATTTCCTAACATAAAGGATGTTGAAGGTCAGAGAAAGATTTGCTACTGCATGATCATATTCAATTTTGTGCCGTCGCTTCTTTAGTTTTGCTGTATAATGAATCAACCAGTAATTAAAGTTAATCTAATTTCACATTTAACGGTTTTCTGTTAGTGCTCAACAGAAGCTTAAATCGTTTGATTATGCTGTTAAACAGTTTAGGTTTAAAGAAATAAATAGATTTTTGAAACAGTTTTATTAAAATATATATGACAAAAAAAAAAGACATAAGAAAATGTAATAGGATGGTTATTAAAATAAGTTCAATTTAAATAAGGTCAATAAAAGTTATATTAATTGCACAATCATATTTGTAATATGTATAATTTGAATGTTTTATATAATATTCCAGACAAGCCACGGAAATTTAACAGATTTGTTTTCAATAAAGAAGTAAATAAATGGTGTTGTGCATAATGATGTTTATTTCTTTTGAAAGTAAAATTATTATTTTTTTTTTTGCCCACGCTAAATAATATTAAAAATGTGCGTTTTATTAAAAAATATTTAATGAAGTGTGATAATTGTATTTTTTTTATTATTTGTACAGACTCTTATCTACCTACGTTATTCAGTTTAGATTTAGTGCACATTAATACACATTTCTGAAAGTGTGCCAGTTTACATTGTTGACAATTTCATCAGGGAAAACATAATTTCCCTATTAATATCAAAATGGTGTTTAATGATTAAGCTTGGCAACTGTTACACTGATGAAATATAAACTGAGTTTTTTTTTAATACGTTTTATTGTGAAGTTACAGAATGGCCTTATACTAAAATGCTTTTTTTTGTTATCTGCATACATATGTGTCGTACATGACGTGTCAAAGGTGGCCGAGGGCTGAAGAAAGCGAGAATAATGGTTCATTCAGCTGCAGTGCCATCCTAAAACTCCTGGGTGAAGGGAGAGATGCATGTCTGCGGAGTAACACATCATGATGAGATCCCAGAAAACCTGCCGGTCTTGATGCTTCCCAGTAGGTCCCGCTCTCTCCTGGGAATGAAGCCATATCCGAGTCCCCTATGACAGGTAGGAGTTGCATGCCTCATTTATTTATGAATCTAAAATCGAGCTCCCTTTGGGGCAGTGAACATCTGCTGTTCTCTTCTGGGTGTGAGAATCACTCCCGCCTGCTCATGCAAATATGACTTTCACTTCTGATTTTTATACTAACAGGTTCATTGGTTAAATGCATTGGACTGAAACGGGTATGATGGTAGCATGTTTTTGTTTTATTTTTAACTTTTAATAGAGTCTTTTTTTTTCATCATCCATTTTATTGCCGCAAGTTGTCACAATATATTTATTAATTCAATGTTGAAAACTATTTTTGCTGCTTAATATTTTTGTAGAAAACTGACTTTTTCAGGATTTTGAATAAAAAGCATCTTTTGATCAATTTAATGCATCCTTTTTGAATAGTATTAATGTTAAAATACATATTTTTGTTGAAAGTAATATATATATATATATATATATATATTTAAAGATCTTATTTTCTGAAGGATCATGTGACACTAATGATGCTGAAAATTCAGCTTTGACATCAGGAATAAATAATATTGTAAAATGTAAAGTTATTTTAAATTGTAATAATAGTTTACTGTAGCCTTGGTGAGCATAATAGACTTATTTGAAAAACATTAAAAATCTTAATTGTTCCAAACTTTTGACTGCCTTTGTACAATTTATTAATTTGTTTCATAATCTTTTGTGATAAATGGTTCCATTGTCCATATAATGTGACAACATGCCCCAGTAACAATCAATGAACTATGTAATGGTGTTATTGTGAATCAAGGCTCTCACGAAATTCATTTTTTGGTGGGATTCACCCATGAAGGATCCAACTCATGTACTGCCACTAGATGGCTGTAGAATACAGAATTCCACAGTTCTATCTCCATGGCAACCACACCTCATTCTGTTCTATCAACTTATGGTTTTAAAGGATGATTTTTTTTTCTTCATTTTTTTTTTTTGTACAATCAAACACACAAACCTTTCTTCACTTTCACCCACTTTTCATCTTATCTCTAGTTAAGAATCAGCTGAAAGATCCAGCGTGACTACACTCATTTGTGCATGTTGTTCCCAGTTCTAGTTTTTCCTTTCATCTCTTATTTTTCGCCTCCAAATTCAGTTGTTTTCTAACTTCTCTTATTACCTGAATTACCACTAGGTGGCCTCAGTAAACTTCCAAGAGTGTAAAATGTTTTAAAACCATGTTTAGTATTATGCAATTTTACATTTTATCAATGTTTTGATTACAAAATAATAAGTACATAATTGAAGAAGTACTTTATATATACATACACATTGTTTCCCTGTATATTCACTCTGTTTTGTTTCCTGTATTAAAAACATTATAGGCTAACTGAGAAGAGTGAGCAGAAAGAATATTTACTGTAAGAAATTCTGCAGAGCTGCTGCTTTGTTGGGTATGTCTTTTGTTGTCTTTCCTTGAAATAGTACCAGATTATTTGATTGCATTGAGCCCTAGATTCTCTTAATAAAAGCACTTCGAACAACCACCTTTTGTCATTTCAGCAGAAGTACAAGAGTCTGTACAGGCGGCCTTCGAAAATCGACTTTGACAAAGGGAGACCTTGGAGTTATAAAGGTTGAGAGCCACTGATCTAGAGCAATCTAAACTGCCACCGCTTCATGTAATAATTTAATTTTCCAAGCAAAACCGCCTTTGGGCTGAACGGCACTTCAATATTCAGGTACAACAAGATCAGTTAAAGTTTGTCCCTGTAAGTTACAAGCAAATTTTCAATTTCTTTCCAGGCAACAGTGATGAACTGTGATAGCGACAATTGCTTTTCCTTCCTTTCCCATTTAACGTTTTTTCATACGTGTCATTTAAAAAATGACATTGTCATGCATAATTTGGCATGTTTAATTCAGAGCTGCTGCTTTAGGCTACTTCAGCTGGAATTTTGTTTATTTGTTCTATTTCTTCAAATAGCAGGAAGACAAACAATATCATTCTTGGAAATGAAAAAAGGAGAAGAAAATGAAATTTCACCTGTTTATTATGATGTTCTCGAACTCACTTAAGAAGCTTCCTGGAGATAAAACAACAGAACTGTGTAGATTTGAAAGCCTTAAATGTTCCCTGAGTGCAAAATCAATAAACGCATCTGAAAGCATTTACCTTGGACCTTATGCGTGATGTCTGAAACAAACATTGAAATAATGTGCACCGTTCGGCATTAATGTCAGCTTTAGCTGCGGCCAAATCTGCCGTCGCAATGTCTCAACCCGTGTGAAGGCAGATTCACCGGCTCCCTGAAATGGTTTTAAAATGCCAGTGCGGGCATTAAGGCACTTCAATTCGTGCAGAAGAGCTGCTTTTCTGTCATCAGAATCCTGAGAGAGCAGTTTGAGAGGTGGAGATAAGACAGGATACTGTACACAGGCCACAGAAAACATCGCTCTTCACCTCTCCTTTATGGCGAGTGTAAATCCTGACTGCCTGCAGCACACTTCCCTTATTCATGTTCAAAGTGTTATATTAGTCAGATGAAGATTTTCTCTTAGATGTTTGTCTGATATTACCTTAATAATATAATTTTAATATTAAAGCTGCAATATGTAAGATTTTTGCAGTAATAAATATAAAAAAAACCGCTAGGCCAGTGTTATATATTTTGTTCAGTTGAGTACTTACAAGATCCCAAATGTTTCCAAATATTTGTAAATCGTAAGAAAATCGCAATTTTATCCAAGGATCCGGGATGTGTGAGGGAGTCGCCTGAAAATGGCGTATATTAAAAAAATTGCACAATTTACTATTTCGTTCCATTCCATAAATCATGCACATGATTTATAAATCGAGGAAACGAAATGGTAAATCGTGCGCACGATTTTGTAAATTGACCCTTCGCAAAACCCGCCCCTCTGCTGCTGTGGCCGACAACCCATGCGCTCTCACGCCACACATCATGTTCTCACGGGGTGAAAAATACCTCGTGGAGCAAAGAGGACACTGACAACAGTTTCATATTTAAAGTATTATAATGTTTATAAAGTTTAAACAATAAATAGCGTCTAGTGTGTGTTTAATGTGTGGTGACAGATCGCAGTAGCTCCTCGTGAACCGATCATCTCTTCATACTAGTTCATTTATAGCATCAAATAAACATGAATGAACATCAGAAGGAATGTTGTTTCAAGCGTGGAAAGACGTGAGTACACACAATTTAAGTTCAAGTTCACCAACGTTAATCTACTAACTCCCCTGACTGCTTTGTCAGATAAAATGGTAGATTCGGGGTTATGATTGGTCAGATCGCCTGTCAATCAAACCGTTTACGAAGGGTCAGTTGTCAACACTGGCGGGACGCGAGCACAGTCAGAACATCCAGCGCGTTTATGTGAACGTCCTCTCAGTCTATCGAATACTAACCTACTTTTTTCCCGTCATCGAATATCTTGTTGTTTCACTCAGAAGTGAGATCGCGTTATGAAAGTAAAATGAATTGCGGATTACTTTGGAGGGGAGGCTTGAGCGGTTAAGTGAGACTTGTACCTACAGCTCTTGGAAAAATGCCGTTTTGAACATTGTATTCTTGAGCTCAAAAACTCAAGCCACCAATTTATTTACAATAAAGAGCTTTATGATTTTCAGGGAAGATGGGTCAACTGTGAAATTTTAACCTAAAACTGAATAAATAGTGAAAAAAATGTCAGATTAGATAATCGAAAATTGTCTCTATAGTCTCAAACTCTTTTTTTTTTTTTTATTAAACCAGAAGATGGCAAAGGTGAGCTGACAGGCATGTGTATGAATATGAGCATATGTGCATGCCTTCTTTTCTCCCATCTCTGTTTAATTAGTGATCACTTGAATTCCTTAACATTCAAAACACCCAGAGCACTTTAGTGATGACCTAGAAACCACCCAGAACACCCTAGCAACCGTATAGTTTTTAGTGTTTCATAGTGTGTTGCTGGGCATTTGCTAGGTAATTCTTATGGTTGTTAGTGTGTTGCTAGCGAATTCTGAGTGGTTGTTTAAGTTGGCAGTCAATTGCTTGGTTGATATAATATGGATGGATGGATAGCACCATTTTTCTCACAGACATGAATGATACCTCAAATTGTGCGGTTTGCTGAGGAGAGTGTGGTGTTACTGATCCAGAACACCTTAGCAACGACCTAGAAACCACCCAGAACACCCTAGCAACCATATAGAAAACTCCCTGGTAGAGCTGCACGATTCTGGATAAATTGAGAATCCGGATTCTCCCGCGATTCTGAACAAATAAACAAAATAACATGGAATTTTACTAGAGGTACTGATAAAATGTTAATTGCTGCATGTTTGATTAATTTGAATGTTTTATTAAAACACCCATAAAGACTTCACTTGTTTCATTACTGGATGAATCAGCGTTTTTGGAGCAAATCTCTTGAATGAATGAATGATTCAATGACAAATGTATTTTTTAAGTCATTTGTCGCCACCTTGTGGTGTAATGATGAAACTGACAGTCATTATTTGTTCAAAAGGTCGTTTCCAGAAACATTAGCGTTTATATCCGAACTATAAACTTTTATCTCCGTACTTCTGTGATGATTTGTATATTTATAACACTAAAATATCAATCCTGTGGTTGAGAAGTTTGTGAAAATCGCGTGGGTGTTTTAATTAAGATCGACATCTTTTAGCGATTAATCATGCAGTTCACTTTTTCCTAAAAAAAAAAAAAAATATGCAAATCTCATTATTTTGGTGATTACAGGTGTGGAATTTTTAATTTGGACATTTTTATTCTGATTTAGCTGATGGAATAGTTATTTATTCAGTATGTCATACTAATTATCGTAATTATTCTACATGAAAAGCATTATTTGATTATGCAAATTATCTGTTTTATTGATATGTGCTCTGTCTTTATGATACATCTTGTAAAAATCAAACTATATAGAGATAGTTCTCTAAAACATGTACAGGAGGGATTGAAATTAGTTGATATGTCAGAAATAAATTTGAAATACATAAAAAAAAATCAACATCTCTGTTTAACAGTATGCATAGAAAGACAATAGAACACAAATTTGCTACGCAGAGCGATTCTTATGTGTGTCTGTGATTAGTTGGAGCTGGTACATTTTCTGAGACACAAACAGCCAATTACCACTTCATTGAGATGTATAAATGTTCATCATGCAATGCCTTCATTTAAATAGAAGTTAAACGAAGATTTAGGCGTTCTCATAACAGACAAGCACACATTTGAATGGCAGTGCCGTGAATGATGTACTTAATTAAGATGTTCATTAATGAGTCAATAATGAGCACTCTTTCAGAGTATGTCAGAAGACACCCAGCGGGCAAATAAGAATCTGTTCATTAAGTACCGTGGTTTTATATGAGGGAGAGTTTCTCTTGATGTTAAAATAATCAATTTGCAAGCGTGCTGATTTGAAATTAGGAGGCGAAATTGTTCGTTGAGAACTTTGAACTTCTAAATGGCCATTTTGTGACTGAAGGAAACCGTCATTGTCATTTTCACTCTCATTGCTAATGTTGTATAGTACAAGTCTTGGTTCTTAATAATGCAATATAATTGAGTTAATATTTCAGAATATGGCTTGTAGCAGTGATTATTGTAATGCTCTATGAAAAATGCTAATTCTTATTATACTTCTGCATAATACAGCTAAAGCTTTGGGATAATGCTTTTGAATAACACAGAACCTCCTGAGTCTCACTGCAACACTTTACATAAGATCTAAATTAACACCAACCTACATGAATAATGGTGGAGAGGGAAAGTAGGTGAGACTGAGCCAATGAAATTTGGGTTGTAGGTTTAAAAATCATTCTGTGACTTCGATGATATTAAATTGTTGCTCAAAGCCGCAGGAATTTCCAAAATGTGTGAGTTGGAATATTTATGAGGTCAAACTCGCTGTTAGATTTGAACATTTTCTGAAGTTAAAGGGGGTCATCATTGCCTTGTGTTCTGAGTGGTTAGTGTGATATTAGGCGGTTGCTAGGGTGCTCTGAGTGGTTGTTAGTGTGTTGCTAGGCTGTTCTATGTTGTTAATGTGTTGCTAGGCAGTTGCTAGGGTGCTCTGAGTGGTTGTTAGTGTGTTGCTAGGGTGTTCTATGTTGTTAATGTGTTGCTTGGCAGTTGCTAGGGTGCTCTGAGTGGTTGTTAGTGGGTTGCTAGGGTGTTCTGTGTTGTTAATGTGTTGCTAGGGTGTTCTATGTTGTTAATGTGTTGCTTGGCAGTTGCTAGGGTGCTCTGAGTGGTTGTTAGTGGGTTGCTAGGGTGTTCTATGTTGTTAGTGTGTTGCTAGGGTGTTCTATGTTGTTAATGTGTTGCTTGGCAGTTGCTAGGGTGCTCTGAGTGGTTGTAGTGTGTTGCTAGGGTGTTCTATGTTGTTAATGTGTTGTTAGGCAGTTGCTAGGGTGCTCTGAGTGGTTGTTAGTGTGTTGCTAGGGTGTTCTATGTTGTTAATGTGTTGCTAGGCAGTTGCTAGGGTGCTCTGAGTGGTTGTTAGTGTGTTGCTAGGGTGTTCTATGTTGTTAATGTGTTGCTAGGGTGTTCTATGTTGTTAATGTGTTGCTTGGCAGTTGCTAGGGTGCTCTGAGTGGTTGTTAGTGTGTTGCTAGGGTGTTCTATGTTGTTAGTGTGTTGCTAGGGTGTTCTATGTTGTTAATGTGTTGTTAGGCAGTTGCTAGGGTGCTCTGAGTGGTTGTTAGTGTGTTGCTAGGGTGTTCTATGTTGTTAATGTGTTGCTTGGCAGTTGCTAGGGTGCTCTGAGTGGTTGTTAGTGGGTTGCTAGGGTGTTCTATGTTGTTAATGTGTTGCTAGGGTGCTCTGAGTGGTTGTTAGTGGGTTGCTAGGGTGTTCTATGTTGTTAATGTGTTGCTAGGGTGTTCTATGTTGTTAATGTGTTGTTAGGCAGTTGCTAGGGTGCTCTGAGTGGTTGTTAGTGTGTTGCTAGGGTGTTCTATGTTGTTAGTGTGTTGCTAGGGTGTTCTATGTTGTTAATGTGTTGTTAGGCAGTTGCTAGGGTGCTCTGAGTGGTTGTTAGTGTGTTGCTAGGGTGTTCTATGTTGTTAATGTGTTGCTTGGCAGTTGCTAGGGTGCTCTGAGTGGTTGTTAGTGTGTTGCTAGGGTGTTCTATGTTGTTAATGTGTTGCTTGGCAGTTGCTAGGGTGCTCTGAGTGGTTGTTAGTGTGTTGCTAGGGTGTTCTATATTGTTAATGTGTTGCTAGGCAGTTGCTGGAGTGTTCTGAGTGGTTCTTCATAGAGTGTCCGCCCCCTTTTTTAGTGGCGCTGGTTCCGGAAGTTTTTTTCTTTCATTTTCCTCATAGGGATTTTAGTCTTAGTTAAAGCCGTGTACCAAGACAATCAGATACATTACACGTTTTTGAAAATTGGACAAAATTACAAAGGATTGTACTTAACAGCTTTAGTGAGGTAAAGAACTACAATCCCATGAAGCATTGCTAACAGCATAAATTAAAAATGTACTGTCAAATAATATTCAAATTAAAAACAGAACTACTCAATTACAAATGCTGATTAAATGTATAAAAACAATATATTTTAAGCTTATTGCAAAATATGCAAATATATACAAAGATTTCAGTGTTTTGAGAGTGTAGGGTGACCGAATCGATTCATGGGAGTGGGCGGAGCTAAAGACCTATTTTAGAGCATGATGTTTTTTTCGACTCTCTGATTGGTTATTTTCTGTACAGCATCATGGGTGATGTAGTTTTTCACCAGGAAGTCCACTGTTCAACGCGATTATTTTAAAAAATAAGCTGAAATAATGCGGTTTAGCAAATACCATGGATTAACAACCTCGTAGCTCTCAGTAGGTCTGTCTTTAAAGTTTACACGTTATTGTTAAAAATCAGCTTGAATTTGATTGCTGTTGCACTTAGAAAGATATAAGCACTGCTTGAAGTAGTACAAACGCTATGGGGTGACTTGGGTCAGGGCTTTTAGGGGGCGTTTGTTACAAGCCCATGTGCGAAATTCTGCACTAGACTGTAGCTATAAACAACATTAGAGGGCTTCTAGATAAATACTCCATTTTATTTCCACATCACTAATAATACATTACACAACCTTTTCCCACACAAACAGCTTCAGTAATGCATTGGGATGAATCGTGCTTTTGAAAAATGCAAAGTTCGTTCTTAGTTCTCTAAAAAGATGCTCAGAACTCTTTTAATGTTCCCTCTCTAGGTTTACCGCAGTCAGTCAACAGTCTACATCTTCTTACAGAGCATCAACACACACACACACACACACACACGTATAGGACCTGGATTCCTGCGACTAGGGCTGATTCTGGCCATTTCGGAGACCTGGGTGTCCGGTCATACTCATTGGCACACTTTCAGCTGAGCATAGTTTGCCTAGAAACAGCCTTGTCTGGGATGAATTTATGTGTATGTGAATGTATTTGATACTTCCCTACTATATAGTGGGCGAAAAACAGTATGTGACAAAGTATTACAGATTTCTAGAGCTGCACAGTTTTATATAAAATGAGAATCATGTTTTTTTTTTTGGATTCAAATTGAGATCAAGATTTTTACACGATTCTGAATATACAGCCAAACAAAATAAGATGTCATTTACTTAGAGGTTCAGACAAAATATAAATTGCTGGACTCTAATCGCTGGGAAATGTTTGAATGTTTAATGGTTTTGAATGAATTCAATGACTCACTAATAAATACTTGTTTCATTACTGGATGATTCAGTGTTTGTGAACAAATCTTTTGAATGAATGATTCAATGACAAATAAATGTAACAGTCAGTCGCCACCTAGTGGAATAAGATGTAATTGATACAACCGAAACGTAGTTTTCACTATTTTGATCGCTATCGTAGACACCAGTGTTTATATACTATCTTAAAACTTATATCTCAGTACTTCTGTGATCATTTGAATGTTTGTAACACAGAATGAACTGTTCTCTCTGGCTCTGGCAGCACGAACACATATTTGAATGGTCCGGTATGATTTTGTCAAAGGTTTAAAAGACGCAGGCGAATCGTTGTCATTAATAAAATAAGATCATGTGAGTGCTTGAATCTTTTTATGATTAATCGTGAAGCTCTTTTCACGGTACTCATAAAAGAGTTGTCACAACGCCACCCACGTCATCACTACCAGCTCCACCCACTCGCTCCGGATCTCCGGAGTATTGATCACCTGCACCTGTTTCTAATCACCCAGCACTCCATATATACTCACCTCTCCGTCACTTCTGTGTCTGATCCCGTCTTGAGATGACACACAGACCGTGCCCCCGCTACTTACATGCTCTCCCAAGGATTCCCCAACGGATCGTCCATGTTTCCCGATTCCAGTTCTGGACTGAATTGAACCTCTGGACTCTTAAGAGACATTTCTACAATACACGGAAATATCCGTTAACTCACGAGCTAAGACACCTGTTTGATTATCAGTTCCCTATATCTGAACATTCATCTGTTCTTACCTGCTTATCTGCTTGTCTGTTCAATAAAGACTTTTACTTTAACGATATCCGTTGTCTGTGTCTGACGAGCAGGCTAGATGACCAACTACTTCCGGTGAGATACTGAAGTGTCCATATGGACACTTTACTATCCCATGAGGCCACGGGAGAGGATTTTTGAATGGCAGTGAAGCCACACAACTGACGCTGGTAAGTCACATGATAATGACAACATGGCGAATGTTTATGTCCAAATTACATTCATACTATATAGAAAATAGTTTTTTAGCAATCATTAAGTTGCTTATTCATAAGATTTCAGACGCTGCCCATGACTCTTCTAACCCGTATCTGCACAATCTGCCACCACATGCACTGCTTGACACATCCAAAACTTACAGAACTGCAACTCTGAACGGTTGCAAAAGACCAAACGCTGAATACCGAACTGACTCTTTGTGTCTGTAGCTGTGGATTAGACACTAAAATAAGTGAGGAATATCGATTACACTGTCACTGGTGTGGAGGGGGACAGATCCTTTCCTGACTAATTTGTAGGAAAATGCACCTTGTGGCTCCTCCTTTGACACAGTGTTTATTCAGGAGGAAATAATTGGTAATGGCTGAAAGGTACCGTGAGCAGAATGATTCTCATATTTCTGCCTGCGCCGGTAACGTCCCATGCATTTTTATGATGTACAGGAGCAGGATTAGAACTGATAATGTTCAGTAATTAAAGCTGCATGAATGGGTGAAATGGAGCCTGTGCTAAAACCCATTGCTTAGTTTCATATAGCTCAGCGATTCCCAATGATTTTCAGTTGGTGGACTATTTTTTAAAAAAGTGAGTGAGGATCATAGAACACCCCATTCAGCTTTCTTCATTTTTATTGCATTTCACTAAACTGCACTACAAATTCGAATTTGAAATTGAAGCAGAATTCAAATAACTTTAAATTTATACAAATGTAAGTCTGTCAAAAAATATTGGCCTGTTTGAGAGTAAAAAAGAGATATAGGTCAGTAAAGTTTTGAAAACAAATGAATGCCTTTATTCAGCAAGAAAACATTAAATTGATAGAAAGTGACCGTTACTTTTGTAATGTTACAAAAGATTTCTATTTCAAATAAATGCTGTTCATTTGAACATTCTGTTAATAAAAAAAATCCTGAAAAAACTATTAAACCCTTTAAAAATAAGAAAAATAATTTTTGTGCAAATCAACATGACAATGTTTTCTGAAGCGTCATGTGACTTTGAAGGCTGTCGTAATGATGCAGAAAATTCAGCTTTGCATCACAGGAATAAATTATATTTTAAAATATATTCAAATAGAAAATGGTTATTTTAAATTGCAATAACATTTCACATTTTTACTCTTTTTAATCAAATAAATGCAGCCTTGGTGTACACAACAGACTTAAAAAACATTAAAAAAATCTTACCGACCCCGAACGAGAGAGACCGATAGATAGAGAGAAGGACAATTTTTCAGTTCAGTCTAATCGCAGACTGTCTGAGCAAGTACTGCATTTGAATTTGAATTTACTTCGCAACCGTTTAAAAAGTATGTGTATGAAATCCACATGTACTACATCAGCTATGTTGTCATTATCATGTGACCTACAAACATCAGTTGCTTTTCTTCACCTCCATTCATAAATCCTCTCCCATGGCCTCATGGGATAGTAAAGTGCCCATCTAATACACTCTTCAGAATCTTGCCGGAAGCAGTAGGTCATCCGGAGACTTTTCGCCTACTGTTTTTCAAATACTTTAAGCGGGTACCAATTTGTGTTCTTATGCACTATTCTATACTATATTGTAGTGTAAATAGTGCGAGTAGTGTTCACTCTGAACTTTCCAAAAAGAAAAAGTGCACTTTAAATACCCAGATGATGCACTTAATTAAATCAACAAATGAAGTGTGGAATGTCGGACACTTCATGCACTCCACTGTCGCAGCTTTAAAGGGATAGTTCACCCCAAAATGAAAATTCTGTCATCCCTTACTCACCCTCAAGTTGTTCCAAATCTGTATGAATTTCTTTGTTCTGCTGAACACAGAGGAAGATATTTGGAGGAATGTTTGTAACCAAGCAGATCTCGTCCCATATTGACTACTATAGTATTTTTTTTTTTCCTAAGTTGATCTTAGAGACCGTTGGTGGCAATGCTGCTACGATGTGGTTAGGCTTACAATGCTTTTTGGAAACACAGCCCAGTTTAAGTAAGGAGAAGGGTCTGTCTGCGTCCCGCAGTACTACAACCAGGGCTGGGTAGGTTACTTTTAAAATGTATTTCACTACAGATTACAAAATACATGCTTTAAAAAGTCATTTGTAACGTATTTTGTTACATTACTCAAGTTTAGTAGCTTAATCTAAATACTTTAGAATACTTTGGAATACTAATAAGTGTGGAACAAACACAAAAAAGGTAATTGCAAGTTTTTATCTCACAATTCTGACTTTTTCCCTCAGAATTGTGTGATATAAAGTTGGTATTGCGAGTTATAAAGTCAGAATTATGAGATATAAACTCGCAATATTGAGAAAAGTCAGAATCATGACATTTACTACACATACTACATTCACAATTTTCATTCACCACATTCGCAAGTTTATTTCTCCCAATTCTGACTTTATAACTTGCAATTCTGAGAAAAAGAAGTCAGAATTGTGAAATGCAAACTCACAATTGTGAGGGGAAAAAACTAATTGTGAGAAAAAGTTGCAGTGACCTTTTTTACAATTATAAAATGACTATCACAAAACATGAAAACATGAAAACAGTCGAAAACATGAAACTTAACTCTTTTTCAACCTGTCAGAGTCAGAGAATCACCAATTGCTGTTTAAGTGACATTAAAATTCAAAGTAATCACTTTGGTAATCTAAAATACTTTTCAGATGTAACTGTAATCTGATTACCACCAATTTAAAATGTAACTGTAATGAAATGCGTAACTAAGTTACTTGTATTTCGTTACTCCCCAACCCTGACTACAACGTACTTCAAGTTACGCCTTCCGCGAAGAAACAAGCTGCAAGGCGAAGCTCTCGATTTACCGGTCAATCTACGTTCCTACTCTCACCTATGGTCATGAGCTTTGGGTCATGACCGAAAGAATGAGATCCCGGATACAGGCGGCCGAGGTGAGCTTCCTCCACAGGGTGGCAGGGCGCTCCCTTAGAGATAGGGTGAGGAGCTCAGTCACTCAGGAGGAGCTCAAAGTAGATCCGTTGCTCCTTCACATCGAGAGGAGTCAGCTGAGGTGGCTCGGGCATCTGTTTCGGATGCCTCCAGGACGCCTCTCTAGGGAGGTGTTCCGGGCGTGTCCCACCGGGAGAAGGCCCCGGCGAAGACCTTGGACACGATGGAGAGACTATGTCTCTCGGCTGGCCTGGGAATGCCTTGGTGTCCCCCTGGAAGAGCTGGAGGAAGTGTCTGGGGAGAGGGAAGTCTGGGCATCTCTGCTTAGACTGCTGGCCCCGCAACCCGGCCCATCCAAGCGGTAGAAGATGGATGGATGTGTGTAAGATGAGCTTATATTGCTTTTGAATCTTATTAAGTATGAAACAACAGCCAGGAGTAAAACAAAAAAAATTATGCTATCAAATTAATACAAACTCATGCAATACCTAAAAACCTTACCCTAAACCTTACCCTAAACCTACATCTTCCATAGCATTTACTGTAGAGTTTCATAGATAAAATACTGACAAAAACAAACAGGATGACTATGGCTTTGTAGTTGTTATATGATCCGAAGCCTTATCACTAGGTGGCGATAGTGAAGCTTAAAAAGCAAGGAAAGTGAAGTAGAAGAAGAGCAGCACTAGTGACGACTCTAGATTGTGTCTAGAAGGGATACAGCTGTGGTTGGAAGTGAGGCACAATCTCAGAATAAATAACAGTAATTTAAATGTGCTACTTATCAAAGTGTTTTATTAACATCTACACCTACCCTCACAATACTGCACAAACAGTTATTAAATTAAATAAATAAATATTAAATGGCTCTGATCTTCTCGCATCATCTCTTTTTGACCTCTCATGTGGTTCTGTGTGATTTGGACAACTTCAAGTCACGCCCCCTGCACCAGGCCACGCCCCTCTCGCAGTCCGCAGACAGATTCAGTTGGGCTGCTTCTTCATGGGTCTTTGGAAAGAAACCATCTCAGAAACTGAAACAAGGACACAAAGACGACGTACGAGCCAAGTTGTTTGATAGCCACAATTGGTGTTTTCTTATGAGAAATTACTTTACATTATAAAGACAAAAACTGACACATTCAATCATTCACGCCACTTTTTAAAGTAGCCTGCTCACTCACTTAATAAGAAGTAGGGCAACATTGTCTTGCAAACAGTGTTTTGAATATTCAAATCACAATTTCATCTCCGATTTGGTTCAAGGGTTAGGATTGTTTACCACAGATTTTTTCATATAGAAAATGAATGAGAAATTAAGCCTACTTCTGAAACCCAAGCTGTTGAGAAAAAGTGGTTACTGTCGAGCTCTATCATGACAGGTTTAAGACTCGTGTGATTGATGACGGTGAATTTGATTTCCTTAATTCGAACTTGATGGTCATAGTTTGAGACATTTTAACACAACAAATTACAAGAAGTACCAAACGGAGAGCAGAAAGAAGGGCGGATGTAATCCGACTCATCCCGCAGGAATCGTACTGCAGGGATGAGCCATTCTAAAATAATGTGGCTGATCCAGGGCAATTTGTTTTGAATCACTGGGATTTGACTACGTCTCGGTTAGTGATCCTAAAATAATGGGAGTTGTCATGGACAAAAGGCGGAGATGACATAAATCCTCAGAATCCATGCGAATCAGGGCTGCCGCTCCAGAGCGCATCGGGGTATTTTTCCTCCATCTGACATTAGTACAGTAAATCCAGGCCATGGCTGATGTTTACCGCTGCTGTCCACGCGTCCTGTCGGATCCATTTGTGTACACAGTGCCCTGCTGTCCCACGAATGTTGTTTTCTGTCATCGTTTACTCAAAAATAGATTTATTCTACCTGCTCAAGTTACTTATAATGGAACAAAATTCTTTGTTTACCCCCACAAAGTCATTTAAAATAGTAAAGTTTCTATTTGTGTAGAGACAACATGAAGTTTGTTAATTCAAGCAGGGGTTTTTTCTCCCTAGAATGTTTTGTGAGGGACTTAAAGGGTTAGTTTGCCAAAAAATGAAAATCCTGTCATTAATTACTCACTCTCACGTCGTTCATCTTCTGAACACAATTGAAGGCTTTTTGATTAAATCTGAGAGATTTCTGTCCCTTCTTTGATACGCAGCTGACATTTTGATGCTTCAACAAGTTCATAAAGAACATCATAAACATAAGTTCAACCAAACATGCTTGATGCGCAGGAACAAACCTCATTGGTTCTCGCTGAAGCTCAAACGTGCTGCGTAACACAAAAATGAACCTCATTGGTTCTCGCATTTCAATGTTTGAGCTTCCGTTTAGCACAACTGATGTGTGCATTGGTGAATGTTTTCATGAATAAAAGCCTAAATTCAATCTGTTCGTATAAAGCGATCATGCTACCGAACTAACAAAAATATATTCTAAAGAACATTTTGCTAATGTTCCCATTAAGTTATGAAAATGTTATTTCTGAATGTTCTCTGAACCTTCAAAACGACTCGTTTTTAAATGTCTTAAAAATTTTTTTTTCTTGGTACGAACTTTAAAGGAACCTTCTGTTTTCTAATTTTGTAAACTTTATGGGAACGTTACTTTTTGAATGTTCTCTGAAAGTAGTAACCTTTAAAAATGCGTTAGACGAACATTCATATAAAACGCTTCAGAAAAAAAATCCATATTCACCTTTTTCCTGAGTAAACGATGAGCGCCGCGCCATGAGGAATTACAACTTCCGTTTGGATGCTGTCTTGTTCCGGTCTCCGTAGGTCACAGACTAAACAGAAACTTTATGAACATAAAAATAAAAATGTGTGCAGGGTTAAGCTGTGTTGTTGTTGACTGCTATAACACCAAAACCCTGAAGAAATTCTTGGAAAATACGTGTTTTGAGCACCAACGAATCTGAGAATGTCCACACAGCGCCGAATTCCTTGCATTTTATGCTAGATTGGCAAGAGAAAACGAGCATGGCTTGCAGCTCTTAAGTTAAATATTAGAAAATATGCTAATTTGACTAGAGTAACCGAGTGAGACTTCCGCATTCAGAAATAACGTTTTTGTGAGAACATAAATAACTTTGAACGAACGTTCTATTAATGTTACTGAAAGAACGTTTGTTCATAAAGCCACAGTTCATGCATTAGTGTCACATGATCCTTCAGAAATGATTCTAAGACACTGCTGTAGGGTAGTCGTGACCTAATGGTGAGGGAGTCTGGCTTCTAACCTGAAGGTTGCTGGTTCAATTCCCACGCCGGAAGGAATTGAAGGTGGGGATTGTGAATGAACAGCTCTCTCTCCACCTTTGATACCATGACTAAGGTGTCCTTGAGCAAGACACGAAACCCCTAATTGCTCGCTTTGGATAAAAGCATCTGCCAAATGAAATTAATAAATGTAAATGCTCAAAAAATATCTCTTATTTTATCATTGTTGAAAACAGTTGTGCTGCAAAATATTGTTGTGGGAACCGTGATACATTTTTTTCAGGATTCTTTGGTGAATAGAAAGTTCAAAAGAACAGCATTTATTTGAAATAGAACTCATTTGTATCAATGTAAAGACACTTGTGATCTTTTAAATGCTTCCATTCTGAATGAAAGTATTATTTTCTTTCAAAACAAAACACCTTACTGACCACAAACGTTATTCATGATTAGAAAAAGCAAGAAAACTGATGAGAACGTCAGAAATAAGAAAAATCTTCAGTGGTTTTCAGATTTCATTACTGTGATCCACTGGTTTTCATCCTCTTGTTGTTTAGTGCTTGAATAGTCCATCAGTACAGCTGTGAAAAGTTAATCAGCGTGGCTTTTCCTATGAGCTTGTGAGGAATAAAGCTGGATGTGGCCGTGATTCCAAACATTTGCAGCGCGAGCAGCGACCAGCATTTCCTTTTCCTGGCTTTTCAGCCATGTAATCCCATTCTGCCATAATCAGACCGGGATTTCATTTAATCAATGTCCTAAACCTCAGAAAGTCGATTCTCCTCCACATTCATTCATTCAGCTTCCTCTTTCTGAAAGTGTTCCTGTTTCACATGCCTATACTTATCATTTAATCTATATTTCATTTATATAGTCTCAGTGTGGTTGTGTTTTCTTTTCAGTAGATTCGACAGAAATGACACCTCGCTCAAAGCCCTCGGTGGCATCAACAGGAATGTGAAGCTTCTGGATCAGATTCACATCAAATCCAATATAAATATGAGATGAGAGAGACTATAGATGATCCTACCTTTATGGAAACAAAGAAATTCCCAGCATAAACAACCAATATTGGAACAAGTTTGAGTAAACAAGTTGTTTTTCCTCGTAAGTCTGTCGGTTTCAGTCAACACTTGAAGATTTTATGAATTTAAGTGCCTCTCAAACTCTGAAGGGTCACTAGGGATAAAAGTAGCACAGGCCTCAATAATACATTTGAGCGATGCATTGTGGGAAATATTATTGGACAGAGTAACACTGTCGAGCCAGTACCATAAAAGCATACGGATAATAACCTCACAAGTTACAGATAGACGTGATCCGTCTTTTCAGGTAGAAAAGAAAGGTCCCAAGACGTCTCATTATTTTTTGGCTGGAAGATTTGTTTTTCACCCTTTACAATTTTTATTATGACATTTGCATTTCTGTCCACACTTTCAATAAGAAATAATAATAATAATAATAATAATAATAATAAAGAAAGAAACAAACACATCACACCCTTCAGATTGCAATTTCAGTCTCAGAGCTGAGACTTTTGAAAATATAAATTACATCTCTAGCCATGTGTGAACAATTCAAAGTATTCATTAAGCAATTGCTGCGATGACTGAACATCATAATTATTCTGTGGCTGAATACAGATTGGTGAGTGTAATTATCATTACCTTTGACCCTTAATAGCCTCTAAAGTAATGACCTTTGACCCTTAAATCCTAGGGAAAATGTACAACCTTATTTTCTTGCAGTACTAAATTGAAGCTGCTGTATTTGGAGCGGTTCACATTAATTAGTGTTGAATGTAATGCACAGAATTGTTTTATTCACAGTTAGTTTTACAGCCTGAATTCAAGGACAGACAGTTCGGACTCGCTAAAGTGTCACATTTGTCAATCTTTCACTTATTAGTGTTCATCGGTTTTTGGATGCTCTGTGTGTCGTGCACAGACAGTGATGAAACCGCTCAAATGTTAATTCAACCATAATAATTTGTTTATTAAACTAAAAAGCAATCAATTAAGCTTAATTAAAGGCAGCAGACAGGGAAAAATAGTAAATATTACGTTTCTTGGTTTCCTCAGAAGAATCTGCGACTGGCAAAATCATAATGAAATTATGTGACTATAATAATAAAACGAAGCTATTTTGAATTTCTTTCTCATGCTGAACACAAAAGAAGATATTTCGAAGATACTTCTGTAGTATGAAAAAAAAAATTCTATGGTGGCCAATGGGGTTCATCAGCGAGATTCTTCAAAATATCTTCTTTTGTGTTCAGCAGAAGAAAGAAGCTCAATTTCAGGGTGAGTAAATGATGACAGTTTGGGTGAACTATCCCTTTAAACACTCAAATCTAGCCTTGAGTTCAGTTCTTAATTGTATAATAGAGTCGGTGTCATTGATCCAGTCTGCTTAAATAACATGCTAGGCCAATGTCCTTTCATTCAAGAGTGATTATGCACAATACCCATTCGATAGCATAACAACTACTGTTATTTAATGCAATGACAGAACTGCGCTTTGAGAATCAAAGTACAGGCTTGTTTATTGCCTTTTGTCTATGTGTTTGTTTTGTGGTAATGGGAATTGCATCTAGTAATTCCCTTCACAGCCAGCAAAGTGAAGAAAACACTCCGGGAGTGTTTGGAACACAGTAAAGAAAATTCCACATGAAATATTCAGCGTGTCACGCTCATATGGTGCGCCGTTACGCTTGCGTGCATAAAGCGTTTCACTCTCTCTGATTGAGAGTGATATATGAAACAGTCTGGTACTTTCTCATATCACCGTACTGCATAAATGAAGTACTGAAACCTGGAAGACGATACTAAAGACACCTTCATCTCGGAGCGGCAGTTTCCTATCTGGACCTCTTTTGGAGTGATCAGCGCTGCGTTTTCTGCTGGCCGACTCCATCTGCTGATTTACATATTGATAGATTCGCCACGAATGGGAACTCATTTCAGCTTTGAAGATTCGGCTTAAAGCGAATGTGAATTAATTTAGATTCCCATTTCCTGCGCTCATAAGCTCAGGACGACCCTCGACCGACCCGAAGGAAGAGCGTGTCACAATGATTATGTTCACTCAATAAAGATAAGAAAATGGAATGTAAAATACAATAAAAGGCCTCGTAGCTTGCCATTTTATTGCAATGTGATCGCGTTAGTAATCGTTATTACTGAAATGTAATAAAATCGGCATGAAACAGATGTCGAGATAGTCTTTCCTTCCCTATTGTGATGTAGCCTAAATGTGAGTGAAACAGCCTCTCGAACAAGAAAAAATGTAGGCCGGGGCTTGATTTCGTCATTGGGGAATTATTTAATGGTTGTGGTTTGCTATTGGTCCATCTCATGTGAGTGACAGGTTGCCCCGCCCTCGCGCCAGTAAACGCATCATCAGAGAAGAGAAGTCGCTGCAAGGAGGGGAAGTTATTTTAGTTAGAGACTACGAGAGCACATAAATGTAAAATAAATGATGTGCACGGATGAATCATTTATGATACATACTGCAAAATTCAATAAAAAAAGAGTTGTCAACTTGGATTTCATGGTGACTTTAAGATAGCCTACATTCTTGTGTGTTTGCAGACACTGAAACATATTAACATTATAATATGTATATATATATACACACACTCACTTAAAGGATTATTAGGAACACCTGTTCAATTTCTCATTAATGCAATTATCTAATCAACCAATCACATGGCAGTTGCTTTAAAGCATTTAGGGGTGTACTCCTGGTCAAGACAATCTCCTGAACTCCAAACTGAATGTCAGAATGGGAAAGAAAGGAGATTTAAGCAATTTTGAGCGTGGCATGGTTGTTGGTGCCAGACGGGCCGGTCTGAGTATTTCACAATCTGCTCAGTTACTGGGATTTTCATGCACAACCATTTCTAGGGTTTACAAAGAATGGTGTGAAAAAGGAAAAACATCCAGTATGCTGCAGTCCTGTGGGCGAAAATGCCTTGTTGATGCTCGAGGTCAGAGGAGAATGGGCCGACTGATTCAAGCTGATAGAAGAGCAACTTTGACTGAAATAACCACTCGTTACAAATGAGGTATGCAGCAAAGCATTTGTGAAGCCACAACACGCACAACCTTGAGGCGGATGGGCTACAGCAGCAGAAGACCCCACCGGATACCACTCATCTCCACTACAAATAGGAAAAAGAGGCTACAATTTGTACAAGCTCACCAAAATTGGACAGTTGAAGACTGGAAAAATGTTGCCTGGTCTGATGAATCTCGATTTCTGTTGAGACATTCAGATGGTAGTGTCAGAATTTGGCATAAACAGAATGAGAACATGGATCCATCATGCCTTGTTACCACTGTGCAGGCTGGTGGTGGTGGTGTAATGGTGTGGGGGTGTTTTCTTGGCACACTTTAGGCCCCTTAGTGCCAATTGGGCATCGTTTAAATGCCACGGCCTACCTGAGCATTGTTTCTGACCATGTCCATCCCTTCATGACCACCATGTACCCATCCTCTGATGACTACTTAGAGCAGGATAATGCACCATGTCACAAAGCTCGAATCATTTCAAATTGGTTTCTTGAACATGACAATGAGTTCACTGAACTAAAATGGCCCCACAGTCACCAGATCTCAAACCAATAGAGCATCTTTGGGATGTGGTGGAACGGGAGCCTCGTGCCCTGGATGTGCATCCCACAAATCTCCATCAACTGCAAGATGCTATCCTATCAATATGGGCCAACATTTCTAAAGAATGCTTTCAGCACCTTGTTGAATCAATGCCACATAGAATTAAGGCAGTTCTGAAGGCGAAAGGGGGTCAAACACAGTATTAATATGGTGTTCCTAATAATCCTTTAGGTGAGAGAATGTGTGTATATATATATATGTGTATACACTGATTGAGATCAGGCTGTTTTTTTAGCAAAAAAAGTTGTAACGCTGGGAAAACATCATAATGAAATATTATATAATATGATAAAATATATATGAAATTTATATCTAGCTTGCAAAATATTTTTCAATAATGTTTGATTTTATTTATTTATTTTTTTTACTGCCAGTGTATTACCACAAATTACAGACCACAAATGTGCAATATTGTCCTTTTTCATACTATTACAGCGGAATGTAAAGGGGAAAAAAGAAAATAATCACAAGTAAAAGAATACAGCGACTAAAAAGAGCTCTTGCCAAAGATATTCTTGTTATAACGTCACGTTAAAAGTTATTCTCGTGATGTCTGAAAATAAAACATGCAGGAAAACTGACGGATAAGCTTTATTTGTAGGGCAACCTTATGATCTGAAATGATTCGTTTCAGTCTGTTTGAATGGAATTCCCACCCATAATTCAATAATCAGTAGGCTTGTCAGGAATGAGGTGGATATCTTTATATATAAATCTAATTTGATAACTTAATGGACTTAACCAACAGCTCTGTGCACTGAGAACAAAACAGCCAGTCTGTATTTAGCCTATATCTACTGTTTAGGCCTCAACACTTAAATGGGTTTTGCTGATAAATAACTTCTGACAGTTTAGCGAACGTATACTTGTGTTCTCTCCGTACCCTGCATGAGCCCTAAATGGTTTTATCTTTCTCTTTTAAAACTTTGGAGTGATGCCACGCTCTCAGCATGGCTGAATTGATTAATTATTTATTAGCTCTTGCCACTCACAGCCTGTCAGAGTGAATCTGAAACACCAGCAAATGTAACGCATCATCAAATCATATTGAAATGCAAACAATGGGGTACATGCATATGCAAATTGATCTCAAAGTTGACCCAGTGTTGTGAAGGCGCATTGAATGTGGCAGATGGAATTTAAAAGCCTTCAGTTTTACTCTGCTAAGCAGCTTACTGCTAATTATGGAAAATGATTTTCTTCATGTTTGTTTGGTGCTGTAACGCAGCCGTTAAAGAAAAGGATGGCCTGACAGGAATTAATTGATTTATGGGTTTGCGTAGCCATTGTGCATCTGATGATTAATTAGTCAGAATGGATGATCAGTGCTTTTTGGTTCCTTTGAGCACCAGAATGCTGATCTTAACATACATAGCCTGACATTAAATGTACTTTTTGTTTAAATTAGACCTGATATTTTGTATGCAACTAAAGCCTGGATTTTCAAATTGGATAATCAATATCTGTAGAAATTGTTGACGTGTTTCTGTAATATTTTGCAATAAGGTTCCATTTGTTAACATAATGTAATTGTTAATGTAAATGCCGCTATTTTTTATCGCTCTTTTTTAATCTTTTTTTCCATATCACATATTTTAGTAATCATCATAGATTAGGTATCATTCAAAAGCTCATCTCAAACAAGCCGTTTTGAAATTGAATGTTGCATTACCATGGAAACGGTACTCTGAATTCTTTTTGCAGGCTCCTCCCCTTGTGTGCGGTGTCAGGTTTCATATTACAGAATTTAACTACTTTATAATCAAAACCTTTTCTAATCTTGACAAAACACATATTGTCAGAAAGGTCTGAGGGTCAACGTTCTATATTTTGTGGTGGAAGTGATATCTGGACAGAAATTGATTAATTCAATAAAAAATTCAATGGAATGTGGTGACGCCCAGTGGCTATTTTTGGTACAACGCTGAATTTTTTTTTTGAGATATCAACTTTAAATTTGGAACACAACTTGGTTAGACATATAACTTTTATTTTATAGTAATTTTAGAGTAAAAATATTTTGTAAAATATATATTTTATATAAAATAAAAATATTTAGAACAAAACATTTGATTTACAGTAAATTTAAACTTCCATAACTGCTTCATACTTTAGCAAACATGAACTAACAATGAAAAAAACTTCTACAGCATTTATTAATCTTAGTTCATGTTAATGTAATCCTCTACTAATACATTATTAAAAACAAATGTTTTTTTTTACTTCAAAATTTCATTTTCACATTTCAATGTGTTACTGCTGTTTATTTGTAGCTGTTTGTAAAATTTAGAGTGGAAATTGTTTATACACCATTTTTTTCCCACTGTAATGCAAAACGTATTTAGCTGTGCTTATTAGTTATGCAGGGAACATTAAATATGTGCATATGTCTTGGATTATTAGGATACTGGATATGGGCCACCGAATGATGATTCACAGGATTTTTACCCGTAAATTCCTGTGGGTATTTTGCAGGCTACTTTATAAATAATACATTTTTAATGGCATGGGAATGTGCAGGCTATTCCTAAAAAAAATGACTGACGTGGATGATTTGAACAGGATTAAAACCACGGAGAAGCTCTATTAATTATTACATTATCCCACATCGCCCATTTAAAACAGCATCCGAATAGGGCTTTAGTTTCACTAAATAGCATGAAGCATTTATTAATTAATCTAAACTCACTCATTAACTCCGACAGCCCTAAAATGGGACCCCATCTTGCGCCATCTTGTGGTGCTCGGTTTAAAAGCCCATTACATAGTACATCAAACTCTTTTCTTCCAGAAAATCCGCTTTTCCATTATATTCCCCCTTCAAACCCATCCTCACAGTTACGCCTAATCTGAAATGGCATTACTAAAGTGTGTATCATATCTTCATATTATGCCATAATGTTCTCCGGATGGCACCCCTGTGGTTTGTAATATGACTCTCGGGGAACAACACATCCATGACACTTCAGCTGCATAAATCCTCTCTGTTTTGAGGGGACTTTAAATACGGCGAGCTCTCCAAGCCGCAGCGAGTTCAGCCGACCATACAGAGGAGTTCTGAAGAACTCAATTCCTCGCATCCAGTATCTACCGAGACCTCATTAAAAAACAGGCCAGATCTTGAAGGCATGATGTTGAATTTTAAGACACAATGCAAGCGTGTGAGGTTGCTCATAAGATTATGCTCCGTGTTGCAACCTTGAAACGACACTGTGTGCGGTTGCTCATCTTCGCTTTTGCAAATTTAATAAATCTCTAACATGAAGTCAAATTGTAGAAAAACATTGGTATGGTAAAACAGTTTACACCTTTCCAGAGGATTTGAATGATAATCCAATCCTCATTTTTTTTTATGCAATAAAAAATTTAATTAAATTAAAATTTAATTTAATGAAAGAGGACATATTATGCTTTTTTTCCCCTTTACTGTTACTGTTTGAGTATGAAAAAGGTCTGCAAAGTTACAAAGTGTACTCCAAAGGGAGTTACTCTCTATATCGGTCAGAACTGTTTCTGAACTCCCTGAAACGCCTCCATTGTTGTAGTCTTGAGTTTTCTTTTGGGAATGAACACATCACGATATTCCTCATTTAAACAATTACAGTCCAAGGCATACACAAAAAAACATGGTTGTTATGCTACCTTCACATGCTATTCATATTTTTAACGTGATGTAAAGGAGTGAACACCTGGAGGGCAAAACGAGGCTTTCCTCCATTGCTCGCCAGTCATTTTTATCAGATTCGTAGTAAGACAGTGATATTAAAGGTGCACTATGTAGTTTTTTCGTCCACAAGGGGTCGCTAAACTCTTCAAAACATTAACAAAAGGCATAGATTGATGACGCAATGAATATGGAATCATGGAACTTGTTGTAATGCGGATAGATCGAATAATATTTATGGGGAAATAATGTTTATGGATGAGTGAACGCATGTTTTTAACATGAAGCAGGCCGTGGCCGAGAATCACGGACGCGACTGATAATGAGAGACAGATATCAGTGTCACACGCGAGTCCCAGAAACGAGGACATTTCATTCTACCAAACTACTCATAAGTGCTGAAACACTACTCATACAGGTCAGTTTATTTGATGAATTAAAACTGTGAGGTAACGCAGCGCTGTTTCACTTGGTCTAAAGTTAAACTATCATACTAAACTGTATTTGAGTGTGTTGAAAGTTGTAATGTTTAGTATTAGTTTGTTGTCTGTATGAAACTTAACAGTGAGCTAGATCAACATTACAGTATCATACTGATGATATTCTTACACCTCGTCGTGTTGAGCTGTATGACATAGATTAGTCTTATAGTCTACATTTGCTAACCTCGTCTAATAACGTGCAAGAGCGCCGTCTATGTCAAGTCAAAGTTTGTCTCAAAGCTCTCGCCATCTCGGAAACGCCACACCAATATTGATCCTCGTTTAATTTCTCCTTATGTCCGAAAGTTTGCTTGCCATGGTCCATAATGTTTGAACTGAACAACAGTAGCGTGGCGCTAGACGTTACGCAGCTGTCCGTGTCTGTTGCCATGGTTACTGTGCAGCACAAGCGGAAACCAGGGATAACGCAGATATTACGTCACTGAGAGGTGGAAGTGACAGGAGAGGGACGGGCACTATTTAAAATTGTGATTTTCTCCGAATTTACAAATTCTTGGAAACATTTAGGATAATGTAAGTACGAAACATACATCTTATTCACATATTTTTGTTTTTAAGATGGAAAATTGACCGGCTTGTGCTGCAATTGCATGGCTGTTTTGCCCTCCAGGGCTCCACAACAGTCATGTGACTGAAAACTATGAATAGGAAACTTGTAGGGCCGCCCCCGATTTAAGATTTTTCTATTCAATTAGCAGTCGTTCTTTTAAGCCATTAGTCGACTAATCATGCGTTTACGTTAATAAGCCATAAATCATAATAACCAGCTTTTAATTGCCTATAATATAATACATAGTTTATATAATACATAGCCTTATCAGTGCTCAAGTGCAATCTTTCCACAGCTGTCTAAACATTTTAATAATTTATTGTTTTCTGTGTTTTGGCTGCACAACAACGCTGACTCCTCATCTCCACAGTAGTGCATGTCTGCACGAATTACATAATCTGAGAATAGTTATTTTCCATTTGAATTGGTTTGTTTAAAAGTAGACACATCCTGATTGTTTTCATTATTTTACAAATGCACAACGTTTTGCTGTTATTGTGAGTTTACAGCAATAAAAGTAGACCCTGTACTGTTTGCATTACTCTTATCTGTATGACTAAAATCATTTATCTGGGGCTAGGCTGATATTAGAGCGAGCGGACTTGTAAAGTTGCTACTACTTACATGGTTCAAGTGATGAAACGTGTGTGGCGCGTTCTTTAGCGGTCCACCTGGAAACAAAGCCATCATGAAGCCAAACCCCCTCATGGAAGAAGAAAGCCATTGTGTTGCAAGCCGATCTGTTATTGCAGGAACATCAACATTTACATTTTCGCGCCCCTAAACATAGCCCGGAACAAAACTAACTGTGATCTGTTGCTTTACATATGGGTCGGATGGCTTCTCGACTGCGAAGGAGTCCAGACCTTCTGCCGTCAGTCTGAAGGTTTGGCTGCAAGGGACTAGTTGTGTGTAGAAAGTAGCGGTTATGGAAAGAGGAGTGGAATTTCCGAAAAAAGCTTGATGTGGTTGACCAATCACAACACACTGATCTAGCCGACCAATCAGAGCACTCTGAAGGAGGGGCTTCCTAGAGACGGAAAATAAACAGAGCGTTACTGACAGACTGGAAAGAGAGGTGTTGCAATAATGTAAAATATGTGATTTTTTTTTTTTTTGAATATTCAAGCATTAAGACATTCTAATAGACTCCAAAAACAAAATCCAGACTTTGTAAAAGGGCATAATATGGCCTCTTTAAATATGTAATGTAATTGTGTTGCATTCTGCAAATGGTCCAAATATGTTAAAATCAAATATGTTCGGCTAGAGGTCTTTAAAGACAAACAAATTACACTAGAAACTTGTTGAATTGCACTGGGTTTGGAAACTGTGTTAGCATCAGGTTTAACACACTTACAACATAAGAAACAAATTAGAAGTTCATTGCTTTTTAGGGCAACACCACAACACATAAATAGATGTGTTGTTTTAGATAAACAAAACCCAGATTTAATTGATGGTACATTGTTGCCAGCATAGCTGTTCCTCTGTTGGCGCACTCTCTCTTTTTATTTTCAGCTTATACACAGTGAAGTATTTCAAGGTCACAAAGCACTTGGTCTGAACCGAGAACTGTCAGAATCAAACAAACCAGAGTTTTCCAGGAGAACAGACACAGTCAGATGAGATGAAAGTGACAATCATTTCTTACAAAATCCTCTCTGGTGGAATCCTCTCACAAATTACACCCACTTCCTGTTGCTGGTACAGGATGCATGCACATCATGCACTTGATTTCAGGTAATTGACAATAAGGATAGATGCAAAACAGGATGGTGCGTCATTCCCAAGGCTTTGGATTTGAACTGAGCTTGAATTTAGGCTGCAAACAGAATGCTGAATTATGATTCAATTTTGATTGGAAGTAGAAGTGGAAGATGTCAATCCAAAGCAATTCAAAGAAAATTCACATTTTACTGTGAGTGTACTGTGGTACTTGCTTAAAAAATTGGTGTAGGATTTACATTTCAGCAATTTTTACTCTGAAATTGCTAGTAAATTTCACAAATAAAAATGAGTTTAAACACTAAATACCGTGTAGTGGCTCCTTAATGTGTCGTGAACCGATCATCTCTTCATACTAGTTCATTTATAGCATCAAATAAACATGAATGAACATCAGAAGGAATGTTGTTTCAAGTGCGGAAAGACGCAAGTACACAAAATTTCAAAAGTTCAAGTTCACCAACGTTAATCTACTAACTCCCCTGACTGCTTTGTCAGGCAAAATGGCGGATTTGGGGTTATGATTGGTCAGATCGCCTGTCAATCAAACTGTTTGCGAAGGGTCGATTGCTATTGAGAGTTAAGCGCACAGGCGCAGCACTTGTCTTTGATGTTGTGTGTGCACGAGTGCGAGCACGAGCAATAAGTTGCTGGCTGCAATTCACCTAACGGCCACTTGTTATTATCGCTAATAACAAGGGTTTCTGAATTCTATATAGCCCATTTAACTGGAAAATAAGACAAAGATACTCATTAAGAATATGATTATTTTTCTTCAGAACATTTTGTATCCTGCATAAATAAGAATAATTAGTCACAATTGATGATTTGGCAACTTTTGTTTTAGCCTGATGAAATTCAACATAGAAGAATTGCAATTCAGTAAATTCCTCTTTCTGATATTCCAGTTCAACATCTTGTAGGTGTAGTAGCCAATTCAATTCAAACCCACGCCAGCCAATTATTAATTTCTGAATTTTGTTCACCAACAGTGTGTTTCAGAACTTCTCTATTCTCTTAGTTTCTAGGATGTAGAGAAGTTTAGTTTCTGTGAAAATTCAAATGATCAATACTGAGTGATGTATAACGAAACACTTTTTTGCGAATTTTAACACACATTTGATGAATCACTGCCAGGAATCAATAACACAACACGTTTTCAAGTGCCTTTGAGCCCAGGGCTGTGAACGGACGAGAACATCAAAGACCGGGGCTGGAGACGGATGCCTGCTCGACCCGCCTGCACATCAATTCTGCATGGGCCTGAGAAGGAGCATGTGCTGGGATAAACCTCAGAGGAATCGCATCATGAAAAGTTGATGTAGTAAAAGACAGAAGGCAAACTAATAAGAGACCGAAAAAGACAGCGAGGAGGGAGCCGAGAACTGCGGGCAGGACAGAGAATAAAAAGCGACAAGTGAAGACAGAGAAAACCAGCGGCGTGAAAACTTTCTGCAAGCCTGAATTCTGTCTGATCATAAGCAGAGAGTTTGTGAAACAATTTAGATGAAGCGAAGGGAAGTGGAGCTGATGGATGGCGTATTCTACTGTGACCTCGTCTTCAACAGCAATATTTCTGCTGGTAAACATTTGGATAGAGTGAAGCTTAGTAAATGAGCATTAGATAGCGAGAGAGACGCAAGGGAGAAGGCCAACAGGGCAACAATTTGCTGTCAGTATACTGTTATAAAGAGCACCAAAGGCCAGAAGAAGCCATTATCTTGTATTTACAGAACTCATATCTCGCATAAACAAAAGCAACCTCAACTGAGTTGTTAAAAAAATCAAGATTCAACTCTGAGAACAGTTCTAGCCTTCTTAACAAAACTTTATGATATTTTTATGTCTAAACTTGAACATAAATGCCTGCATCCCTCACTGTAGAAAGCGCTAACCTACAATTACCTTAAAGAGCTATTTCTATTTGATTTAACCCATAAACATTAGTATAAATGAATGCATTTTTTGAGCTTCAAAAACTCGCCCCCCATTCACTACCATTATAAATCTTGGAGGAGCGAGGATATTTTTAAATATATCTCCGACTGTGTTCGTCTGAAAGAAGGTAGTCATATACACCTAGGATGGATTGAGAGTGAGTAAATCATGCTGTCATTTTCATTTTTGGGTGAGCTATCCTTTTAAATAATACTTTTGACTTGAATAAATCCAGTTAGGTTACCATTTTTTCAGTGCTTGTTTTACAGCACAAATTACATGCTAAAGTTTAATACTTTGTTTAAACTTTGTTTAAAATGTTTACAAGGCAACAATGTACTTTTTCCTTTGCATTTTTCACATGCGACAACGTTGTCAACACAATTCAAAACACTGTATTCTGCTGCCAGG
This sequence comes from Zacco platypus, assembly GCA_038088235.1. Lineage (NCBI taxonomy): Eukaryota > Metazoa > Chordata > Actinopteri > Cypriniformes > Xenocyprididae > Zacco > Zacco platypus. The sequence continues at coordinate 5,086,629 of CM076065.1, forward strand.
CCAGTAGTTGGCGATGTCACATTGTAATGTTATGAACCCAGTATGAGTCATATTTGTGGGTTGCGTGTCTTTTCTTTTGTTTGCTTTGCAGGATGGTGAAATCATGATTGCTGAGGACTTACACCTGTGTTGGAGCTGATGCCGGCACATTTAAGCAGTTCCCTTCATTTGTGATGGCACGCTCTCCCCTCCTTGTGTCGTTCTCTTTTCAGTTGTTTTCATACGGTCTTATTATATTCTTACTTTAATAAATGTTATTCCTTTTGACCATGATCCAACGTGTTGTCTCCTTCTTTCTTGTGGCTTGCAAGCAGGCCGTGACAAATGGGGGCTCGTCCGGGATGATCATGGCCATCACAACTGAAGGGAACTTCTTAAATTTGCCGGCATCAGCTCCAACACAGGTGTAAGTCCTCAGCAATCATGATTTCACCATCCTGCAAAGCAAAGAAAAAGAAAAGACACGCAACCCACAAATATGACTCATACTGGGTTCATAACAATGTGACATCGCCAACTACTGGCCTGGCAGCAGAATACAGTGTTTTGAATTGTTTTGACAACGTTGTCGCATGTGAAAAATGCAAAGGAAAAAGTACATTGTTGCCTTGCCTCAGCAATCATGACGTCACTCACCCAAACTCCATCCTGCAAAGCAAACAAAAGAAAAGACACGCAACCCACAAATATGACCTATGCTGGGTTCATAACAGTAAAGAAACACTACGAGCCCTACAGACTGAACACATAGTACGCATGACGTTTTCATCAATTCATCTTTTTGTTGTTGGAGAAAATAAAGGTATCGTTTTCAAAAACTTGCACTTTGAAACCCGTTTTCAAAAGTTTGCATTTTCAGGCCTCCAAAACACCGTAGTCACATAATGAATGGTCAAAATTCAAAAAAATGTGTTTTGTAAACAGCCCTTAAAACAGGCTGACGGTATATGGTAGACATTTTGAGTTTAATGTAAAAACAAAAGAATTAGTCTAAATTAATGATGCAATATTTATGTTTTGTCATAAAACTACTATCCTGAAGCAAACACAACAATTTTTAATGAAAGAAAACTACTTTTCACAAAAGCGGTTCATTAAACGAACCACACTTCTGCAAGAGAGTGAGAACAGCACAGCACACACCCATGATGCTTTTCAACATGAATAGCCAGTTAGATAATGTATTTTGGGACATTACGCTGCATTCACTGAAAACAAGTGTGTGTGTGTGTGTGTGTGTTTGTAGGTGTACGTGTGGGCACTGGCCTGAACTCTGAAAAGAAACCATTGGAGATTGTGTGAGTGACAGAGCGATGTGGTGGTATGTGTAGGGGAGTCAGATGCTCCATTTGCAGCAGGAGTGTAATTGGACTGAAAGACATGTGTTTGTTGAAGATAACGTGCCACGATCCAGCGGCCTCACGCTGCCTGACCTCATTCGTCTGGCATCATTCTGAATCTATCAGCTCATTTGGACGCACAGACACCTGAAGAGAGAAGGGGGAACAGAGGAAGTGTGTGTGTGTGTATCATTGCCAAAGGATTCGCCTAATTACTGCAATGCATCAGCCTTTCTTTTTAAGGCGGGTTGCAGCACTTGGAGTCCGTTTAATGCGGTCCATCTTTGTTTTCAACCTAATTGCAGGTTTTGCTCACGTAACTCTCTAGGAAAACACATGTTTTGAGTTTGTACAGCATATCAGTAAGTAATCAGCATTGAAACTGACTATTAGACAATGAATCACTTGCACTAATGCAGATTTCACTTTTTTTTGTTAATTTATTTCACATTTCATCATACAAGCATCTCTCTTTATTATTTCTCTTACTTAGATAATTACACATTCAAAAATTTTGGGTCAGTAATATTTTTTAATGTTTTTGAAAGTCTTATATGCTCACCAAGGCCACATTTATTTGATTAAAAATACAGTAAAAACAGCAATATTGTGAAATATTATTACAATTTAAAATATGTTTTCTATTTGAATATATTTTAAAATGCAATATATATTTGTATTATATTTATATTTGTATAATATTTATATATTATAAATGATGCAAACTGAATTTTCATCATCATTACTCCAGTCTTCAGTGTCACATGATCCTTCAGAAATCATTATTATACTAATATACTGGTTTACTACTGAAGAAACATTTCTTATTATTATCGATGTTGAAAACAGTTGTGCTGTTTAAAGGGATAGTTCACCCAAAAATGAAAATTCTGTCATCAATTTACAAAAAAAAGATAGATAGATAGATAGATAGATTGATTGATTGGTTGATTGATTGATTGATTGATTGATTGACTGATTGATTTCATCATGCATAAACTTTTAGAAACTTCCTAGAATGTTCTAGCAATAACCTGGCATCATATTTTCACTGGTGAAATCTGAAAATAGCTAAACAGATATGAAAAGAGACAAACAGACAGGCTCTGTTGTTTTGATGTAGTTGGAATATGTGTCATCATTATGCTATATTGAGGATATATATTATTTAAAGATTAGCAGCGCAAACATGGTGGTAACAAAAGGCAAGCAGGTGTTCAGCTGTTTCTCAGAGGCGCAGGTCTGCTCGTTCAGTTCCTCTTACCAGATTAACCTTTAATGAGCTTTGGTGCCCAGTTGCGCTGCTTGTCAGTTACACAGAACAGAAGTTCATAAACTACATGGTGAAAATTCCCTGTGTAAAGTCATACTTGACTGAATGTTTCCCCACTGTAGATATTGACCAGCTGTCTGAGAGATGGAGATTTCCTCAGCCCCAAAATGTCCCCTTTAGATGATCCATGGACCTCTTTATCGATATGTTTTTTACCCTCTCTCTGGTTTTCCTCTGCCAAGTCAGACTTGCTCAATCGAGAGGACTAAAATTTGATTGATAGCCCACCTGAGCACGGACGCAAACTTAAAGATTTCCTGCCATCTCAAACAATATCAATCTGAGCCCTAATGGGGCTGAAGTCCCTCAGGAGGACATTCAAACGTCTAGTCAGCTCTGCAGATGGAAGGACGTTTCTTCTTCCTAATTTAAGAGAGGAGCTGTCTCTCATTTGTAATAGACCAGGATGGTTAAGTTTGTCTCCCTACCATGACAGTTTCAGTCATCAGATCTCAAAACAATATTTTCTCTTAGTCTGATGATAGAAGTTGGAGTGGACAAAATTGAAGAATATCTTTACTCAAGTAGACATATGTACCACAACTAAAACTATTAAAAATTGTTTTCAGTGACTGAAACAAAGCTGAAATGAAACAAAATAAAAAATAAATATTAGATTAAAAACTTAAACATAAAAATGTTTTCTTTAAAAACATTTAAAAATATTTTAAAAATCAAAAAGTAATAAAAATGACAAAAACTTAAACTAAAACAAAAATATAAAAATAAAGTCTAATTTAAAATATTAATAAATACAATAATATTAAATAAATCATGCAAAAATAACACTGCTTTAAACCTGAAATTACTGAAATTATATTTACAGATTCTTAAACTGTATTTTTTAAAGATGCAAATATATAGAGTCCATCTTTGAACTTGGGTTTATTTGTTTTTACAGTGATTTTATCATGGTTAAAGGGGTAGTTAATCCAAAAATGCATTTTTTTTATTTATTATTTATTCATGTAATTCCTAACCGGTATGAGTTTATTTCATTTTGTGGACCACAAATGAATCATGGGATACCTCCAACACAACATACCCATTGAATTTCATTGGATGAACTGACGCTCAATCAATCAACCAACCAACCAACCAACCAACCAATCAACCAACCAACCAACCAACCAATCAATCAATCAATAAACCAACCAATCAATCAATCAACCAACCAACCAACCAACCAACCAACCAACCAACCAACCAACCAACCAACCAACCAATCAACCAATCAATCAACCAACCAACAAACCTACCAATCAATCTACCAACCAATCAACCAATCAATAAATCAATCAATCAACCAACCAACCATCCATCCAACCATCCATCCAACCAACCAACCAATCAACCAATCAATGTACCAACCAACCAACCAATCAATCTCTCAATCAATCAACCAACCAACCAACCTACCAATCAATCTACCAACCAATCAACCAACCAATCAATCAATCAACCAACCAACCAACCAACCAACCAACCAATCAATAAATCAATCAATCAACCAACCATCCAACCAACCAACCAACCAACCAACCAACCAACCAACCAATAAATCAACTAACCAATCAATCAACCAATCAATAAATCAACCAATCAATCAACCAACCAAACAACCAACCAACCAATCAATCTACCAACCAACCAATCAATCAATCTCTCAATCAATCAACCAATCAAACAACCAACCTACCAATCAATCTACCAACCAATCAACCAACCAATCAATCAATCAATCAATTCACCAACCAACTAACCAACCAAACAATCAACCAATCAATTTTATTTGTGTTCCACAAAAGAAAGAACATCTTACAGGTTTTAAATGACATGATGGGCAGAAGTAGAAGTTCATTAGTTAATTTAATATTAAATTAAATGAAACTTACTCTTCATCTTGCAATAGCGTTATATACATTGTTTTCTTAGCTTTAAGCAGATCTACAAGTAAGATAATATATTTCAAATCAATTTCATGCAAAATAAACCCCATTCATATTGTTGGGATTTATTTTGTGATAATGAATGACTTTCTATAAACGATCCCTTCCTTATTAAACTGCACACATCTCTTTTAAAATACAGTTCAACTGATGTTCAGTCATGTGTTTATATTACAACTTGGCTCATCCAATCAGATTTTAGAGGTGGAACTATGCATTCGACAAATAATATTTTCATAGATTTGTATAGCATTCACTCTTTCTTTCTTTCAAGCCTCAAGTAGCTTTATTGTCCCTCTCTCTCTCTCTCTCTCTCTCTCTCTCTCCCCATGCAGTCTGAGGTATACCGGGCTTATTTGGTGATTGATTCTCCTGCAGTGCTGCAGTCGTAATGAGGCGGCAGGTGTTTGGGAAATACTAAGGGTACCAGATCTCCCATCACTCATCTCACTTCCAATTAAACTCATACGGCATGTCCTTCTCTCCACAACGGCTGTAATGGAATTAAAACGAACAAGAAAGGTGACGTCTAACTGCGTATGTGCCACTAAACTATTTATTCTGCTGGGAGAAAGACTTTTCTTTCATTATTTATGTGAAGAAACAAATGAGCAGTTCTCATTCCAGGGTTACGGCGCAGACTGCTGACTCAGAGCTTTGGACCGGAGCACTTAATTCCCTAATCTGTATTCCTTTGGCCTGTGGAGTACAATACTTTTGCTTCTCAGTATTCCTGCTTATAAAGCTCATTTGAGCTCATATATTTGAGACTGAATGGAATAAATACTAATAGCTTTCACTGCTTTCTAGAATTAAAAAAGGGGATTTCAGACAAGGGAATCTACAATAAAGAAACATGAAAACCATAAAGAAAGGGTTTTGTAGACATTTTTGCAAATCTGTTTGGTGCCACTATTGAGGCACTTAACCTTCAAGAGGACATATAGCAAAATTAATTGCTTTACAACTGAAAAGAAAAGCATAGCTTGCCATCGGCAGTATTTTTTTTTTTTTTTGGGGGGGGTAAACTATTACTTTTATCAAAAGAAAAAAAACAACAACAACAAATTGGCATATCCAAGATGCAAAAGTACTGTATATTTAGCTAATAATAATAATGGGAAGGGCTGGGTAGATTACTTACAAATTGTAATCTGTTACTGATTCCAAAGAACATAACAAAAATTATAGTTAGTTACGTAATCCATTACACATTTTAGGTAATATAATCGGACTTTTAGATTACTTTTGACCTAACTCGTTTATTACATTGAATTGAATAGGTAAATTGAATTCAATTCAATGGCACGAAATTCAATTGAATTGAATTGATATAAAAATAGAAAAGAGAAAGAAAATATACTCCAACAACATCACGCCAGGGTTTCTCAAACTGGAGTTTGTGAAGGAACTGAGAAGGAATTGTGTGAATACGAGTATTTTAAAACAATAATCGTCAAGTACTTATAATCTAATTACAAGTACTTGAATTTTGTAATCTGATTACGTAACTGAAACAGTAATCAGTAACTGAATACTGATTACATTTATTCAGCTACTAGCACTGAATTACTTATTTGACTTGGTTAAGAAATTTCCCCTGGTATTTTCTCTGTACTTACGACAGTTAAAGGGTTAGTTCACCCAAAAATGAAAATTCAGTCATTTATTACTCACCCTAATGTCAATCTACACGGTAAGACCTTCGTTCATCTTCAGAACACAAATTAAGATATTTTTGATGAAATCCGATGACTCAGTGAGGCTCTATTGGCAACAAGATAATTAACACTTTCAGATACCCAGAAAGATACTAAAACATATTTAAAACAGTTCATGTGAGTACAGTGGTTCAACCTTAATATTACACAGCAACGAAAATACTTTTTGTGTGCCAAAAAACCCCCCAAATAACGACTTTTCAACAATATCTAGTGATGGCCGATTTCAAAACACTGCTTCAAAGCTTTACGAATCTTTTGTTTCAAATCAGTGGTTCGGAGCTCCAAAGTCACGTGATTTCAGTAAACGAGGCTTCGTTACATCATAAGTGATTCCAAATTTCAATAGTTCATGTGACTTTGGCAGTTTGATACGTGAACCGAATCACTGATTCAAAACAAAAGATTCGTGAAGCTTCAAAGCAGTGTTTTGAAATGGGCCATCACTATTTCACTCGTTTTCAAAAGTTTGCATTTTCAGGTCCCCAAAATGCCGTTTTCTTGTAAATGAATGACCAAAACACATAAAAATATCCGTTTTTAGTTGAAAACGGTGTCGTGTAAATCCTAAACCGAGGAGTTATTGGTTTAGTATTTGTTTATCATGTATAATTTATGTTGGCAATCAGATAAATCTGCTGAAACTCAGTGTCAAACAAGCAGTTTTACCACCCTAATGGCAACCCCAACATAAAATACTGTCTTGCTGCATGTCCGGGAATGAGGGCGAAGCCTGTAAATGAGATTTATGCCTTCAGTGCTGATTTTAGTCCCACTGTAATGTATGCTCGTAGCTGCCTCTGGAACATTTATACCGCTGACGTCAGCTCATGCTAATCACACCATGACTTTGATGTGTCCATGAGGAACAGTGAGAATGTTTGGCTTTAGTCTTAAAGGCAAAAATGCTCTCAAGTGTGTTTTCAAGTGTGCTGATCACTATAGGTCTTCTTTTTGAGAAGAGGGTAGAAAAGGTTTCTCATATCTGCGACAACAATCCTAGCTGGATAGCTTTAAAATGCACACCAAAGCCACAATTTTCCACTTGTATAATTAGATCACACCAGTGCCATGAACATTTACCGGTGTGTGATGGTTCAGGCATCCATCTCAACATTTTTGCTTGGCATTTCATTATTGAGGCCTTCTGCATGAAAGAGCAACCAATATCCTTCAATATAGCTTCATCTGGGCCCCAGGTGCTTGGCTGTGCATTGTATTTTGGGATACAACCGGGAACTGGAAGATGCATTGCACTATCTTTGCTATTCCTATGATTTCTGGTTAGCGATTACTGATGGGTTTTTCTCAGGAACTGCCCTTCTTCTCAAAAAGGGCAGGTATAGCTTCTGTTGATGCTATCCAGTGTAAACTATATTCCATCTATATTTTAAAAATAATATAGGATTATGACCATAAACCTTAATAAATACACACACACACACACACAATAACAATAAAAGATTTAGGCCTATGTGTCAGATAAAGCCTAGCCGATAGGTGCACAACATTTCATATTTGATATACACAACAATTATTGTTTTGATTCGCTTATACCATTGAAGAAAAATGCACTTCACTGGATAGTATACAGATCTCAGATGTTTTTAGTCAGCTACTTTGGTGTTTTGCATCAGAACGATGCTCGTAACACGAATGAATCACTTTTGAGTGACGTCTTTTCAGTGAATCAGTCAAACGAATCGCTTTTTGATTTAGTCTGAATCATTGGGGCACTTAATCGTTTGAAGCGGTTCCTCACTGAATAAAATAGTAATGTGAAAAAAGGCATTGCATTAAGTGGAATATAAACTTACAATCAACTGAAACAAGCTTGGAAATGGACTATATCGTTTGACCGCGACGAAGGTCCAACACCTGCACGTGCGCCGCTTGTCAACAACACTTTCTGCAGGAAAATACATTTTCCAACCAAAAAATCTTTTCAGATCACATAATGGATATCAAACGGTTTATGATTACGGTTATCTTTCGAAATCATGGCCTGCTGTCTGTCACAGTAGCCTTCTTGACAATAGTCTATTTTGAGAAGCTTCAAAGTGCTGCATCGTGTTGGCTAATGCTTTGTTGCTAGGTAAATTAATGTAATTTATTGATCTAGTAAATTAACCTTATTTCAGTTACTGTCATTTATAGCAGCCATCTAATATCTGACAATAGGCTATTATGTCCATATACTTTTTTTTTGTCTGACTCTGGAAGTCCCAAACCCTGCGTCTCAATCAGCTCCCTAGCTTCCAAGGTCGTGAATAGGTATATCATGTAAATGAACGTGGCTGACTCCCTGATCAGTGCCCTGTCTACTGATTGAGACGCACGCAAAGTCTGTCTGAGGCATTCTATTAGCATGCCGTCATCTGGAGCTATTTGTCGGACTGGAATGTTTTGTTTCATCCAGTACAGTAGCTATGACACTGGACACATGTTGTGCTGTCAGTGTTGGCTGTTCTTGTCTGCCTTTTTTGGGTGTGGAAGCTTGTTTCTGCCACAGAATACAAATGATATATATGAGATATAAAGTATAAATTTTTCTCTTTTTTTCTCCTTAGAATTGTGAGATATAAACTCGCAATTGACTTCGCAAATACCCTTTAGTTACGGTTGCAAGCCATACGCTCTCGCGCCACACATCATGTACTCACGAAGTGAAAAATACATCCCGGAGCAAAGAGGACAGTGACAACACGTCGACAGACAAGACAGAGCAGGTTACTTTTGATATGAAACATACTTAAAATATTATAATTTTTTTAAGAAGTTTAAACTATAAATAGAAAGCTCCTCATTTCAACCGGCTCGTGATCGTGAACCGATCATCTCTTCATTCTAGTTCATTTATAGCATCAAATAAACATGAATGAACATCAGAAGGAATGTTGTTTCAAGCACGGAAAGACAAAGTTAAAGTTCACCAACATTAATCTACTAACTCCCCTGACTGCTTTGTCAGACAAAATGGTGGATTCGGGGTTATGACTGGTCAGATCGCCTGTCAATCAAACTGTTTGCGATGGGTCAATTGCAGTTATATAAACTAAAGTCCGAATTGTGAGACATGAAATTGCAGTTGTAAGAGGAAAAAAAAGTCCCAATTACCTTTTTTCTGTGGCAGAAACAAGCTTCAATACATTTATCCTCTTCCCAGCATGCACTAATGCATGATGAATCTGTTACATTGTTTGAATGTTTGACTTTTTTGAGTTTTTGTTGTATATGCAAATAATGGAAACAATATGTGAAGATTTCTTTAATCTTATGCAGTTTATGATATTCTGTTAGATTTACTTAATCTCTAAAATTTACTAGAGTCATACCATTTAACAATATATAAACCAAGTAATTAAGAATAATAATTCAGGCCATGCAAACATGAGATGATGCCTTAATTTTACAGTGCAAATAATGTTGCTGCAGCAATGTGTCCCTTTTGGGCAGCCAAAAAACATGCAGATTACAAAAAACAGGAAAGTTTCTTCTTTGACACATCACACCACAGAACACTTTGTTTTTGTCTTGGTTGAGCAATTCCTCTCCTTGTAAACTTGGAAAATAAAAAATGACCCTTTGCAGATAAAATAGAGTCCCTTTTATCAAATCTTCTGCCTTGAGGTTGAGCTAGTGAATATTTCTACTGCTGCTGTAAATGTGCTGCTGCAGAGGCTGAAGTTCATCTCTTGGCCTTTAGTTCAAAGACGCTTCAGTGTTCAAGTTTATAAGACAACAGGGAGCTTCTCTCATGTCTAAGTCCCAGAAGGCTCAGCGTGAGTCCTTGACAGATTCCTGGTGGATGTGCGCTGCATGTGAGCTTTTTCATAGTTCCTCAAATCAAGTGTGGCTTGAAGTCTACAGTTTTAGGTTACAGTTGTCAGCATATCGTTGCATAAAAACAGTAGCGTTTAAAACATGCCCCGAGCACATAAATACAACTTTTTTCTGAAACTCAACAGTGCATATCATTAAAATGTGAATTTCTTCCTTAGAGGATATTGTTTTACTAAAGCAACTTGCAAGAAATATCTTTTATTCGGTTGTATCGATTCCTTCAGGGACCAAAATGAGTGCGTGGGTAGAGGAATAAAACACAGTATCAATACAAATGTAATGGCATCAATAGAAAGGAAAAAAACGTATTGTGTTTGTGTGAGTGTGACAGCGTACGATTTATGGATTGATCATGGCTTGAAGGCCGTCGATTACATGGAACATCTTAAGAAGTTCAAATCAGTTGGGAGATCTGAGCAAATGTGTATTCCTTTCATGACTTTGAACGAGTGACCTGCTAACTATGCAATTTCAGGGAAAAGGTCAGGTATCCACCTGGGCATTTTAAGTTGTCCGCAGCATTGCTGTAATCCCAGGTCCGATGTTTTGTAAGTGGCAGGGTCAAGGTCACGTGGTGTGCTCGGAAAGTCAAAACTCTTTTCCTTGTAACATCTCATCAGCTTACTCTTTGAATTTATTATTTTAAATGAATTAGTTTCCGAAAAAATGTGTAATTATTTAATCGCCATCTTGTCTTTCCAAAGTTGTGATTTTCTTTTTTGAATACACAAATACTTTGAAAATGATAATATTTCTGTTTGGTTTAAAAAAAATAGAATTTAAAAAAAAAAAAAAATATATATATATATATATATATATATATAGGCTATACACCAGTGGCTAAAAGGGATGTCTGGCTTAGGAAAACCTTTAAAAAAATTTGAGAAGATTTTGTAAGCATTTTCGTAGTTGTGCTTGGAGTCAATATTTCTGATAATTCATGACATGAATTATGAAACATGAATGAACATCAGAAGGAATTTTGCCTGACAAAGACATGCAGAAATGTAGTTTCAACCCCGGAAAGACGTGAGTACACACAATATTTGAAGCTCAAGTCCACCAACATTAATCTACTAACTCCCCTGACTGCTTTGTCAGACAAAATAGCGGATTCGGGCTTATGATTGGTCAGATCACCTGTCAATCAAACTGTTTGCAAAGGTTCCCGGGCTACAACTCATGTAGTTGGAGCGACTTTTTGGAGGTATCAACTTAAAAAATTGTGTTTGTTACAAATTATTAAGTTAATTTAACTCAATATAATTTCATTTGAAGTTGTCATAACTCAAAAAAATGTATGCAAACTGTTCATTTTTTTTGTTGAGCCAACTTTTTTATAATTCCTTTTGAATATATTAGCAGATTTTTGTGTTGTTGCACTTCATCGGATGGACACATATGCTATAGTTTCATGAAAAGTTAAATGCAAAGTTTTTTCACCCCCAAATCTTTCCTCTGTCTTCGAATGCATTCCTGTCTTAGAAGGCTTCAGCCCTCTGAACCTCTCCTGATTAACCAAGTCCATGATCAAAAATTCACTCTGGGCTTAGGAGACGGATGGGGACAGCTCCTACTCCTCTGTAGGCTCACATTTGAAATTCAGTCCTTTCTTCTTCTCATCTCATCTCCGTCTTTTCTCTCTGAACTGTATCAACGAAAGAAAACATAATAGGACAAGTATAAAGACGCCCAGAGCCAGGCACATCTCGTCGCTTCCCAGTTAATGTAAAACTAGACTAATGAAAGTTCATTTATCATCACAGCTGGTTCTGTCTTCCCTTACTTCTAATTTAATCAGTTGCTCTTTTATCTGTGTCTTGTCTCTTTTATGAGTACAGAGCCATGCAGTGAGTGACCTTTGAAGATGCGCAGATCAGGGAAACCCTTCACCAGTAGAACCACAGGGCTCTTCCCATGGGAAGCTGACACTTCAGCTTTCATCTCCAGCATCCCTTCGGAAAGACTTAGCGACTGCGTACGGTGCTGTCTCCATCTAACCTTGTTACAGTGTTAGAGTCTAACATGTTCATTTTAATTGGTTCTGATTGAATATATCAAACATATTGTATCAAACGTCTTTATTAGTGTCTCTGATAACTTTTCCATTTAAAGCAGTCTTGCACAACCACACACTTTTATTCACATTAGTTTATTACGTCTGATCGATTGACGTCTGTCAGGCTAGTTTTTATTGTGTGTTCCGCATATTGAATATCATCACGTTCTTCATTCTAGGTGGCTCATGTCGTTGTGAAAATATTTGTGTATGTGAAAGCTGAGAGAGAGAGCTCTGATTGGCTGATTTAGTTAATTTAGTTAAAAGTCAAGCAAACAAGTCAATATGGCACAGAATTTGTTCCGATTTTACGTCATCTTACTATCTACACAACACAATTGTTGCTGCTTTGTGTACAGATTGTATATCCACTGTCTTAGTTTCAGTTTTGCTTTTTGAATGACAAATATAAACTATTGATACCTGCTGATAGACAGTAGTGTTGCAACGACGCGTCGATTACGTCAACTACGAAAATGCGTCGACGCGTCACACTGTTTACATTCACCTCGCGTAATGGCGGCTTCTGCTCCTGGGAACGGAGAAAGTTCCATTCTATCACAAAAACCTAGACCACGATTATCAAAAGTATGGGAATACTTTAAACAGAGGCCAAATAAAATGCTCCTTTGTTCCCTTTGCAGAACCGAAATGGCGTACCACCTATGGAATTGGATCTCTGCCAAATTTTTGCGCGCGCAAGATCATATTTTGAGCGTGCAAAATGGCATTTCGCGTGTGAACTGAGTTGAGGAGAAAATCTTCGTCTCGCAAATAAGAAAATATTTCGAGCGAGCGAAAATCAGTTTTGCATTTCAAAGAAGTTTATTTGGATGTGCGCGGACGTTCTCTTTCGCACGTGCAAGGTTTCAGTTGCTCGCGCTCCTGATTCCCGCCCTGCGGGTAAAAATACAGAGGAAAAATACATGGTTCAGGAGACGTTTGTTCAATGGCTTGAACACTATCAAAGTTCCTTTTAAGACTGTATAGAAAGTCTTTGACACTCTTCATTTTAAAGTTCAAATGTCTTCCACTGGACGAGCACACATAATGACTTATTTTTAATCAAAATCAAATCGTATTATTACATAATGGCGTGTCCCAGAGTTTCTACACCTCAATGAACTGCTAAATTAGTTCTAACTTCTTACATTAAAAAAAGATCACTAGATTCATTTAAAAAAAAGCTTAATAAAAATAATCGTTAGAGTAGTCGACTAATCGGAAAAAATAAAAATATATAATCGTTAGATTAGTCGACAGAAAAAATAATCGTTAGTTGCAGCTCTATTAGACAGTTTTTTCCTTACATGCAGGTGCAGCTGAACGCATGCGCTAGTTGTCCGTCGCCTGTCTTTGCGGTGTTCAAGGACATCTTTTTAGCCCAGATGCAACCGATGTGAGGCAACATCACAATTGGTGTTTGTCGACGCTAGTTCTTTGACGTCGCCTTGGCGTGTCACCACCTGAAAGTGACCAGTTTATCATATTTATCTGCATTCCGTTCAAACTTTTGAGGTTGGGTTTTTTTATGCTCACCAAAGCTGCATTTCTTTGATTAAAAATACAGTAAAAAGTGTAATATTGTGAAATATTATTACAATTTAAAATAACTGTTTTAAATTATTTGAAAATATAATTTATTCCTGTGATGTAAAGCTGAATTTTCAGTATCATTACTCCAGTCTCCAGTGTCACATGATCCTTCAGAAATCATTCTGATATGCTGATTTTCTGCTTAAGAAACATTTCCTGTTATTATCAATGTTGAAAACAGTTTAATTGTTTTATGGAAACCTTGATACATTTTCTCTTTTAGGATTCTTTTATGCATAGAAAATCCAGCATTTATTTGAAATTTTGTGCCATCTTGTAAACTGTCAAACCCAGCAATTAATTACTTCTTCCTTGAAAGCACTCATTGTACAGAGAACTTGTAAAAATGACGTCTTCTGGTAGACTTTGATAATCCTATGCTTAAAAATATGCATTCAAGACAGCAAATCAAATTGACACTAGCAATTTCCGCCATTTTCGTGCTCCAAAAGTAGCAATATACTTCGAGATGTGTCATCGTAGGATATCAATCTTTGCTCACACAGGTCTATGATAGTGCATTACATATTCATATTCACAGCATCGAATACATATTCAGTATGTTCAGCATTATGGGTCTGACTGATTCAGGCCGACTTTAAGGATTTTCAAGGATGTCTGTGGTGTATTGTAAATTTTCATGGATGTATGTATTCAATCATGAAGGTTTTCACGCTCTGGAATATCTGACATGTTATATAACTTCAATTTGTCTACACGTCCAAATAACATTTTTATAACAGAAGTGAGGAGCAGATTTTAGAGTCAAATGTGACATTAAATACATCATAATTATGGAGCTAAATGAGAAAATCTGTTGAAAAATACTCCAGCGTACATCTCTAAAATTAGCCTTGTTGTTCAGATCTCTTTTTCAAACTTTTATTTAATACCCAGAACAGTCCAGAAAGAAAATCAGGTGGACTATTTTCTCATCTAAAAACCTTTAATGTTTTTAAATTATCAAATGTTCTCATTTGCCATATGCTAAGAAAAAGTTATCCTGACATAGCAAAGACCTTTGAGTTAAATTCGTGTTTGGTTTCAAAGCTTGTAAGGATGATTCACCCCCCTCTTTTCTATAGAAGTCTTTTCTAAAACATCTGTCGACGCTTTGATCCACATTCAGATTAAAATGTGCCCGTGTGTGCGAGGCACATGAATTTGTTGGTAACTTCTTAAGATAGATTGTGCCTTTGATCAGTCCGAGCTTGTCCAGGCATCAAAAGGAGGAAGAAAAAAAAAAACCTTGACGTGTGTGACTCTAAAAGACAGAAGTGAAGTGTTTTTGCCGTGATTATGATTGGGAAAAAATAATAATAAAATCTCCTGAATGTCTTGACGTCTAAAGACCACCATGAATGCCAAGGAAGAAAATATACTACTTTTCCATTCCATCTCAAGTTCTTGCGAGATTGGAGAAATGACAAAAAAGACAGAAGAATAAAAAAGAGACACAGCGGCGGGTTTATGAATGTTGTACGCCTGACGCATTAGCGAGTATAATTCAAAGAATATTTTCAATATCTCACGCTGATCCGAGATTGATGGCTGTTTGAAATGTAGACGCATGTAGTTTACCATTCAAACTGTGACAGTATATTAAAACAAATGTCGATAGATTTGTCTAATGTATTATTTGAGGGAAAAACCGAAGTAGCGGGGTTCATAGAAAAAGCATTTTTTCATTTGAATCACTTCGGATCGTTATTGGTGTGGAATATTGAACCATTTATATTCACTATTATACTTCTTTTCCTGAGTCTGTTTGACTCAAAAGAGTAATGTAAACTGAAGTAGACGGCTGGTTAGTTAAACTTGTATGTGCTTTCTATGCTTACTGACTTTAATTCCCTCTCGGCCCATGCAGAGATGTATTCGATTAGTGAAAGTGCCTCCCATTATAAATTCTTTATTTAGAGGATGTTAAGAGCCAACTGGGACGCCGCCGTTGTGAGTCGAGCCATGAAACTGTAAACAGCAGCTTGAGACAAATGCACTCAAAGGGCACAGACAGAGGTACAAACCCTGACACGCCGAGAAAGGCCATTAATCAACACCACACATCCCATTACCACCAATGTGATTATTTAAACCTCGTCCTGCAGGGGGAAAACCGATCTGGCCACAACTCTTTTACAGCTTCGGTGATATCTCTCTGAAAATGATGTCTCTCGGCCATTAGTTCTCCTGTTCTGTGCAAAAAGTGGAACAGCGGGGTGTAAAAACCTCAAAATGAACTTCAAGAGATGTAATCTACAGTTAGCGGCTCTGTTCAGGTACACCGATGCCCAAAGCTGTGCTCAGCTGTATCTTTATTGAAGCACTTCATGCCTTTTGGTTCCCTGTTGGTTTCTCATATTAGATTTTCGCCTCGCGTTTGATTGTGGAATAATAGAAAGGGTCAATAATTGCGCTTGGACTCTTTCCGAGGCGATATGTCATAATAAAGTGATACAAGCTGCGATTAGATTGTCAGAGAGACGGACAAGGGAAAATCTTGTGCAAGCAGCAACATTAAGTATATTGGGCTTAAAAACACAGTATGTACTGTACACCAGGGTTGTGCGGCATTCGTAAAAGAAAGGAATGGAATTCATTTAAAGAAATAGGATACTCGCCCCCATGTCATCCAAGATGTTTATGTCTTTCTTTCTTCTATCGAAAAGAAATTAAGATTTTTGAGGAAAACATTCCAGGATTTTTCTCCATTTAATGGACTTCACTGGGGTTCAATGGGTTGAAGGTCCAAATTGCAGTTTCAGTGCAGCTTCAAAGCGCTCTACACGATCCCAGATGAGGAACAAGGGTCTCATCTAGCGAAACGATCTGTCATTTTCTAAAAAAAAAAGAAAAAGTATATACTTTTGGTGACACTTTAGAATAGGGAACACATATAAACTATTAACTGCGACTTATCCACCAATAAACTCCTAATTTACTACTTATTAATAGTCAGTAAGGTAGTTGTTCGGTTTAGGTATTGGGTAGGATTAAGAATGTAGAATAAGGTCATGCAGAATAAGGCATTAATATCTGCTTTATAAGTTCTAATAAACACCCAATATCCTAGTAATATGCATGCTAATAAGAAACTAGTTAAAACACCCTATTCTAAAGTGTTACCATACGTTTTAACCACAAATGCTCGACTAATGCCTGTTGCATCGCAGAGCTAGTGCAAGAAGAGCAATTGGGGTTAAAAAGTATAATTTTTTTTAAAAGATTTTTAAAAAAAAAACGGCAGATCGTTTCGCTAGATAAGATTCTTATTCCTCGTCTGGGATCATGTAGAGCCTTTGAAGCTGCATTGAAACTGTAATTTGGACCTTCAACCCATTGAACCCCAGTGAAGTCCACTATATGGAGAAAAATCCTGAATGGAAATGGAATGGAAGCATTTATATATTTTCATTGTATTTGCTTACATCAAAAGTGTATGTAAGTGTAGTTTTTCCATAATGGATTTAATTTTTCAGTGTGAAGTCTTTTCATTAAAAAACGGTAACACTTTATTTTAAGGTGTCTTTGTTACACTGTAATTATACATTTAAGTACTGAGTAATATTAATTAACTACATGTACTTACTATAGGTAATTACTATAGGTATTATTCATTATTTATAGTTATTACTATGGTAACTACATGTAACATATGTAACAATGACACTGTAAAATAAAGTGTAACCAAAAAAATGTAAAAAACAATTACATTAGTTACGCAGCCAAATTGCTTAATTATATATATATTTTTTTAGGATCTTAACCCCCCAGAATGTTTTATATATTATCACACATGATGTAATTCATAAATTCAAATTGTGAATATCTATTTTTATAATATTCTCTGAAAACAATGTTTGGAAATTTTGTGGCAAAGCATGTTTGGATGGCGGTGTTAATTTGAAAGTAAGCTTAAGTAAACTTATTGTTTAGGTAATTGAGAAAAATATCTTCTACCTATTAGGGAATATATAAGAAAAATTATATAAGCAGATACAGTAGCGTTCAAAAGTTACCAGGGCTGTTTTTTACTTTAATATATTTTAAAGTTTCATTTTTAGCATCATTATTCCAGTCTTCAGTGTCACATGATCCAAAGACATGAATAGAAAGTTCTAATGAACTGCATTTATTTGAAATAGATTAAAAACAACAAAGCATAAATGTCTTACTGTCACTTTGTCACAATTTATATCTTTCCTTGCTGAGTTTTTTTTTTCAATAGAAACAATTCTGACTCACCCCAAATTTTTGAGCAGTAGTTTACAGGGATAACTAATAAAAAGTTAATAGTATAGCTATTAATTATTTAAGTTTTGTTGCAAAATTGGTTAAACTAATGCAGTTCCTCTGTTGTGTGACTGTTCAATTTCTTTGAATTGCAGTTTTCGCTTCCCATTATTCCAACTCAGAATCATGAACTGAACGAGGGCCAATTGTTAAACGCTCAATTTTGCCCAACATCGACAAACCCACAGAAAGGTTAGACAGTTGATGCTGCAAAATGAGTCCAATGACTCTGGAGGACAGTGAGAGTGCAATAACCCTAAAATAACAGTTGCAGAGCAAAGACTAGCTGCCAAACTGACAACTCATTGGTTGGCAGCTCATTAAAAGTCACAGCCTTCTTGGAAACCGACATCAGCTGAGGTAAATGTTCGAGTAAGTCAGCAAGACTTCTGCTGACTTGACAACTTTGTGGTATCTTAGTAGAAGAACACTGTTACTGGATTTTGTTTCACTTAAAAACAGATGGACTTTTTGCATCTTTTGAGGTGGTAATTATGTTATACACTGATCAGGCTTAACATTATGAACACCTTCCTAATATTATGTTGGTCCTCCTTTTGACCCGTCGAGGCATGGACTCCTCTAGACCATGGGTCTTCAACCAGGGGTCCGCGGCAGTATTGCAGGGGGTCCGTCAATTAATGTTTGATCACAAATAATTAAAAAAAAAATAAAACGTGTAAAAACATCACAAAGTCAAATTTAAATAAAATATATTTGATTTTACAAATAGTATTACATTAACAGCTTTAATAAAACCTTTCCGTCCACGTGCAGTCACGTGATCTCATGATAACGTCAACGCAGACTATGAGCGCTATAATTTGAAAACGCTACTGGCTAATAATTTATATACAATTTAGCTCGCCAGAATGGATCGTTTGTAACACAGCTTAAAGTTCAGGTAAATGTATAATCGTCCACCTGACAGTAAAATTAAAATGTGAAGTTCTGTTTAAACTTAAAGGCCGGGACACACCAACCCGACGTCCAAGAACTAGCGGCAACGGAAGCCGACGGTGTTGTCTGCGCCTGTATATAAATGAGATAACTATTTAAGCAGATATATTTGTCTATATTCATCATTCAAAAAGGGAAAGCGAAATCAAGACTGCAAGTATACAAACCATAAACAAAGCAGCGCTTGCTTACCGTTTTGAATATCAGTCATGCAGATCACGTTCTTTATTCCACTCCGCTCATGTTATTATGATAATATTCGTGGATTCGAGTGCTCAGGTAAGATGACGTGAAATTAGAACATGCTTCTGTCGGTGCCGTCATGACTTATTTGCTTGCTTTCATAACTTTTGCTTTATATTCTCGTGAACTGACTCGTTTGCTATACTGAACAGCCAATCAGAGTTCTCTCTCACTCACCGACGGCCCGACGCCGATTCAACATGTCGAATCAGCCGAAAAATAGCCGATGAGGACCAGCCGACGGTGCGGAACACACTGAGAAAACTTAGTCGGCCAACCATCGGCTTGGTGTTTTTCGGGCTTTAAGTTCAGAGAAATGTATAATTGTCCACCTGACAATAAAATTTAAATGTATGAAACTGCAAATCTATTAAAATAATTGTGATTAAGACAACTGTGAACTTAATAAATTGTGATTTTAATTGCTACATGCTGAAATGAAAATATAGCCTACAGACAATGTACAACAACATAGTTCTAATCTATATTGTCTCAACATAATATTACTATCGTAATATGATTGATTTCTATTAACATCAGAGGCTGTTTGACACATTTTGTGTGGGGGGTCCCTGCTCCGTGTCTCGCTCATCTAAGGGGTCCTTGCCCTGAAAAACGTTGAAGACCCCTGCTCTAGACCCCTGAAGGTGTGCTGTGATATCCGACACCAAGAAGTTAGCAGCAGATCCTTTAAGTCCTGTAAGTTGTGAGGCTTTCATAGATCGGAATTGTTTGTTCAGCACATCCCGCAGATTCTCGATTGGATTGAGATCTGGGGAATTTGGAGGTCAAGTCAACCTCTCAAACTCGTTGTTGTGCTCCTCAAACCATCCTTGAACCATTTTTGCTTTGTGGCAGAGCGCATTATCCTGCTGAAAGAGGCCACATCCACCAGGGAACACCGTTTCCTTGAAATGGTGTACATGGTCCGCAACAATGCTTAGGTAGG
Source organism: Zacco platypus (assembly GCA_038088235.1). Taxonomy (NCBI): domain Eukaryota; kingdom Metazoa; phylum Chordata; class Actinopteri; order Cypriniformes; family Xenocyprididae; genus Zacco; species Zacco platypus. Next base: position 5,106,915 of record CM076065.1, read on the forward strand.
TGGTACGTGTCAAAGTAACAACCATATGGATAACAGGACCCAAGGTTTCCCAGCAGAACAAGCCTATGCCGGCTTGGCTTCTTCCCATAGTGCATCCTGGTGCCATGTGTTCCCCAGGTTAGCGACGCACACACACCCGGCCATCCACGTGATGTAAAAGAAAACGTGATTCATCAGACCGGGCCACCTTCTTCCATTTCTCCATGGTCCAGTTCTGATGCTCACGTGCCCAACTGTTGGCTCTTTTGGCGTTGGACGGGGGTCAGCATGGACCCTGACTGGTCTGCAGCTCCATACGCAACAAACTGATGCTGTGTATTCTGACACCTTCCTATCAGAACCAGCAGTAACTTCTTGAGCAGTGTGAGCTGTTGGATCGGACCACAGGGGCCAGCCTTCACTCCACGTGCATCATTGAGTCTCGGCCGCCCGTGACCCTGTCTCCGGTTCACTACTGTTCATTCCTCGGACCGCTTTTGATAGATACTGACCACTGCAGACCGGGAACACCCCACAAGAGCTGCAGTTTTGGAGATGCTCTGACCCAGTCGTCTAACCATCACAATTTGGCCCTTGTCAAACTCACTCAAGTCCTTACGCTTGCCCATTTTTCCTGCTTCTAACACATCCGCTTTGAGGACAAAATGCCCACTTGCTGCCAAATATATCCCATCCACTAACAGATGCCGTGATGAAGAGATAATCTGTGTTATTCACTTCACCTGTCAGTGGTCATAATGTTATGCCAGACTGGTGTATTTAGGTAACAGATTGGTTGATCTGGTTTCACTTGCAGATATATATCATATGGGCATCCTCACTATGATGAGATACCATATGACTCTCAACAGACATGTGGGACTCTTTTCAGGTCACAGATTCTCTTGTCCTATGTGGATTTTTGCACTCAATGAAGAACACTCCCTGTCTTCCGTCAGCCTGAAGCCTTTGATGGGTTTGTGTCGGGTGTGGTTGTTGAATATGGATTGTTTATATTCAGTACACTTGAGGATAATAGTGTCTGGCCTGCAGTATAACACCTATAATCAGAGCAGCGCAGACAGACACAAGTACAGGGCAATTCACAATTTGTCATTTAGCGGACACTTTTTATCCAAAGCAATTTGCAATACATGAATTGCTGGGAATTCCCTCTGGATGAACTTGGTGTTAGTGTCTCGGTTACCTTTACTCTGTGTCCTAACCAGACATGGTGCGATAAGATTAAAGCTGCAATTTCTCTGTCCTTACCAGGTGCATGATCAGACGCAACCACAGCCAATCAGAACGTATTTGATGTTAAATATATGTGCTGAAGGATTTTGTGCCATTGATATTTCGTTGTGGGCGAAGCTACTAAGTGTGATGTCACATGAATAGAAACCAAGCAATGGGAAAACTTACATGTGCATAAAGAACACTGTTTTTAGTGTGTTTTGAGCTTATTATTTGATTTTAAGACAGCTTAGTTGATTTATGAATTACCTAAAAACTCTCTTCTGAGCACCAGCTGCATTTATTTGATAAAAAATACATTAAAAATAGTAATATTATGAAATATTAGAGTTTTCTATTTAAATATATGTTAAAATATATTGCTGTTATGCTGAATTTTCAGCATTATTACTCCTTCAGATCCTTCAGAAATCATTCTAATATGTGGATTTGCTGCTCAAGAAACATTTCTTGTTACCGGTATTATGAATGTTGAAAAGATTTTTGTGAAAACAGTTATACATTGTTTTTCATGATTCTTTAATGAAAATTCGAAAGAACAACATTAATTTAAAACACATTTCTTGTATAAATGATAACTGTCACTTTTGATCAGTTTAATCATCATTACTGAATAAAATTATATATATATATTTTTTTTTACAAAAAATGCTCACCACAAACTTTTGAACAGTAGTGTGTATATATATATATATATATATATATATATAATGTATACATATTTAATTTTATCTCATTTTTGTCTCATTAGACTTTAGAGCAATTTTATGTCATATATTGAAAGAGAATTACGTAATGAAGCTCTGCATTATAGATCAACCTGCCAGATTTAAAACTCTAGAACAACCTCACATTAAAAAGTGAAAGTTCTGATCTCATGAAACTCAGGCCGGTGAGAGTTTCAGATGAGGGTGATCTTACCTTGAAGCCTCGGAGTCTAATGCAGCGGTTAGGGCATAAGGCTAAGACATGTATTATTAAACACAGAAGAACCTGATCAAAAGAGCCGTTATCCACAGCTAATCCCAGGAACTGTGAGGCAACACAGTTCATTTCAAACCAGAACAGACAGACCACGTTATTAATTAACTCGCTGTACCGCTGGGTGTTTTTCGCTGTTTATTAGCCCGACTGACTGCAAACCTCCAAACCTCCCGCGCATGTCGTCATCTCCCTAGCGAACACGGGCGCCGTGCTGATTCTTCACGTGTTACCGGCAGCTGAGGGGAGGAAATCCACATGAACCTCAGCAGGATGATGAAAGGACATTATTAAGCGTATTTGATTCATGTCTGAATTTTCTGACCCTGTAGTGTTTCTCAGGTGGGAGAGAGTGACTCAAATAACATTTATATCTGAAAGTGTCAAATCCTATTTAAAGTGTGAAATCCCATTTCTCAGGCAGGAAGGGAGTTTTCTGTGTTATTTTTAAATGTTTCATGAAAGATCCTGATCTGGGCACAGATGCCACTCAGACATGTCTGTAGGGGAAACGCTTTTAGACTTTTTTTTATCATAGTGGACCAGCCTCATAAAAACTGTGTTAAACACTACTTCAGACTTATGAGAATTTAACAGCATTACAGGGCATAATGACGTTTTGGGATTGCTTTCCTTGCTATTATTTTTCCTTATAGGCAGTATTGATTATAGTAACAGGGGCGAGTTGTTTCCCAGGTGCTCTGAAATTACCAAGCAGACCGGACCAGATTTATTTTTTCATTACACAAGGGCGCAATTTAAGGACTCGCAACCACTTTTGTTGTTGTTGTTGTTTTATTTTTTATTTATTTTTTTGCTTATTTGCAGTTCTGGGGAAGCTTTGAAACTGTAGCTTGCTAAGCTACAAGCTACTCATAACCTGAAGTTGGCATGAAACAGAGGTTGCACTAGTTTTTATGATGTGTATCTGAGTGAAACAGCCTCTTGAACAAGAAAAATGTTGGGCGGGACTTGTTTTGTCCCTCGGGAATTGGTTGTGGTTTGCTATTGGTCGATCTGATGTGAGTGACAGGTTGCCCCGCCCTCACGCCAGTAAACACGTCATCAGAGAAGAGAAGAGATGTTGCTTGACTATCTACAGTCAAGCTACCCTACGGATGAAGTTGTTAGTTACAGTACAAGCTACTAATAAAAATAGCTAACTACATTAAAGCTGTTTAAAATTGCAATATCTTTTTAAATATACAGCAATAAATGTTTTTTTTGTGCATTTTGACCAATATTTTAGTTTTTATGGTATATTTGAACATTTAAAATGTTCTATAAATCGTTTTTGTTGTGCATTTGATCAATTTACAGTGCGATAACCAATAGAATTAAACTTACTTTTTGAACTGATTCTTTTACATAAATTACATAAATAAATAAATTGGTGAACACGTTTCATTACGACACGACAACGATGTGCTGAAAACGGAAACTTTTTTCCTTTGTGTTTTTCACACACAGGCGACAACGTTGTCAAAACGATCCGCGAGAACGACTAAAAACGCTGTATTATACATGCCAGGCCAGTAGTTGGCGATGTCACTTTGTAAAGAAGCATTACACGCCTATAGACTGAACACATAACACCTGACGTCACTGTTTTCACAAACTCCTGCTTTTGTCGTTTACACAGAGATGATAACGGTATTGCTTTCAAAAACTTTTACTTTGATTCCTGTTTTCAACATTTTGTGTTGTCAGGCCCCCATATCGCCATTTGACGTGTAAATGAACGGCCAAAATGCAAAAACAGTTTTCAGTTTTTTTGACATACCCTCTCAGTTTACTTTATTGTGCACATAGCTTTACAATCAAGTATTACTAAAAATATAGCAATAAGTTTTGACAAGTTACATTGCAGCTTGTTAGTGGACAGTTGTTGAGGATGTTTACATTCCAATTTACACTCCAAAAACAGAATTAGAAACTTAATTTTTCAACCAATTCTTTTACATGAACCTTCCGAATAAATCAGTTGACCAAATGAATCAGACTTCCTAAAATGCTTCATATGAAAGACAATGCGGGTGTTTTTGGTGAACACCTTTAATTATTGCCTCAGTTTATTGAATTATAAAATTGAGTGTACAGTCATGTACAGTATTACTAAAAGTATAGAAATATCAAACTTTTGACACTGTTCACAGTTCACTTCCAAATGAAAATTACCCCAAGCTTTACTCACATTCATCCTATAGGTGTATGTGACTTTCTTCTTTCTGACGAAGTAATAATAATAAATATTCTGACACATCTGAGCATTATGATGACAGGGGGTTAATAAAGGTTTTCTGAAGCGAAGCAATGTTTTTGTGTAAAAAAAACAAAAAAAAAAAACAGAAATTCCATATTTATCAAGTTATGAAGTGAAATATGTAGGTTCCACCATTCCATTTCATTTTTCATTTTCATTATTTAGCAGACGCTTTTATCCAAAGCGACTTACAAGGGGAGCAATGAGGGGTTAGGTGTCTTGCTCAAGGGCACTTTAGTCATGGTATTGAAGGTGGAGAGAGTGCTGTTTATTCACAATCCCCACCTTCAATTCCTGCCGGTGTGGGAATCGAACCAGCAACCTTCAGGTTACAAGCCCGACTCCCCCACCACCAGGCCACAACTACCCCACCTTCCACATTCTTCAGAAAGCTTACGCCGTACGTCCTACGCCTTCCCTGTTTTTTTCCATAATTGGAAAACAGAAGGCGATATGGCGGAAGCTAGATATTTTACTCCATAACTTGTTAAATATGAATATTTTTTTTTTACAGAAATGCATCGCTTCGCTTCAGAAGGCCTTTTATTAACCCGCCGGAGCCGTGTGGAATATGTTTATGATGGATGGATGTGGATGGAGACACTTTCTTCAGCTCTTTCTAGTTTGGTTGCTCATTACTGCCATTATAAATCTTAGATGCGTCAGGATATTCATTAATATTTCTCAGATTGTCTTCATCAGAAACAGGAACGTCACATACACCTAGGATGGCTTGAGGGTGAATAAAGCTTGGGGTAATTTTCATTTGAAAGTGAACTAATCCTTTAAGCTATGTCATACTTTTCAAAATTAGTTAAAATCAATGCGAATTGCTGTTTGCAAACCAATTTATTTCACTTATTTCCAAGTCTAACAGAATATTTAATGAGAAAAGAGAGGGATTTTATCCATTAGGAATTGCTTGGATTATAAAAGGATGATGTTACGTACTAGAATGGAGCCTAAAACAATACCTAAAGAGCTATTTAGCTGTTAGTTGACATTCAACATCCCATGCAGCCTATGTGACAGAATTTCAAACCAGAGCAAGTTGTTAAATTCTTATGAAAGCTTACGAAGAAAAACATTTTGCACTGATGAATTGTTCATAAATATGAATTAATAATTGTGTAAATGCAGAATTTCAATTATTCTCTGGAACATTCTTGTATTCATCCTCCACCGCACCAGCCTTGGCATTACTGTATCTGTGCAACGCTGGTTTTTGATGTTGATAAAAAAAACATTGACTTGCAATTGTAAGTGCTGAGATTGTTCATCCAGTCGCTCAGTCACAGGCGCTGAGCAATATCAAGGACCGGCGTACTGAATTCATCATGTTTCAATTGGTAGTCAGGAGGCTCCCTGTCATAGTGATTTGTTAAAAACAGTTCCTGCAAGAATGAACGGATGCTTCAGAAAATCAGAGCGTGAGCCTGGAATACATGCCCCATAAGCCTGCTGCTATCAGTACAATCTCTGTTATCATTCAACACCTCAGTTTTTTATTATTTTAAAGAGGGTACTGTTTGTTCTGAGCGGCAAAAATCAGACAGTGCCGTTCCTTCACATTTATTAGGACGTGATGGATCTTTTCCCTTGTTCTTGGAGGAAACTTTTGCTCGTAGCTTGATTTAAAGACTGCAAAGCAAGTTCCACACAAGCCAGATCGCCTGATTGATGCGAAAGATGTAAAGCAATGATTCTGGTGGGTTGCGAGTCTCTTTAGGTTTGCTAACAGCTGATTTGAGTTTGAGTCATGGTACAAAAGTGTTCCCTGCATACCTTTTTATAGTTGAATGAAATGAATATATTTAGATCAAAACGGCTATTTATAAAAGTTTGTTTCCAATATGTCACCCACATCACAGTTTACTCCTAAACAAAGTGATTTTAAAACGTTTTGCGGTTTGAGTGAATTATTCAAAAGAACCGGTTTTAAAACCAGTTTTGGCTGGAAGGCTGTTAAAGTTACAATACTAGGGTTCATGTTAAAATTGTATGTGTCAGTGCACCTGATGAAACACAATAATAGCCTTTAGATATGTCAAATACAACCATCAATTATAAAGCAGAATGCAGAAAGCTTTGTGTTTGAGTTTTATAAACTAAAATCAGTCGGTTGAAAAGCCAATTTAATGACTCAAAAGTGTCGCCCAAGTATTCTCTTATGGCTTGCAAGCATATGTTTGCCAGAAATTATTGTGGATTTTGGTTATTGCTATCTCTGCTCACCGTCTGTATGAGAACTTTAATTATATAAGACTTGCAAGTTTACTCATTTTTTTAGGAGTCAGATCTGTTTATGTTGTAGAGGTGCTGCATGTTTGTTATACTTCACATACGCCAATTACAGTCACCCATGTGTCGTTTTTTTATTTAAAAAATGGTTGCAAGCCAAATGAGAAAATTATACTTGTAATGAAAATGCAACGGTTATGATTAAAGAGTGAAATGGGGGAAAAGAGTAGTTTTAACGAGTAAAGTGAATTGTCTGTTAAGCTGATAATGTGTCAGTCATTGGGAACATGAGAGTAGAATTAATTCTGCTTAGAAAAGACCTCTGAATGGAAGCAGTTTAATGCTGTAGCTTTATGAGGCCATAGAATGAAATGTCTGATTTAAGCTTTTGTCTCCTTTCATTTCAGTAATTCACCCATAAAATGTAATGGCAACCTTTGAAGTTTTATGCTCACTTTATTGGCAGCCACTTAAAGATGTCAGTTTTTTTCAACCGGCTGGTCTAAGAAAATAGAAGCTGTAGCCAATTAGACATATCTCACTGATTCTTTAGATAAGGGTTGAAACTCACACAATTTTATGTGCTAAAAATAACTGCATTTCCACAACATAATGTCCTAAACATAAATGTACCATTTCAATTGATTTTCTCTTTATTTATTTTACGACATAACACAATCCAGATATATGTAGGTATATACACTCACCTAAAGGATTATTAGGAACACCATACTAATACAGTGTTTGACCCACTTTCGCCCTCAGAACTGCCTTAATTCTACAAGGTGCTGAAAGCATTCTTTAGAAATGTTGGCCCATATTGATAGGATAGCATCTTGCAGTTGATGGAGATTTGTGGGATTCACATCCAGGGCATGAAGCTCCCGTTCCACCACATCCCAAAGATGCTCTATTGGGTTGAGATCTGGTGACTGTGGGGGCCATTTTAGTACAGTGAACTCATTGTCATGTTCAAGAAACCAATTTGAAATGATTCAAGCTTTGTGACATGGTGCATTATCCTGCTGGAAGTAGCCATCAGAGGATGGGTACATGGTGGTCATGAAGGGATGGACATGGTCAGAAACAATGCTCAGGTAGGCCGTGACATTTAAACGATGCCCAATTGGCACTAAGGGGCCTAAAGTGTGCCAAGAAAACACCATTACACCACCACCACCAGCCTGCACAGTGGTAACAAGGCATGATGGATCCATGTTTTCATTCTGTTTACGCCAAATTCTGACTCTACCATCTGAATGTCTCAACAGAAATCATGACTCATCAGACCAGGCAACGTTTTTCCAGTCTTCAACTGTCCAATTTTGGTGAGCTCGTGCAAATTGTAGCCTCTTTTTCCTATTTGTAGTGGAGATGAGTGGTACCCGGTGGGGTCTTCTGCTGTTGTAGCCCATCCGCCTCAAGGTTGTGCGTGTTGTGGCTTCACAAATGCTTTGCTGCATACCTCGGTTGTAACGAGTGGTTATTTCAGTCAAAGTTGCTGTTCTATCAGCTTGAATCAGTCGGCCCATTCTCCTCTGACCTCTAGCATCAACAAGGCATTTTGGCCCACAGGACTGCCGCATACTGGATGTTTTTCCTTTTCACACCATTCTTTTTAAACCATAGAAATGGTTGTGCGTGAAAATCCCAGTAACTGAGCAGATTGTGAAATACTCGGACTGGCCCGTCTGGCACCAGCAACCATGCCACGCTCAAAATTGCTTAAATCACCTTTCTTTCCCATTCTGACATTCAGTTTGGAGTTCAGGAGATTGTCTTGACCAGGACCACACCCCTAAATGCATTGAAGCAACTGCCATGTGATTGGTTGATTAGATAATTGCATTAATGAGAAATTGAACAGGTGTTCCTAATATACATCGTAGCATCACCTCTTTTCTCACTGTGTCTGAAACTGTTAAAAAGCATTTGGTCTCTCTAAACCCCTCCTTTGTGAGAGCCTACTCTGCTCTGATTGGTCAGATGGACCAGTCTGTTGTGATTGGACGACTGCTTACAGTGTGTGGGGAAACAAAATTCCCATTACCATATTTGATTTTCAGCTCCAGATCTTCCTCTGCCGAACACATCCTGAAAAGTGAAGCCAAAATGTTTTGATTGCCCCCATGAGGCTGGTCTCAGTATAGGTCATAAACTCCGCCCTCTCCACTTAATCTTATGGGACACAAAACAATGAAATTACACTTCATTGTGTAATTTTTTCACAAAAAATTTTTTGATAAAATTTTTTCAAAGATGTTTTCTTTCTTTTTGGGTAGTTTTTATCACGCTGATGTAAGTTCAAGTGTTCGTTTTTTTTTTTTTAGGAATTTGGTTTTTGTTCGTTATTTGATGCTATGAAAACCAGAGTGAGGCGTCATGATTGACAGCTGAGATTGACCGCTTCTCTGAAGCACCAACTAACTTTTTTTCTGCAATTTTGGGAGGAGATTGGATCTTAAACTTTAATTTCTAGATTTCTAAAGAGGGCGGGTCTTTGTTCGCGGGCAGCCAATGAAGACCATAGGCTGGCGTTATGCAAATTTGTTACAAACCTATGTAGGTTTCTGGAGGAAGTAAGACTGAAATTACTGACGACTCGTTTCAGGCTGTTCAGATTTTTTTTTTTTGCGAGACAATAATTCCATTTACGGTAAAACATAACTAAAAAAACGAAACAAATTTATATAGTAAAATACCATTTTCCACTGAAACGGTAATAAACCATAAAAACAATGCATTTTGGGTAATATTTGTCATTTTATAAGCTACTTTCTCGAAAACTACAAATAATATTACCCAGAATGCAGTATATTACTGTTTCAATGGAAAATGGTATTTTACTGTGTAAATTTGTTTATTTTTTTTTACAGTTATCTTTTAGAGTGAAATCTTTGAAACTTTATGGACCTTTTACATTCGCAAACCGCTATATTACACACATGAAAGGTAATATCTGATAGAGGCACCTTAAATTCTTCAAAATCCTATTTTTTTTTCTTGGTCAGGTTCTTAAACCAAACTTTAAGTCCCAGATTGTCAGTGTGGACTCAGACTTTTGAACCTCACTGTATCTGGTGCTTTATCTCACTGTAACACACACACATGCACGCACATGCAGGGAAGAATGCCACTTCTTGAAACGGCTTTGGGAATGAACTAAAGACACTGGACGCTGGTCTTCATCCTAGCACGCAGAGAAACACATACCTGCGCCCAAATCTTTCCAGATGGAGGGATTTCTGACTGGTAGGATGAAATTAATTAGAGAGTGGGGGGAAATAAGCTGATCTTGTTGGCTCTGGGATTTGGCTTTTGACAACAGGGTGTAATTGTTCAAGGTGCGGAGCTTTGGCTCCTGATGTGTGGTGGACAGGTGTGGGAGAGATAAGGCACGCGTCTCGTGGCGTGATGAGGGCGCCGGCAAGAAATAAATCCAGCTCATTGCTCACCGGAGGATGAATTTAGGGGCGGAGGACAGGTCTTAAAGTCAGCCACAGCAGGGTGAAGCTAGCACCATCTCAGAGCTGCAAAGACACAGAAATTGGGGACCAAAAGACGGTCATTCTGATGTTTGATGGCGTCTTGAATTCATCCACAAAATGTGTGAATATAAGAAAAATCTGCTTTTCTAGTGTCATCAGCAGAACAGCTCGAGTGAAAGTAAAGATATAATATTTTCAGGCACACAAGCAGAAGGCGGATTGATTTTACATTTCTTTCCATTGTAAATGGATAGTTTCACATCTGCTGAATGGATATTTTTGTCCTAACCGGAACATAATGGATAATGAGTTATGACTCCAATACCTGTTGCTGTTTGTTTACAGTGCGTTTTGAATCACAGATGCTTAGAGATGGGAATTATACTTTTTATATGTTAGATTGAAAATATTCCTCAGAAATTGACCCAACTAACTGAGAGCTGTCTAAATAAACAGGTAGCGCTGCTGATCTGAAGAGGTTTGAGCTCCCAGCATGCACTGCAGCATGAATTAATGATGTGGTTTCTGTAATAGGATTTTTTTTTGCAGTTTGCAGACTTATGATACTGTTGTGGTTTTTGTTGTTACTAATGGTTATTTGTTGTGTGGTGATATTATAACTTGATGTTTGTTGAATTGAGGTTTGAGTGTTGAGGTCCATCCACATCTATATAAAACCGTTGCATATAATATTTTTGCTTTGCAAATTTTTTGCACACATGCAGCTTGAGTTCATGGATGTTAACTATTTAATGCATGATTAAAAAAAATACTTTAATTGGCCTGATGTGAATTTATTAGCTAAATTAGATCGCATATAGCAAAAAATCTAATTCAAATTGGTTAAACAAAGTAATTTTACTAATAAAGACAAAAAATCTTTATGTTGCGTGTTGAACAACATCTATTTTTGTGGTTGTAAATGTCTCTAATGCTGTCTGAATTCCCTGAAATTTTGATCATATGAAATTTGAACTTGTTATTGGCAGAATTTCATGTATATTTGCATTTATAGTTTTAGTGTTCTATTCCAGATAATCATATCTTTTCTTCATTATGTTCTGAAACATGATTTTGATGATGTTTCCAGTCTTAATGCAGAGACGTGAGGAAGTCTGTCCAGCTGTTTTGTAGTCAACAGGCACAAACAGTTGAAATGAGGCAATTTTGTACAAATGGAAGAGCTATTAAAGTTGAATTCTCATCTTTAATAGAAAAGTAAAAAAGAGGAGGAACACACAGCGGGTTGCGCTCAAGTGTGAAATAATTCCCATTTCCAGTGAAAAAAAAGTTTGCCATCAAAAAGATATTTAAGTATATATATATATATATATATACTTTTTGATGATAAACTTTTTTCTTTTTTATATATATTTGTTTAATGAAGTATAGGGTCATATAGCAATAGCAAGTGAAAAATGAATTAACTTTAGTGTGGTAACCACGCTTTCGCTTAATGTAGATTCCTCATTTCTTCTGTTTGTGCTGAGGAACAGGAGAGATATATGATAATAAAGTGCCTTTTTCACACTTATACTGTTATTTCATCTGTCTTTTTTGAAACGGTTGAAAGTTTTGCAGTCCTATTGTAAAACAATGCATATAACCTGCGCTTATGTGTATAGTACATATAACTCAAAAGCACTTTTTTTGAGTTTTTAAAAAAAGGGTAGTCAGCCACTCTTTCCTAACTTTATACTGATTCACAGGTGTTTTCTGCTGTCTGTGATCAACACAATGTTTGGTGAACTTCCTCCACATCTTATTATTAGTTAAAGCTAGAGTCCGTAACTTTTTTTTTTTTTTTTGGTTAAAAATGATCCAAAATCAATTACTGAGTAAGTACATAACCAGCCAGTGTTCAAAACTATCTCTTTAGCTTAGCCCAATTCACAACGGTAAGCTTGTAATAATGTTTTTTAATTTGAGTGGTACTGGTAGGTTTCCGTGGGAAATATGACTTTGCCTTTGCGTCATTACGTCACATCTGTTTACATAAGGATGGAGTCCAGGACGCTGCAGGGGGTGGATCATTTGAAGACTCTTTTACAGTAGCTGTAATAATTAAGCTTGTCATTTTGATGGTGGATTGTAATCAAGAATGGTAGAGACGACCATCATCATTAACAACTGGTGAATCATCAGTAGGCTCAAGTCTCCGTTACTTGTTCTAAAATGACATTTTGGAATTAGCAACGCTTGGGATGAGATGCGCAATAAATTAGTCCCACACACAAGAGTGTTTTAAGGACAAAATCCTGACAAATGGCTTGAAACACAACATCTGAACAGTCTTGAGGTGTGGTAACCAGGGCTGGGTAGGTTACTTTTAAAATGTATTTCACTACAGATTACAAAATACATGCTTTAAAAAGTAATTAGTAATGTATTTCGTTACATTACTCATGTTTAGTAGCTTAATCTAAATGCTTTAGAATACTTTGGAATACTAATAAGTGTGGAACTAACACAAAAAAGGTAATTGCAAGTTTTTATCTCACAATTTTTCCCTCAGAATTGCGTGATATAAAGTTGCAATTGCGAGTTATAAAGTCAGAATTATGTGACATAAACTCAGAATATTGAGAAAAGTCAGAATTATGAGATATAAACTGACAAACTAAATTCATAATTGCAAGAAAAAAAGTTTTGCAAGTATTGCAAGTTTAAATCTCCTAATTCTTACTTTATAACTTGCAATTGTGAGTTTAAATCTCGCAATTCTGAGAAAAAGAAGTCAGAATTGTGAAATGCAAACAAATTGTGAGAAAAAGTTGCAGTGACGAGTGAATTATAAAATGACTCACAAACAACTATCACAAAACAGAGAATCACCAATTGCTGTTTAAATGACATTAAAATTCAAAGTAATCACTTTGGTAATCTAAAATACTTTTCAGATGTAACTGTAATCTGATTACCACCTATTTAAAATGTAACTGTAACGAAATACACTTACTCAGATTTTGTATTTTAAATACGTAACTAAGTTATACGTAACTAAACTAAGTACTTGTATTTCATTACTCCCGAACCCTGGTGGTAACCATAGTATAACTGGAATAACTGTCTCCGGGCCATTGAATTATTAGAAAATAATGCATTTCCGCTTAGGGTCGTGGCCGCATTACCACCTCGGGTGTGCATTATTTTCTAATAATTCAATGGCCCATCATCAATTATTCCTCACTTAGGATTTCTCTGTAATGTAGAGCAATGTTGGCAATGTTTAATATTCTTAATACCCCTAGTCGATTAATATTAAATTAATCGACTAGTCGACTAATGCCTTCAAATGAATGACTACTAGTTGACTAGAATAATCTTTGGTCAACCCTAGTCAGAGGTGAGGAAACTCAAGTTGTAAAGTCCCATTTCCAACATCAAAGTGTTGCAGTCATGCTAAGTTTCAGACTTTCTCCCACTTCCATTACCAGTGGAATCATTTTTGTGGCCGCCGTTTTGGAAATGACATCTAATGGTGCTTCTCATTGAAGACGAAGTTTATTGATCTTTACAGGTTGGATTTCTGACCTCAAGCCCGTTCCTTTGGTCATTTTCAAGTATGAGGTGGGAAGTTCTGAGCTCTATCATCCATCCTCATCCTCATTTACGTCAAAGGCGTCATTGGTGTGTAAACGTGGGTGTAATGTGTTGTTTTCATCCGTCCGCCATCAGAAAGTTATGACGGTTCGAGTTGTTTTTGCAGTTTAGTTCCAATAATGGTCTGTTTGGATTGAGGAGGAAGCTTTCAGTACAGTTTTAGAATTCAAAGGTTTCTGCCGATGGCAAGATCTTTATGGGAAATAAAATTCATCCTCAAAAGGATAACGTCTTTCATTTAGTACATTTAATTAGGGCATTTTATGACATTCAAATACTCAAATCACTTAAAGTCTTGACTTAATTACCCCTAGAAGTCATATTCATTGCTCTCCGAAGACTATTGTTTTAAATGAAAGCTTTGGGATTGTGTCATGTGCTTTGATATCCCGTTATGGGCTGAATTGGAGCTTTCTTGTATTCAACCTGTGATGCACTCTCATTATAAAATACAATTTGGCTTTGGTGTGCAAAACAGCTTTCAAAACCCTCACAGAAATGTCATTTAGTCACACCACACTGACAATATAGAACATTTCTGTCATAAAATCTTCTAATTATCTGCTTTTGTCAGCAGGGGTGCCGAAACTATTAGAAAATGTGTGTGGGGGGCAAAATCATATTTTTCCGACTGCCTTCAAAGTAATGAACGTCCTGAAAAAATATAATTTTACTTGAAAAATAAATGCAGCCTTGCATTTATTCAGATGGAATGCGAGTTAATCACAAATGTTGCCGTAGCTATGATGATCCAAAGTCCCTCAAGTCTTGTGATCTTTATTCTAAGCCTGTTTTGATGTTCTGTCCATAATCAGTGGATGGCCTGCAGGAAATCTGAGTGGTGTGGGTTGTTCATCAGCCTGCTTGATGTCTGTTGTTTGTCTCCGGTTGTTTGTCTGGGAGTGAAGCTATTAGACAATGACTGCACATTTTATGAGCTCATTTCTGCCCATACTAAACACACATTCGGTTCCCAGGATGCTCTGCAGAGGAAGGTGGGGGAGTCTGCTGTCAGGGAGAACCATAGATTACAGTGAATGATAATTAACACTATGCAAGTTTTGGATTTATTTATTTATTTATTATTTACAGTGGGTTTTAGCAGTGAAAAATCTCATTTTGTATGGTTGTGTGCATTAAAATGCGTTAAATAAATTCACGTGTATGCTTGTTATATTTTATTTGCCAGGCTTATTAACTGGATTATTTTTGCATTGGCTGATAAAACTGTGCGCACTTTGCTGATAGATTTCCTTTGCATCCATTTTATGGTCATTTACAATTTCTGCTTTAAATATTTTTGTAAATTATTTGAAATATTATGTAAAAAAAAAAAAAAAAAGGCGTTTGTTTAATCATACTTACAAGCCTTCATATAATTAATATGCATTTATATATATATATATATATATATATATATGTATATATTGTAAGTATGATATATATTTCATATATATATATATACACACACACATATATATATATATATATATATATATATATATATATATATTGTAAATATTCTTTAAAAAGCATCCAATTGAATGCCTATATTGGATGCTTTTTATATATATATATATATATATATAAAGCATCCAATATAGGCATTCAATTGGATGCTTTTTAAAGAATATTTACAAAAGTAAATTTACTACATTTACTGAAATGCTTGAGTTAATCAAATTGCAAATTACAATTTATATGTGAAAACTGATGTGTTTGTGGATGTGTGGATATATACACTTTCGTTCAAGTTTTTTTAACCTAGTTTTTTCAAGTTTTTTTTTTACAGTGAAAACAGTAATATATATATATATATATATATATATATTTTAAAACAGATTTCTATTATAATGGTTTTTAAAATATAATTTATTCCTGTGTTGCAAACCTGAATTTTGAGCATCATTACTCCAGTCGATCACATGATCCTTCAGAAATCATTCTAATATGCTGATTTGCTGCTCAATAAATATTTCTTATTTTTGTATTAATATTGAAAACAGTTTTGGTCAACTTAATGCATCCGTGCTGAACAAAAGTATCCGTTTCTTTAAAACAGGGTAATAAATATGACTAAACCCAACTTTTAAATGGTAGTGTATATTATGAACATTATTTTCTTGATATTTGTGGGGACATAACAACAAAACATAACATAACATAACATAACATATATAACAACATAGAACATAACATAATTATTTGCATCATTATTGCTAGGGCCAATTCAGTCGTTGATGGATATTGGTAGGGATATGTCCTTTGCATCCCTACTATATTCTGTCCCTTGCAACATGCATTGATTCACAGTAAGAGCAGGAATGTGTGTTTAGAATGTAAACCGGTTCAATTTTGGTTTAATGTTGATCGTATGATAGAAAGAATTTGAGGTTGTGTGTACCAGAGAACTATGTCTGAATATCCTCTTCAGATCAGCCACAACAATGTTCATCATCAACCCCACCTGGGACCAATGGGTCTTATCACCATGGAGATAGATGGATGTGTGGGTGGTGTGATCAGTTTAGTCCCGAACTGCTGAATAGCTGAAGACACAAACAGGTGGTTTAACATCCTGCAGGAACTGTTCCTGACACTGTACTTACAGCCTTTTTCAGCTTTAAATAATGCCTGAAATCTCACAGAAATAGAATCATACATAATTAGATATTTAAGGACAACTAAAAATAAGGAGCCCCGCAGAGCGTCTTGTTTAAAACCACAAACATGCTTTCAATGATGCTTTTGTATAAGGAGATGTGCTTGTTTTCCACCCAAAGAAGGTTTTATTCAGTTTTAAATCATTGCTGAAAGCACCAGAAAGTAATATGAGATCTCTATAATTACTCAGTTGTTTGTCCTAAACAGCAGTGAGATGAAATGGAAATTTTTCTCTAGTAATCTCACCTTTCAGAAGAGATCTCAACAATATCTCAAACTAAAACTTTCCAATCAAAAATCAGGTTTCAGTGTGAACTCATTTTTTTTTTTCATCAAATTGACGTGGCTTATATCCTGAGGGTTGCGGGCTCTGCATTTCCTGCCTAAAGATGAATGTATGGACAGGGACCATCCTGGCGGTGGTGGGGAGGATGGAGGTAAAGGTCGACGTCAGCATCTGCGAACTCAGACATGTGTAAGTACCGATCTTATATACTCCAAGTGTTAGATAACGATTGGCTAGATCTAAACTCGTAGTGATGTAACATTTGAGTCTTCCTGGCAAAACTTGCGCTAGAGCTTTCATTTTTATTATGCAACTTTTTTGGTCTTTTTTTTGTAGCTTGACAGTTCTTGGTCCTTATTCACTCTTGTTGTATGAAAGAGAGCAGGACAGACATTCTGCTGAACGTCTCCTTTGTTTTGAAAGGAAGTCAGACTGGTTTGAAACGACATGAAGATGAGTAAATGATGAGCGATGATATCCAGAAGAACTGTCCTTTAAAATGAGATATAATCTAGTAGAATGAATGTGTTTATTCAGGGAATTTTATAGTTAAATTTAGTGTGTGGATAAATCTCTTCTTTTATGGTTTAATGTACAGTCTTTCTCAGACTGCATGACAGAGACCCAGTCCTAATCAAATTTGGGATCTTCTCCAAATGACTGAAGTGACCCATGAGTCTAATTTTGGAAATCCTGACATTTTCAGGCGGGCTGAATCCATCAGCGCTCATGGGTAATATGTAGTTGGTGAAATGAGTGTCACCTATAATGCCTCGCCAGGTCTTTGTTCAAGTGAATTTCCATTTCACCTCTTGTAGATGGTAATAAGTCCCAGTACGAATGGAGATATGCGTTTTTCTGTTCGTCGGCCCAGCTGAGGGCGGCTGCTCCATCGGGAAATAACCCAACGTCGCTCCCAGTGGTAGTAGAGTTTTCAATTTCCCTAGCTTATAGAGATGTATTGGCCAATGAGTGCTCCTTCGTTCCCCTGTTGAGCCTCTGCCAGGCTCTAATGTGGACTCTCCTTCAAACTGTCACGCTTATACCTGCGTGATAGCAGTGAAACTAATGATTATATTAGCATAAGTGCTGGTATAGGAGGTCAGCAGTTACCGTGTAAAGACGTCGCATGCATGCGGCTCAACGAGGAGAGCGCTAGGCTAATGTAGACAAATATGTGCCCTCCGCTTGTCAGGATCCCGTTTATCACAATATGTGCCGTTATGTATCACTGAGAGAAACATTCCATATGCTTTCTCCGTTTGGTGCCCAGCTTGCAAAAAAGTTAATTTTAGACTTTGCTACACACGATAAATCTTTGTTATTGTAGCCGGAATGTGAGGCATCAGGCTCAAATTGGATTTGTGGGGAAATGGAGGGTTTGATGAAACCATGATAATTCCCGCATTGATCGTCTCACTGTCAGTTATAATCCAATTAAAACAGATCGTCTGGATCTAACCTGGTCTCGCCGCCGCAGCGAGTGTGTCCGCAATCCTCCTCCTCGGTCGTGCTTTCTCTGTAATTAAGGATTAAAGGAAAACTCTAATGAAGGAAAAAGCCTCAGAAGTAGCCTGCTGGACATACAACAGCTCAGTACGTACAAAATTCATGTAGAGTTCAGAACAGGAAAAGAATATTTTAAGTGAAATTGAGGTGCATATCCCATCTGGAAGGGATATATTTCTTTTTCTTTTTTTATTAAAGATTTATCTTGGCCGTTATTATGATAGGACAGTAAGCAAAGTGGGAGAGAGAGACCGGGATGAGATTGAGAAAGATCCGCGAGCCGGGACTCGAACTCGGGTCGCCCAAAGCGCAGCGGCGCAATATGTCGATGCCGCCCACGAGGCTATCGGCATCGACACGGATACATTTCAGATGCACATTGTACTCTAAAGACACCGTTGGGATAGTGATGATCGATATACCAGCACTAGCAATGATACCCTGCTGTAGGATATGATTCTTAATTTCCATCCAATACTTTAAGAATGACAGTGTTTTAATAAGAGCTGTATTTCCTGTGTTGCGTTCTGCGCAGTGTTCTGGGTCTTTCAATGGGTTTAAGGTCCAACTTGCAGTTTCAATGCAGCTTCAAAAGGCTCTACACAATCCCAGACGAGGAATAAGGGTCTTGTCTAGCAAAACGATCAGTCATTTTCTAAAAAAAAAAAAAAAAAGAAAAGTGATATGCTTTTTTAACCACAAATGCTCGCCTTGTAATAGCTCTGCCATGCGCCACGCTTTACGTAATCTCGTGTGTGACATGGGCGGAAGTACCGATCCAATGTCTACAAAGTGAACATGCAAAGACTAAGTCAAACACCCTTTACAAAAAAAGGTAAAACAATGACGTCCGACGAATTTCACCCTGCCTATTTTGTAAACAGTATACCGTAAGTGATTAAAGAATACAGGAAAATGAACATGCATACTGCTAATGGAATATGCATTTGAACACTTTCCAGAAATTAATTGCTTGCTATGATGAGGGTATTTATATTACACCATAAAGAATCATCTTTGCAAATGGGCCAATAATACAGCTGTGTGTGTGTGTGTGTGCGTGGAAGTGCACATCAGATGATGGGTATCAGGGCAGATTAAATGAATTCATGCTTCGTTTAGTTTCATTACCCTGACAGTAAAGTTCAACAAACCAGGGAACTTGAATGAGGCGGTGATCGCTGAAACCTTAGCCCATTGCTGGCTGATCAAAACTTTCATTTATTTCAGCCCTCTCAGTGCAGAGTTAACGCCATTAAAAACACATTTAAATTTATTTAAAATTTATTAGAAAAATTCCTTGTCCCCTAATTACTCCATTTATCATAGACAGACATTCGGATATTTGTTTTTAAAAACTTTGTGAAAGTTAATAAGGTTCAGAGCAGTACCATTTTTTTCTCCTGATGAAAATGTGAGAGTTATTTGCCCATGCAACCACCATGCTATAGGGTTTTTGTGTGGTTGCTAAGGCATTGCAACATGATGCAAATTAAGTATTTCACCCACAAGTGTCCATGATCCTTGTTTCAATGTAAGTCTATGGGAGGTTTTTGCTAGTTTTATCATCTACCAGTCAAAAACTGTAAGAAATATATCACTTACAAACTAATAATAATAGAGAATCACCTCCTCCCAACAAGCAAATTAGTTACTTTTGATTGGTTAATTTTTGTTAACTAAATCTTGAATACACTTGATCCATTAATCACTGCTAAACAAATTCCTCCACCAGCAGTTCAGGATTTAAGCAGTTTTCCCATGTTTGTCGCTTACACAATTCAAGTTAATTGTCATTCGTTCTCTCGTGCCCTGTGATGGACTAGAGGGAGACTTACGCTACATGGCTCTTGTGTGTGGAGCTGCAGTTTAATTGCATTTGGACAAGAATAAAGCAACTTCCTTAACACACTCTCAAGCAGATGGAAACAGGATAGAGTGTATACAGTAATTAACAAATCTGATGGAGGACAGTTTGCGAATAGCGTTCATTATGCTGCAATTTTCTGTTCCTTTTAAATAAAAGCGCCCAATACTCCCAAGCATTTGGATTTAATTGCAATTAATTAAATTCACAGCGAGTCCCGCACATTAGCTGGAAAATGATGTCAGTTCACAGTAATTCAGTGTTTTGTGTGTAATTCCACACAGAAGTTTTTTTTCTACAAGTCAGAAGTCAAATGGCTCTTAACGAATGGAATCTGTGCACTTTTTTTGATTTTATATTTGTGTAAATCACAACTCTGTGTGAGGAATTATGTTGCATCATGTGCAGTTTTTCTCTGAATATTGACTTTAATTTTTTGATTTTCACACCAAAATATTATATGGCTTCAGAAGACTTAGGCCCCGATCAGACCGAACGGGCTTTTCCGGTCTGAAAAAGCACTTTTTTTTGTTTGTTGATTTTTTTTTTTTTAAAAAAAGAGCAGTTCGCTGAGGTTATTTATGTTGCTGGGCAACCACTGATTCAGCTGTCCTGTCAGTGTAGCGCGAGCGCTCTTTGGTTTGCTGTTAAACTGTCATATTATCAGAAACTACGTACAAAAAAGTATGTTACTGTAATGTGACGTGTAAGAAGAAGGCTCGATGAGGAAGATAGAATATCATTAACTCTTTAATTGCACGAATGAGATACGGACAGGAACACAGACATTAGCACATCCACGAAACTTCAACGATCGACAAAGACAGGACTGACACAGAGGGAATATATACCGATGAACACAAGAGGATAACGAGTAGGGCACAGGTGACTGACATGATTACAGACAAGACACAGCTGATGACAATGGACTAATAATGATACAATGACGAACTGAAACTCAAAACAAGGAACACGTGACTGAAGACAAGACTGGGGAAACAGATAGACAGAACATGAAACTCTAACAGTTACAAGCAAAGGGCTCCATCAACTGACGAAAAGCCCGTTTCTCCATTTATTCGACTGGACAATGGAAAAAATGCGAATGACGTCGGGTGCTTTTCTGCTCACAGTTGCTTTTTTTCAACTTGAGGTGCTCTGAGCGCTACTGCAAAAACAAGAGCCGCCCGGGGCGCATAAACAGCACACAGAACGCTCACTGCCAATAGAAGACAATTCAAAAAAGGCGCCTCTGACAGCAAAAAACGTGTTCTGTCTGATCGAGGCCTTATAGTGCACAATCATATGGAAAACCTGTGACGTTTATAATGCTTTTATGAAGCATTTGTCGTTTTTGAAGGTCGAGAGCTGGTCACTCTATACCTTTATATGGATAAGAGCAGCGTGAACATTCTTCAGAACATCTCCTTTTGTTTTTTACAGGGAAAAAAAAGGACGGGTCATGAAATCTGAAACTTTTTGAATCCTCAGCTGTGGCTTAATGGGACTGCAAAGAGTGCTTTAAAATCTCAGCGGATGCATTTAGTCAGCAAGATATTGTTCACTGTTCATTCTACTCATATGACATGCAGCTTTTTGTTTACTGTGTAGCAGGGAAGTATGAATGTTCATTATTTTGATTAATAGTGAAGTTGATTTTAAATCCTCAGCCTCTTTTTGCTTTGAGCTCAGTGTTAAAACACTGGCAGAACTACATATGACTAACCAGGCATTTCATGTGCTGCTCCTGATTCACACTTGGCTATATTATGAAAAGCAAGATCCATATTCATTAGGAGGAATAATAAAAAAGTGGAATAATGTGGCTCATTCGGACTGAACGCTCGGGGCATTTATTATGTACTGTTTGTACTCCTCTCAGCAGGGCTTCTGCCTACAATAATGGACTTCTAACCTGCCCATAGGGAAATATTTGTATTCCACTATCAGTATATGAAAATATGAAGTAAAAGTAAATCAAACTATTTTCAAAGTAAAATAAAAGCACTATAGGGAGTCTTGAGTTCTGCGCTCTCATTCAAATCTCCAGTTTAACCACATTCGCTCCATTGCATCCTCTGCAGGGACACCGAATGTGACGTCCGTCCAATAGCTTTTTGAAAACACGCCGGACCACCAGCATGCTGAATTCATTTACAACTACTTTAAAACCTGCGGCTCTTCAGTATCTTCAGTGTAACACAATGAGTTGGGTTGAGTTGTTTTTCTTGAAGTCATCTGAGTCTCAGCAGGGAAAGGAAGCGCACAGATTGTGGAAGGACGTGCTGAATTTCCTTTCAGATTAATGCCATGCATGTAGACAAGCCATTAACAGTCCGACAATATTATTCACGTTTACTTTGACATGAAGTCTCTATGTGGGTAGTTGATAAATGTAACATAATGGTCGAGTCATATATATATATATATATATATATATATATATTGATCAATACTACAAAGAATTTCTTGAAAATGCCGTTTATATATAATCCTTGTGTAATTATAATAATATCTAAGCAGGATAAAAAATACACAACTTTGTCATGACCTTCAACTACCCATCATCCATTGCTCCTTTCTTCTTTAGTCCTGATTCATTTAAAATCTTTATCAATTGCAAGGCTTCACGCTAGCAGCCTTCACACGCTCTATAAAGCCATCAAGTCTCAAATCTCAACTCAATCTGGCTTTGACATCTACGTTCATTCACTGTGAAGATGATGTCTCCGTGTCCCGGCTCGGCTAAACTGTGACATGGAGATCAGAAATAACAGACAATTTCTAACACGGAGCATGCAAGATGTGCTGTGCACTCATGCAGCTAATAGCAAATTATGACTGTTTAGACTAGAATCTAAATTACCTCTGACCTTTGCTTAAAGCCACCATGAAATTAAAATGGATAAAATTCATGTGCCCTTGTAATCTTTAATAAATAAATATAACTTCCCCTCCCTCTTGCAGCGACGTCTCTTTTCTTCTCTGATGACATGTTTACTGGTGTGAGGGCGGGACAACCCGTCACTCACGTGAGATCAACCAATAGCAACGCATATCCATCCAATCAATTCCCCATGGACAAAATCAATGAATGAACATCAGAAGGAATGTTGTTTCAAGCACAGAAAGACGTGAGTACACATAATTTTTGTAGTTCAAGTTCACTAACGTTAATCTAACGGAGTCGGGGTTATGATTGGTTAGGTCACCTGTCAATCAAACTGTTTGCGAAGGGTCAATTCTGTTTCATGCTACTTTTACGTCACGAAGAAGTGATAGAATAAAATGACGTAAAGTGACGCACCATGGAAGATTGGGTGATATAAAATCAAAATTGTGAGTTATAGTCAGAATTGCATGATTTAAAGTGAGAATTGTGTGAAATAAAGTCAGAATTGCATGATAAAAACAATTTTTGAGAAAAAAAGTCAGAATTGTGAGATATAAAATAAAAATTGTGAGTTATAGTCAGAATTACATGATTTAAAGTCAGAATTGTGAGAAAAAAGTCAGAATTGTGAGATATAAAATCAAAATTGCGAGTTATAGTCAGAATTGCATGATTTAAAGTCAGAATTGCATGATTTAAAGTCAGAATTGTGAGATGTAAAGTCAGAATTGTGTGAAATAAAGTCACAATTGCACGATAATTTTTTTTTTTGGAAAAAAAGTCAGAATTGTGAGATAAAAAGACAAAGCAATTAGCTTTTTACTTAAAACAGCCTGTTTGTTTATTAATGTAAAACTGGATTTTACATTTTCTGAAAATTATTTTTATGTGGTCACTAGGGTGTTCCAGGTGGTAATGGCCCAAATTGGCATGTCTTGAATCCATTCTTCAGGTCTATGATATTTGTTTTTGCTTGCTTTATTTGCCACCAAGTCTTCATAACAAGAAAAAAGTCTTCATAACAAAATCATCAGTCTCCTCAAAAGCTGCGCAATTTGATGTATCATTCATGTCTGAATCCCAACTGATGAAGGAAGAAAGCCAAAGTTTAATAAACGAAAGGTTTTGTTCAATAGTGCAAGACTGCCCTAACAAACACCACAGAAACATTAACTGTATGACATATTCTGTTTTCTGCATTGTAATCAGAGGAGAAACTGAGATGACAGAGATTGTATGCCATCTGAACCTGGTCCAAATGAAGAACAGTAAAGCTAAGGATCTTCTAGTTTAAACATCAGAGACGTTAGGGGAGAGCCACTTTGACGGCGTCAGCTCTGAGAATTGGAGTTTCAGCCAAACCGTAGTGAAAATAACTGAAATAGTTGAGATCCTTTTCAATTTGCTATAACTTTGTTTTGCTAGTTGAAAATCTATGACACAGCTGGAGTTTGATCCACGGATTGATTTGATTTTCACTCGTCGAAACTTTGAGATCAGATTGGCTTTCAACATTTGACTTGTCTTCTCCTTAAAAACATCAAGTCTGGAAATCAAGAACTTCTTTATTCATGAGCAGAAGATTGGATATGTGCAGGAAGGGAAGGAACCAATTTGTTTCAAGTGCTCTTACAACCCGTGGAGGTTATTAGATGTATCTGCTTCAGAGTTATATTTAGAGCTTCTGCATGCGTCCTCATCCTTTCAAAAGGCGGCATTGTTTCCTAGCGTCGCGTGGTGAGATTATAATACGATTTTGACAGCAGAGAAATAGTTTGACAGCTGGCTGAAAGGATGTGTCTTGTGTTCTCGACGCCTGTCAGATGGAAGGTAAACAATCCACTATTAAAGAGGTCATGTTTATGCATGCATGTTTCACGATATACGTGTAGTCTGCCGTGATGCCAATGCGTCTAGACGTCAATGTTTCTTTCTTTACCTTGTGGTTTGATGGATTTTATGTTTGATTTAAACAGTAGCATGTGAATTGTATACTTGGTACAAAATGTAATGTTTGAATTGCAGTCATTTCTTTGCGTACTCACACACGTCTTTCTTAAAACAGGAGCTCCTGGTCTGACACGGTGTCTAGGACAGGAAAGGAACGGCCTCAGTTGCCTTAGACAGGTAAGATGAGTCAGTCGAGTCCTTAAAGCGTCAGCGGTGCTCCAGCCTTTTGTTTAACATTAATGACGTTTAAATTGCAAGTGACGCAATTTGGATTTGAGCATCACAGTTGTGGATAGAAGCACATCCATTTCTGTTTCCCTGTTATGCATCATTTAATACGCAAACTCGTGAAGACGTGTCTAAGATAAAATATATTAAAAAAAAAAATTCTAATGTTTTTGAAAGAAGTCCATTATGCTAACTAAGGCTACGTTTATTTGTTAAAATATACAATAAAAACAGAAATATTGTGAAATAGTGTTACAATATAAAATAACTGTTTTAATATATATTTTCAAAAAGTAGATTATTAATCCTGTGATGGAAAAGCTGAATTTTACAGTTTTTTTATGCTGATTTGATTCTCAAGAAGCATTCTTATCAATGTTGACAACGTTAAGAACAGCATTTCTTTGAAATATAAATCTTTTGAATCATTGTAAATGTCTTTATTGTCACTTTTGATCAATTTAATGCATCTTTGTAATAATAATAATAAACATATTAATTTATTTCAAACCCAACACATTTGGATGGTATTACTTATACCATATGCTGAAGGCTAAGATGGAATAGGAGAAAGCAAACTAACATTTAAAAAAAAAAAAATATATATATATATATGTATTTAACCCAGGGCCTAAAACTAACTTTTTGCTAAAGGGACTTAAAGGGATTCACCCAAAAATTAAAATGATCAATTTACTTAACCTCATGTTGTTCAAAACCTGTAAGAGTTTCTTTCTTCTGTTGAACACAAAAGAAGATTTTTTAAATAATGTTGGTCTCCAGACAATTGTCAGCACCCATTGACTTCCATGGTATTTTTTTTTCCTACTGTGGAAGCCTATGGCTACCATCAACGGTTTGGTTACCAACATCAACAGAAGAAAGAAACTCTTACAGGTTTGGAACAATTTGAGGGTGAGTAAGTTATGACAAAATTTTCATTCTTAGGCAAACTATCACTTTAAGAAAATTTACCAGCCATGAAATTGGTTTTGCAAAAACAGGTAGTTATGACACCAAAAGTTTAGATATCAGTGGAAATTCACAATTTTTCTATTCCAATTTCGATACCACTGCTAAATCTACCAGCCTACCTAATATAATTCAAGTAAATAGTCAGTAATAAATTACAAGCAAACGCACAAAAAATACAATATATACAAATGAAATAAACAATGCTTTTCAGGTACAAAATTGGAGTAACTTTTTTGATTTTGGCTAATCAAATTCAAAATAACACTACATAGTCTTCACTGCATAAATTAAACAGATTAATCCTTATTAAAGTTATATTATATATATTATAAGTTATATTATATATACAGGTATATTTGGCTGCTGTCACTTTAAGACAGAATGCGCGGATCATTTAAGACCAAACTGACTATATTTACTTGGACACTTGGACATTTTTGACGTAATATTCTGTGTATTTGTCCGTTCCAGTGCAGGAAAATGTGAAAGAGAGCTAAATTTCGTATTTGCGCGCTGAAAGAGATGCAGCTTTCTGGGCGTGCGCTTCGGATGTTTAAACTTCCCTCACAGTTCCCTTTTGCATCTTTTTGCTCATTCTCACAGCATTATATTGTATATAATTAATCGGAATTACTAAAAATGTCACCATTACCAATTGACACCATTTCATATACTCGCCAACTCCAATGTTTACTCGCATTTGGCTCTTGGCGAGTGTTAATTTTATGCTCTGATTTCACGTTTTAAGCAGCAAGTCTAAAGTCTCTTTGAGTCTAATTTTGAGTTTGGAGTTTATCTTCTAAACTAAAACTTTAGATATTTGTTCAGCTTTTAAGCAGGTCTGCAAATCACTAGATAAATGGGTAATATCCAGCAAAAAACTAAACAGTACTGATAACAAGATTAAATTCAAATTAAATGTGCGCTGACAACTAAGTCAAAATTAAGAAATGTAGTGCACTGCTTTGAATGGAGGATTGTCTGATTAGGAATAATTATTTGAACATCAAATGCCACCTTCAAAGAGACCTAAACGGGCGGAAAAAAGGGAGAAACTTTCGTATTTATCTGCTCTTTGAAGCTAATGATAAAGGTTTTTGCATTTAATCCCTCATTTTTATTTCCTGGCTGTCTGCTCAGGTGCAGAATGAAAGAGAATGGGTGATTTTGTGCTGCTACTCTTCAAATGGTTGCTCTTTCTTTTCCTGACAAAAAGTGAAACCAATTAAAATCGACTCATTCTTCTGTTGACCACAACAGAGTCCATGGTGTTCTCAAACTTGAGCCAGTGAGGAATTAAATTGTGCATGTTTGTTTCGATGGCACAATTATAAATGTGCATGTCACAATGTGAATGCAAGATAAGGAACATTATGAAATTATTTTGCGCTGTGATGTGGAGTTTGTCTTTTAAGTAACAAAAAAAGTGAAATTCTCATCGCCTACAAGAGATGCAACAGAATTCTTGATGTCTTCTGAGCTATGCAAACATCCTCCTGTGAATAATGATGGAGAACAGCAGTAAAGTGAATGGATAAAACACTTCTTGAATATATACAGTTACAGTTGATCTGATATTGGGGCATTTTGAGTTTCAGTGGCAATTGATTTGTATTATTTGGCACTCGCAAACATGATTCATGGCTAAAAAGCAACTGCCAAGAGCAAAGCAAATCTAGATGAGTTTGAACTTGTTTACCTTTTGCTAAGCTCCGCCCCTTTGGGCTATTTTTGCTTTTGCAGACAGAACGTTCCATTAGAATGAACTGGAGATTTTCATTAAATGTGCTCATAAAGAGGTAACAGTTTTATTGCTATTGAATGTTAACTTTTAAATGCATTTATATGCCTTTTTTTAAAAGAAATTGTTAAATGAAGCATTAATATGATAGATAGATATAAATAAACAGGGTTAGGGAGTAACGAAATACAAGTAACTTAGTTACGTATTTAAAATACAAAATGTGAGTAACTGTATTTCATTACAGTTACATTTTAAATGGGTGGTAATCAGATTACAGTTACATCTGAAAAGTATTTTAGATTACCAAAGTGATTACTTTGAATTTTAATGTCATTTATTGGTGATTCTCTGACTCTGACAGTCTCAAAAAGCGGAGTTAAGTTTCATGTTTTCGACAGTTTTCATGTTTTGTGATAGCTGTTTTTTGAGTCATTTTATAATTCACTGCTTACTGCAACTTTTTCTCACAATTTGTTTGCATTTCACAATTCTGACTTCTTTTTCTCAGAATTGTGAGATTTAAACTCACAATTCCAAGTTATAAAGTCAGAATTAGGAGATATAATGTCATAATATCATAATTTTGACTTTTCTCAATATTGTGAGTTTATATCATAATTCTGACTTCTCAATATTGCGAGTTTAGAGCTCATAATTTCGACTTTTCTCAATATTGTGAGTTTATTTCTCATATTTTTGACTTTTCTCAATATTGCGATTTTACATCTCATAATTCTGACTTTTCTCAATATTGTGAGTTTATCATAATTTTGACTTTTCTCAATATTGCGAGTTTATATCTCATAATTCTGACTTTATAACTCGCAATTGCAACTTTATATCACGCAATTCTGAGGGAAAAAGTCAGAATTGTGAGATAAAAACTTGCTATTAGCTTTTTTGTGTTTGTTCCACACTTATTAGTATTCCAAAGTATTCTAAAGTATTTAGATTAGAAGTTACTAAACTTGCACTAAAAAAAATCTGCAAATCAGTTAAGGAGCCAAGCACAACAAGGAAGCTACCAGCAGACCAACAATGGCATAATACACTATGATAGCAGCTGAGACAAAGAAACTGCATGTCAATTTTGAAGTCAGTCAGACCAACTCTACTGTATTTACAGCCAATTTCATGTTTTGTTCAATTATAGCGCCACCAAGTTCTGTTCCAAAACTTCTCAGACTCCTTCAGGGCATGAAGGAAATGAATGAAATGAAAGGGAAATGAAATGAATGAAAACCCACACCGAGTTTTTTAATGATACGTTCATTAAAATACAGCATTTTACTACAAAATTCAAAATGGCAGACACCCATATGGGAAAATTCAATATCATTCGACTCAATCTAATGAGACCACTTTTATGTTTTTTCGACAAACCGTTCAGAAGTTATAAGCAAAATTAGCAATTTTTGCATTTCTACAAACCAGTAGATGGCGCTGCGTCGAAACACAGCATGTATCCGCAGGTCATGCTTGTAATGACATGGGCCGAGTTCTTTCTGAATACAATTAAGCGTTGAGGAGATAGAGACTTATGTCTATTTTTGCAAACGGAATGTAAAATGAAAATCAAATTGAAAAAATCATTTCGTTTCTAGTCTTTAAGGTTCAGAAGGACAAATTTGGACAGTTGGTGGCGCTAGAGTGATTATATAGACTCAAACTTGCTGTGGTGACAGTTCCTCTGTCCTCTATCTATGTGCCAGATTTCATAACTTTCCCGCAAGCGGTTCTATGGGCTGCTATAGACTTCCCGAGTGGAAGAAGACGAAACGGAAGAAGAATAAGAAGAATGCCAATGGATACAATGGGTGTCTACGCACCTTTGGTGCTGGCCCCTAAAAATAACCACTTAAATTTGGTCTATTCAACACAAAAAAGCTGCATTATGACCTGAAATATAGCAAATAAGTGACATGACTCACTTTTTAATGGTATTTTTATGCTTTTTGCCATTGTATGGAAAAGATTCTTGTGTTCCATGTACTAAATAACACCATAACAGACATGAAGATGGGTAAATAGTGAGAAAATGTACATCTTTTCCACGTTCCAGACACATAACAGCTTTAAATTAGCAGCAGTGTTGTTCAAAGCAGCTCTGGTGGCACATCTTTGCATTGCATTGATATATATGAAATAATCAACCTTGTGTTTATAGAAGCCTGCAAAAAAGATCATTTATTAGTCTATATTAAGCTTCCCTCTCTTGTGGCATATGAATATGAAATTCAATTCACACAGATGCCACCGAACTGGTATGAATAATAAAAACAGTTAATCTTTTCTTTAATTAAATGTCTCTCTCAAGCCTCATTGCAGTATGGGAAAAGACCCACTGGTGTATAAAACAAACCTAATTAATTCAGATTCTTTCTCAACGGCAAGTTTGTTTACTTGCGCAGTGTCTATCATTTTGAGTGAATGAGTGTCTTCAGGTCACAAAAAAAGAAAAACAAAATGAAATTTGGGGCAGTGAACAAGGAGACATTGCTGTGCAAAAGTTCATTGTGTGGTGTTCAGGGAAGAAATGAAATGCATTCATTCCCGTGCTCATCGTATGTTTCATGAAAGAGATGTTTAATTAAATCATGTTTCAAGGATGTTAAGAGATAGATATTCCTAATTGGTCTCTCTGAAACACGTGCAAGCGTTTAACATTCTCCTGCTGTGTAAATCGGTTTAGAAGAACAAGGAGAATAATATTGTGCAAACTTGTAGCTGTCTGCTCAGCAAAGCCAGTCTTAAGGACCAAGCGCTATATGCTTTCTTTGAATCCCACTGGGAATCGCCGAGCGAACACGCTTGACAATGCGGCTGAAACAATTAATTTGTGAAAATCCTGTGCTGCATGTGTCATGCTTTGCAGAATTAATTAATACGTATGCTTTCAATACGCTCCCAGTCTCCACGGGCTTGTACAGTGTTTCTCAGGTCACCTGCTAGACTGCAATAAAACCTGCAAGATAAAAATCACCAACATCCAAATTATAATTTGCTTTTTTTTTCCTTTCCAGTATCAGAAATGGTCCAAGATCCCCCCTGAGACGACAGCTTAATTTTTCAACGCAGCCTGATTACCATCTCCTCCACTCACGGCGTATTACACTAAATGAACTGAGACTGCAATTACAAAAATCTGTTTAAATTTTCTTCACTAATGATTGTATGCTAGTTATGCCACACATTGTATCTGACGGGGCTGATATTTATCAACACAGCATTAATATCAACTAAAATACCCCCCCAAAAATCATTTACTTACTATACTCATGTTGTTTGACTTTTTTTCATCTGTGGAATACAACATTATGTTTTCTTAAAAAAATATTAACTTGTTTGGTGCTTGATTAAATGAATATGCACTATGTTTGACGTCAGTAAACTCACTGGGGTCTTGTCACCAATTGTGCCATGAGTTTTGAATATACACAAGCGCAAATGAGATTTGAGAGATTCAGTGGATGTTATAGATTTATGCGCATAATTTTCCTAACTCAAATTTGTTGTGTGAGTTCAGAAGACTTGGAATATGGCCATATGAAACACTTTTATGTTTCGTTCATCTTTATGAGCTTATAAAGTGTGACAGCCTGGTTACTAGGTTTTTGTTACCAAATAGCAGTGTTGAAACCATCTACTTTTGTGCTTCACAGAAGGAAGACTGTCATATAAGTTTGGAACGACACGAGGGTGAGTAAATGATTTTTCATTTTTTGCGAACTAGCCTATTCCTTTAAAGTGCCACTGTTATGCTATTTTAAAGGTCCCTAGTTTTGTTTTGGAGGTCTCCTACAATAGGTTGTCTCTCTAAACACCTCCCTGCTTTGCTCTGATTGGTCAGATGGCCCAGTTTGGTTGTGATGCGCTTACAGTGCATGCTTGAAACAAAATGCCTATTTGCATATCTGAATTTCAGCTCCGGATCTTCCTCAAAGCAGGCGGCTTTGATTTTACCATATCAATTAGAGCCCGAGTCCTCATACTTTGGAAGGGGGAACGTGATTTCACCAAGTACAACACGTTCCTGGATCAGCATCTTTAATGATCCTAGAACAACATTCCAATCAACCAATCAGATTTGAGGGACAAGTTTATGTCAAGTTTAGGCTTACAACTACATTCTTCTACATCAGCGTTATTCACCTACCATTTCCCTCTGATTTTAGGGATAAGTTATGGGTCGGGTTAGGACTACATTTTTGAACATTTTAACAATGCCAACAAAATGTATATTGATCCAGGAACGTCTTACATGGCAAATGCACGGTAACTGGAAAGGACATGCAAAGTGGATTTGCTTTCACAGCTCAGAAAACAGCGTCTTCTCGACATGTCGGCAACAGGAACCAAACACTTTCAGGCCTCAGCAACACACCACAGTGTTTGAGGGCGGGTCAAAGAGGGTGGGTCGTTGTACGTGGACAGCCAATCAAGACCATAGGCAGGCATTATGCAAATTTTTACAAAACTATAGGTCTGTGCAGGAAGTAAGACTGGAACTACTGACGACTCGTTTTAGGTAGTTCAGAATTAGTTCTTTCTTTTGGGACTTTGCACTTTACCGGAACAACTATGAACATGAAAAATCATAATGGGGCACTTTAAGACCTCTATATGTAACATGTGTTATAATTAGTCAAACTGTTTGCATGTGAAATACTTTCTTAAAGGATTGAAAGTTTTGTTTCAGTAATTAGTATTGTGCTTATTTATTTGCTTTTAAAGAGCAAAGACGGTCTTGTTTTTCAGGATATGTCCCCTTTAAGGTAACAACAGCTGCTGGGTGTGTAGATGAGATTTGTTTGCATCTAAACTCCATATGGTGGGATTGTCCTAAACAAGCATTTTCATTCTGTCTTCCTTCTAAAATATTTCAATCATTATTGGTGTCAATTAGCTGTGGATCAGTCAGAGGGCCATAATCCTATCTGACATGCTAATTTGAGAGCTGGAAAACTGCCAGTTTTGACTAAGTAGGTCATGACTGCAGTTTCAGTGCAGCGGTGCGGCAGGTCAGTGAATGAACGGCCACCTGCTTTTCAGAGTTTAACCCTGTCTCTGAAAAAACATCCATGACAGGATGCATGATGGGAGACTGTGAATGCAGCACATATTTTGTTCTTAAAATGTCATTAAACAAACTCATGATTGCATGATGTGGGTGGTTTAGCATGAAAATAACTTCTAAAGAGGCAAGCGGCTCTAGATATCACCCCGTGGAATGTGCTAGCTCATGTCATTACAAGTAGGAAATAAATTATAAATAAAACATGTAGGAATGTAATAATAATGCTGATTTTCATCTCATTCCAAACTCATGTGACTTTTATGCTATTTATTATACACAAAATACTTTGTCTGGATTTGAGCTCTTGTTTCTTTGCATGCTTAATGGAAACTCTAGCAATGGACTTACATGTCTTGCTCTTATGTAAAGAAAGTTGCTAAAATTTTAAATTATTTTGGTTGTGTTTTATCTCATTTAAGTGAGCGAGGGCTGAATAACCCAAGGCTGAGTGAGTTTCGAGACCAACCCACCTCAAAATTCCTCACCCTTTGAAATGTTTGATAACCAAATTAATGAAATACATCTTTATCCCACAGGTCAGGACAAACCCTCCACCCGCCTGCATTCGAGAAAGAGACTCATGGGAAGGTTAAAACCTGATTTAAAGTAAATGACTGAACAGTGCAGGTGTCCTCCGTTTTCCAGCATGAGTGAGCTTTGAGGATACGAGTGGCTCATTGCATCAATCAAGGGCACCAGTTTTTGTCAGATTTTCATTTTATGGAATATATAAATATAATCATCTCCCTGCTTGTCTTTCTGACTTGTATAAACAGAACACTTTGTGGCCACAGTTGACTGACAGTAGCTATGAACCTTGTTTGATCAGTTAGTTCAGGATGAAGGCTCTTTAGTAATACTTAACATGTTTGAATACAGAAAAAAAGACTGAATGAAAGAAACATTGACAAAATTCACTTCATGGCATGTTACCATAGCAACCAAAAGCTCTCAGCAATGACAGAATGCATAGAGAGAAGAGCACTTTAAACTGCAGAAGGGCACTTTTGATGTCACTGGGAAGTAATAAAGTGGTTACTGTAATGAACTCCAGAGGGAAGGTTGAACCGAGAGAATAAACCCATAAATACTTAATACCTTACATAGCATTTGCCATTTAACCAAATCTAGTCTTTTTAAAGTGTGCGCATCGAACGCGTTCTAAAGCTCAGCAAGGCTAAAAGCCCCTAAATGAGGATATTAAAACTTGGCGGAACAATATTGTGTAGCCACGCCCAATTAATCTCCACTTTGTTTCAGTTGGACCAATTTCATGCTCCTCTGATCAGACAAAACACTCGCAGACCTGCCACTTTACCAGCCGCTGAGAACCCCGACCAGGCATCGGTGATTAGTGAGGCTGCATTTCCAAGAGTGGATGTTTTACTTCCTTCTGAACTGCACTGTGCGCCATATGTTTGCGAGCAACTGGAGCAACGACGCTGGCAGGAGGAGTCCAGGTTGTGAGGCCAGAGAAGATTCCAGAACACACAGCCACTATGCAAAGGATAAAGGTATTATAGGATGGAGAAAATAACTAAAAAGGATTTGTAAGAACAGACCCTGCTGATGCTTTTGATATTGTTCAATTAGGGTAAATGTCAACAAACAGTTTAAAAGTTCAGATTTTCTTCAAGTATAGTGGCCCCTAGCATTGGAAATGGATGACATTTGGCATGCATCATAAGAATGTCCTATTGTTCATGTGTACCAATTTTCAAGAGTTTTGAACTTTGCACTTACAAGATACAGGTCAATGAGTTATGATGGAAAACACCTCTAAAAAATCTTTTAACTCAAATCTGCTATACCAGGGTTTCTCAAACTGGGGTTTGTGAACCTCTCTGGGTTCATGAGTTGATAATTAGCCTAATAATTAATCATAAAAATGAAAATTGCAATAATTCATTTTAAAATAATGAGTAAAAATTAAACTGCATGTCATGTGGAAGCTTGTTTCCGCCATGGAATAAAAAAATGAAAAGGGTAATTGCGACTACATAAACTCGCAATTCCATGCTATAAAGTTATAATTGTGGGATATAAACTAGCAATTCATTTTGGACTGCGTGTGCTAAAAAATTATTAAATCTTTTTATTTCATTTAGACCCATTTTAAGATTTCTTAAAAAGGTGGAATATTTTTCTTTTGGTAGTGGAAATTCATACAAAGTTCTGTCATGACACTCTAGATGGCGCAGGCTAATAGGTCCTTTAACTCAACCTGCTCGTAATCACATCGTTATCTATAGGGCTATACAGCTGATTGTTCCTGCTGTATCAGTAGCCAATGAGCTTGCGTGCTCAACCTTCAAAATACTTTGGTAGCATTTGCCTTAGCAGTGCAGAAACCCTCCACCGTCCCCAGCTCCACCTGTATAGATCTGCTATGGGTAATTCATGTATGCTATATTGTACAGCGGTAAACATCTCTTACTTGCTCACAGCAAAGTGTCTTGTATGTATTGGCAGTAGCAATAACCTACACCTCCCAATAACCTCCCCTACTTGCTCTGCAGCAGCAATAACCTACAGCAGCAGCAGCAGTGTAACAGATCTATTCCGCCAAGACCAAACATACAACATTGGCATACCCATTACCATGCCAAACGCTCCAAGAGTTGTCATGACAGAAATATAATTCCCATTTGATTTGGTGTGCTGAAGATTTTAAAATTATTCTTGCCCTTAAGGTTCTGGAGTGTAAACATGCTTTATCAATTCATACACAAATTTTAGTTGTGCCATAATTTCCATCACAATAAACTGTAATTTTGTCAAATTATGCAAAAAGTATAAAAAGTTTGTGTATTGAGAATACATTTAATTCAAGCTATTAAATTGACATTATTAACATAAATTAAGTCTCTTTATTTAAGGTCACTTTATTCTAAGAATGTTAAAAACGTCATTTTGAAACCAACAAATATCACACACCAACAATTCCTTTATGCTTTGTTAGTGCATATTAATGAAACTAGTATGAAAAGTGTTTATTTGATTTAAACCCACGGGGTTAAAAGCACCCATAGTTGAATAAACATGCATAAACAATAAGACTTAAGAATTAAATGAAGTGGTCTTGATGGTATCAAGAAAACAAAGGTCATGAAGTATCCTTCCTGTCTCTAATGATGTCTTTGCAAATCGCTTTTTCCGGACTGCCACAGTGAAGGGCTATTATAGGGACGTCTGAATGGGAACATTAGCTCACAGATACAGCAATTAGCTTGATGATGGTGGACATAAAAGCCTTAGAGCGGAAAACGGCTTCGCGACTCTCTGTTTTGGCAACCTGTCCTGCTTTTGTCACGTAGTTTCCATGGAAATGTTGTGATATCCATTCCGCCATTTGTTTACCTCAAGTCCTTACATCCAATTATTTCACTCATCAGAATGTGGCATTCCGAGTTATTTTGAGAAACGCCGCGTGTCAGTGGCTGACTTCAATTAATCCCGTGCTCAGGAGTTGCTTTTCGCTCCGGTATTCTTTCGTCCTAATTAATTGGAAGCAGAATGAATTTGTACAATCACGGAATGGCACAGGGACAATAAATTGGCATTCCGGAGAGTACCTGAAGAGGGGGGTTGAAGCAATACCTGATGGGAAGGAGGAGGGGTTTCACTGCATGAGCAGCGGCAGGACAGGGAAAGAAAAGCACTGATATAAGCTTTAGTTTACCTGCTTCAACAGCAGCAGCTCTAGTGTGTTTAAGCTCTGTCAGCAGCATTTGTGCCATGATGTTGATTGCCAAAGACAATTCATTTGACTCTCACCTTTCTCAGGTTTTTTTTTTATTGTAAAAAGCAAAAATTGTGGTTACAGCAATGATCAAGAACTTCGACTATAAAAGAATTTCTGTAATTCTTTTCTAGGTGGATGATCCTCTGGTTTTATTATCGACTTCATTCCTGGGAATTGGACTTCGCTTCACGTAGCGAGTGTTTTTAAGCCCCTTTCTGAGACGTTTTGAGCCTTCTCTCTTTCAGAACAGTGGCCAGGTCACTAATGTGATTCTAATGGAGGAAAACATTTTCTGTCTTGCTCCTCCAAAATATTCCAAAGTGGCTCAAAAAATATTTTGATTTTGCGAGAACATGGGAGATGCTCAACTTCACTTTTATGTGCCATGATATTGCAGCCCAAACCATTACTGATCCACCCCCATGCTTCACTCTGGACAGCAACAATCCCGGTGTTGAGCTTCTTTGGGGCTTCTCCACACCGTAACTACCACGGATGAAGGTGGACTCATCAGAGAACAATACATTATTGGTTTGCACAGTTGGCACCAATAAAACCGACATTTGGCATTGGCACGAGTGATCAAAGGTCTGGCTATAGCAGCCAGACCATGAATATTGAACGTGGATCTCCCGATGATCAGTTCTGGTGCAGGAGAGTCGAGGTATGCGTTCTGCAGTGAGTTGGGCAGCTATGGTTTTATGTTTTTTCGATAAAATCCAGGTTAGTACCTGGACATCCCTTTCAGACAGGTTCCTCTTGTGTCGACTGTTACTCCTGTTGGATGTGGTACGTCCACATCGATGCACACCAACAATTTGTCCTCTTTTGAACTTGATATGTCTCCCATTATGATTGCAATATTTTATGTGCAGTTGGGCTATTGCTCTGCTAATTCAACCTTCGGTCACACATTAGTTTAATTAGTCTAATTCTCTTTAACTAATTATAAACTATGACTTTTGCCTCAATAAACCCCTAATTACTGCTTATTAATAGTCAGTAAGGTAGTTGCTAAGCTTAGGTATTGGGTATGATTATAGGATGTAGAATATGGTCATGCAGAATAAGGCATTAATATCTGCTTTATAAGTACTAATTAACCGCCAATATCCTAGTTATATGCATGCTAATAAGCACCTAGTTAGTAGTGAGAATTGGACCCTAAACTAAAGTTTTACCCAACCTTCACACTATGCTCTGACTGAGGGAATGGCCACCGGGCCACACAAATATAGAGGTGGTCCTCTCTGCAGAACATGAGATCTAGGGGGCAAGGTTGGATATAAATTAAACTCCTCCCACTTTACATATCCTTAAACCTACGCACCTCCACCCCCTGGATCTGGATCCTGGATCTTGCGTTCTGCAGTGAGGAGCTACTGCAAATATAGGCGTGAAACCTCCAACTCTGTATTGGTCAGTGTTTCAGTTAATTGTCCAACCCCTGTGTTTCATTGTCCAACCCCTGTATATATATATATATATATATATATATATATATATATATATACAGTGGGTACGGAAAGTATTCAGACCCCCTTAAATTTTTCACTCTTTGTTATATTGCAGCTATTTTCTAAAATCATTTAAGTTCATTTTTTCCTCAATGTACACACAGCAACCCATATTTCCAGAAAAATACAGAATTCTTGACATTTTTGCAGATTTATTAAAAAAGAAAAACTGAAATATCACATGGTTCTAAGTATTCAGACCCTTTGCTGTGACACTTATTTAACTCAGGTGCTGTCCATTTCTTCTGATCATCCTTGAGATGGTTCTACAGCTTCATTTGAGTCCAGCTGTGTTTGATTATACTGATTGGACTTGATTAGGAAAGCCACACACCTGTCTATAAAAGACCTTGCACAGTGCATGTCAGAGCAAATGAGAATCATGAGGTCAAAGGAACTGCCTGAAGAGCTCAGAGACAGAATTGTGGCAAGGCACAGATCTGGCCAAGGTTACAAAAACATTTCTGCTGCACTTAAGGTTCCTAAGAGCACAGTGGCCCCCATAATCCTTAAATGGTATATATATATATATATATATATATATATATATATACCAAAGCTGTTTAAAGAATTTAAATTGAATCCAGAAGTTTTCTATAAATATTACTGAATGAAAATATCTGGAAGCTGTATTTTATGAAAAAAAAAAAACTTCCCGACTTCCTCTGTGCTCTGCTTGTGTTCAATGGGAGAACCATGTTTACACCTGTTCGACACCAGCATGTTAAACAGTGTCCTTTGGAATTCAATAACCAAAGTGGAGGTGTTTCACAGACAGGAAATCCCACTATCAGTATGCATGTATATGGGGATACATTTTAATGTATCATAATCCTTAATCCTGTCAGGTAAAGAGCACAAATCCTTTTAAATATGACAATGGCGATAAGAGCGCAAAATATGTTTATAACAGAATCACACATGCTGGATTGTTGGGATAAGGGAGCTCTGGGAACACAAGGCCACATTCTGGAAGCTCATTAATTAGTGCCATGCTGACGGACGAGTGTCCCAAGCGTCACGTTTGCTGTTTGTTAAGGGCAGAACCTTTGAAGATGGAGAGAGGAGCTGGTGTGGGCAACTGCCCCTCAGCAGGAGAAATGCTGGGACTTTGGTGCAGTTGTCTTTCATCTCTCAGAGCCAGCTGAGCTTTCTTTGGTAAAGGTTTGATTTTAACAAGGGCTGTTAGTGAGAGAGACCTTATACCTTCCTAAACTCAACCAGCAGGAATCCAGCAGTGTGCAGCATATCGCTTTGCATATTGTAGTCGGTTAAAATTAATTTTAAAAATAAAAGCTCTCGCAGCAGGTGAACTAAACTGAAAGAGCAGACAACAGGATCATTAATACCAGTATGACGCATTGATGTCTGTCTGAGATCTGGGATGCAAAAATTAAAATTCAAGACAGTTGTAACTGAAAACTTTTGTGTCCATTCATGCATATAAAGTACAGATTAAAAAGCTGGAAAAGAATTTATGGGTTTTAAAGTCTATGCTTTCAAATGAATGGGTCATGTTGGTTGCTCAGGTTCGATGTTTTTACCTGCATCTTACAGTGTGCAGGAGGAGCCATGTTATTCTGTGAATCAAATGCATAACAAAACCATTTCCCCCCCGTTTCTTTAGGAATGCTCTATTGGAGAAAATACTGGCCCCGCCAGTAATAAAATAATTTTTTTTTTTTTTAAATAAGCGTTTTAAAATTTGTATTTAATAATATTAAAAATTAAATAACATTATAATTTGTGTATGTGTATATGTACACATACATTTTACATATATTGAATATATTGATAATGTATTTAAATATAAACACCTTTTTTTAGAAATATGATGTGTATAGAAAAACTAAAATTATATATAATTTTATTTTTTCTATATTCATATTATACTTTTTTTCTCACTTAAAGGGTTAGTTCACCCAAAAATGGAAATTCTGTCATTTATTACTCACCCTCATGTCGTTTGTTCATCTTCGTAACATAAATTAAGATATTTTTGATAAAATTTGATGGCTCAGTGAGCTGCGTTGACAGCAAGTTAATTTACACTTTCAAACACCCAGAAAGATACTAAAGATATCATTAAGATTAAACCCGTTTGTGTGCCTACAGTGGTTCAACCTTAATGTTATGTAGCGACAAGAATATTTTTTGTGTGCCAAAAAATAAAATAATGACTTTATTCAACAATATCTAGTGATGGGCAATTTCAAAACACTGCTTCGTGAAGTTTCGAAGCTTTACGAATCTTTTGTTTCGAATCAGTATTTCAGATCTTGTATCAACTGCAAAAGTCACATGAACCACTTTCGAAACACTCATAAGGTAATGAAGCCTCATTTACTGAAATCATGTGACTTTGGCGCTCATGCGACTCATACAATCCGAACCACTGATTCGAAACAAAAGATTCGTGAAGCTTCATGAAGCAGTGTTTTGAAATCGGCCATCACTAGATATTACTGAATGAAGTTAATTTGGGGTTTTTTAGTGCACAAAAAGTATTCTCTTCGCTTTATAAAATGAAGGTTGAACTACTGTACTCACATGAACTGTTTTAAATATCTTTAGTATCTTTCTGGGCGTTTGAAAGTGTAAATTAACTTGCTGTCAATGCAGGCCTCACTGAGCCATCGGATTTTATCAAAAATATCTTAATTTGTGTTCTGAAGATGAACGAAGGTCTTACCGATGTGGAATGACATGAGTAATTATTGACAGAAATTTAATTTTTGGGTGAACTAACCCTTTAAATCAACTTTAATGGATTTATTATTTAATATATTCATATCCGTCTTTATACTTTAAACGTTTAGGAAGCTGAAGCTGATGGAAACAGTCCACCACCCACAATGCGTCTCAGTATACAAGCTCAATTAGTTTGACGTGATGTTGTTACTGTCTGAGCTCCATCGGGGCTGTTGGATGTGTAGTGTTTACCTCTTTATAAATAGAATGTGTGCTTATTTTACTGAACCCTAGAGACTCACTGTTATTCCAGACAAATCATTTAAGAGTTCTGTATATCTGTAACCATTCACATCTGATCTGGAAATATGTTGATCAAGATTAGTCTGCACTGCAAGTCCTTCTTGTTTGCAGAACTGGTGGGAGATGCTCAAATAAAACAATATTAGCCATGATGATCTTTAGAAGAACATCTAGTGTTTGCTTTCCTAATTGACACCATAATGCTCAGTCCAATTTGTTTTGGATAATGCCGGACCATGTGTGCGAGAAGACCGTGTGGAATTCTGCGGCCCCCTGATGTCTGCAGCCATCTGGCTGTGGCCGGTTCATCTCTCTCAGAGCGGTGCTGAGCGTACGCAGTAATTACAGGGACCCGGCCCACCCGAGCATGACAAACTAACAGCGTTCGCTCTCTAGGACTCTTCCAGCAGAATCCTCATCACTTCATCTTTTTCTTTTTACTTTTTTCCCCTTGCAGTTTCTCTCTAGCTCCATGTGATACATATTTATGGGATGAAATGCGTGCTGGCATCATTTACAGCCCACTGACATTGAGTGGAGAAATTTGCAAAGATACATGACCAAACCATCATACTAGACTAGCGAATCCCACCTGCCTCTCGCACCCTCTAAAGATAAATAAACGTTCCACTGAGAATCCAAAAGACCTTAATAGCCATAACAAAAACCTTTTTATTTATTTCTATAGAAAAGCGTTGAGGTGTTGGTGGCTTAAAGGTATTGTTCAAAACAAATGAAAATGATAAGCATTTAATCACCATAATGTCGTACTTCTGCGAATCAGAAAACATGATGAATGTCCAAGCTGCGGTTTTCCATGCAATCAAAGTGGAATGTGATTATTCCTGCATTTAAAGGGGACCCATTATTCCCCTTTTCAAAGATGCAATATAAGTCTCTGGTGTCTCCAGACTGTGTCTGTGAAGTTTCAGCTCAAAATACCCCACAGATCATTTATTATATCTTCTCAAATTTGCCAAAAACAGGTCGTTTTTGTGTGTGTCCCTTTAAATGCAAATGAGCTGCTGCTCCCAACCCTCTTTCCAGTAGAGGGTGGAGCTTTAACAGCTCACACTTCGGTTGCTCAACAACAACAAAGCTGGAGAATCTCACGCAGCCAAAATGAGGATTGTGTTCAGCCTTACATTGTTCAAACCGGAGTCGACACTGATGGAGAGACTCAGGAAGAAGTTACAACTTTTAGAATAAATCTGGAAGTTTCTGAATGGTTAGTGGATAAATGTATGTAGTTGCTGTGGGGTTGATTCAACTCGTCAACCAACATGTGCCGTCATGTTAATCTTACGGAATCCAGCGTTGAATTGACCTTCGTACTTAAACTGACGGCATCAACAACACTCTACAACAACAACACTTCCTCTTCTCTAAAGCAGCCCAACATGGCCTCGGCCCGTTTGTTGCGTGTTCCCGGGAGCAGCTGTTTGTTGTAGTCCTTAAAAAGCGAATTCTTTAAAAGTTCTCCTTTTGCAAATGTTGTTTATGTTCTAACCACAATATTACACACTAACTAGAGTTAACAAGGTGAAATCATAATCAACCACCCTTTATGGTTTCAATTTTTGGAAGGGAGATCAAATGGAGAACAAATTAAGACTTTTGCCTTTAGGATTTTTTTCCATGAGAAGTTGACCCTCAAGTGTCAGAGGATCTCTCAAAACTGTGCTCAAATTTACCAAGATACAAAGTCTGCAACCAACGTAAGAGATCTAAATATGAACTCAAACATTTCTCATCAAATTATTCCAAAAGCGCGGCATCTGAGCAACTCTTGATCAAACATGGTTCCAGATATGAAGAGACCTAAGTAAAAACCAGGATCCTTTATTAAGTCTAGCACAGTATGCAAGGATTATTCAGTCTTTTTAAAGTAGGTTTTCGCAGGGACCTTTAATTCACTTTATAACGATTCACACAGTCTCACTTAATTCTGCTTTACAGTCATTAGGTTCAGTTCTCGAGTGTTAAGCCTGAGAATGAGGTGTTGAAGACTTCACGATGTGAAGATTTTCTCAGAGATCCTCACAAGCCTGTAAAAGGATCCT
Organism: Zacco platypus; assembly: GCA_038088235.1. Lineage (NCBI taxonomy): Eukaryota > Metazoa > Chordata > Actinopteri > Cypriniformes > Xenocyprididae > Zacco > Zacco platypus. The sequence continues at coordinate 5,150,239 of CM076065.1, forward strand.
CCCTCAGTAAATTGGTTCAGTCTGTGGATATGGGACATTGTGTTTTATTTTGAGAATTTTATTTTATGGCTTATAAACTGAAGCCATATAGTAAATTATATTCTAAAATGATTATAATTGTATAATGTTATTTTATAATATAAAATTTAGTTTGACCTTGTGAGGATCACATTTTTCTGAAAGCTGTGCTTCTTTTTTATCTGGGGGAAAAACCCCCAATACTTTGAGTGTCTGACCCAGTTCTGTACCCTATTCATGGACAGTGCCAACTAATGAAAGATTCAACGCTGCTAATTGAGATTGATTCGACTGTTTATGGGCTGTTAAAGAAGAAAATTACAGGCATTATGTAGAACAGCTCTGGCAACTTGGCTCCTACAGCACAGAGAGCTTATGCTCATAAAAAAAATCTGCAGATTTCTTTCTCTTTTTTTCAGAATGGAGAAAACTCTCGACTACTCCTGCCCATCATGCATCACTTTGTTCTGCGTGTCTCTATGGTGGATTCTGCTGCCTGCTGTAGAACTTCTGCCACATGTTCTCACACACCGGAGGTCAAAAGCTCACGTAACTCGTCATGAATGATTTATTCAGGGAAATTAACATGCACTTCTCAATCTGGAGGCTTGATGATTTGGTGATGCAATTCTGTGCGGCGTCCATTTGAAAAAGCGCATGGGAGGGATACCGAATCAGCCAAGCTCGAACAAAAAAAACTTAGTGATCCGTTCATCTGTTCAGGAAATAGGTTTCGCTGAGCTCCTGTACCTCTATAATCATGTCCTCTTTTTCCAGAAATCATTCTGATAATATACAGGCTTATTCATGAAGTAGATCTCAGCGAGAGTCCCTACATCCCCACAGGCCATTTTTGTAAGCGCAGCCAAGTGAATCATGGGAAATGCATGGGGTTTTAATAATGAACTAGTGTCCGTTCTACAAGAGAATGATATTTATGTAGTCTTCTACATGAGCGGGCATACAAGTTGTGTGAACCAGAAAGTTTAACTGCATAAATTGAATGTTCGGTGGCTTATTTAAATGAAATAAAAGATCATTGAAATGACGGACAGGTTCAGAAGACCAGGTTAATACAAAGTGCATTTACTGTATGCACTCTAAAAGTTCAATTTCAGACTGAAGCAGAAATGTGTCTTTTTAAAATGTGAATACTTTAGTCTGATTGGAATTGTACAAGTTCGAAATTGTACTGTAGTCTGACTGAAATTGTACTGCATATTCTCAAAACATCAGGTAGAGACCATTGGTGCCAGTGGCTTTTACAATCTACTTTGGCGTACAATGCTTTTGGGAAACTCAGTGTTGGTTTTTAGAAGTTGGACGAATAATGTGACTCCAGCTCAGTCATCTATATGAGTCAATCAAACTACAATTGGCCTTAACATCACACTCCGAAAGACAGAAATGACGTGTATCATGTATTTAATAGCACAAAATTCGATGTTTTAGTTTCATCATTAATTAGTATAAGTGATGTCTGTGTCTGTGTCAGTAGAGATTGGTTTCAACCCTCTTACAAAAAGCACTGATATGCCTATATGATGTGCCTTTATGAGAGTTGCAACCAAAAGACCGTGCCAATTATGGAAAACAGAAATCCAATAAGCCCAGAGGCACTTGTACCAAGCGAGTGTGATTTAGTATTACCCCAAAACAGTGTTTGAGTGATTGTTATTAAAAATTATTTCAAACACCCAGATGGCTCCATTTAGTTTCCTAGAGTTTCATTGCGTTTCATTATAATTGTGTTACAGCAGTTGTTCTGGGCAAGAAACAAAAGAGAACAGTAGAAAAATACACGCAAACACGGTTGTACCCCGAGAGATGTTCACAGATAATAATTCCAAGCAGCTTGTTGATTGTGTGAAGTTGCACCAGATTAACTATACAATACTTCACAGATAATAAAAAAAACATTCACTTTTAGTCAAATGAAATGCAACATGACCGCAAAAGCTGTTTAGCAGAGTCACACAGTAAATGAACCTCTTTGTTGATAATCGCACATGTGCGTAGCATCATTTATCTGCAATTTGGTTGCCAGGAGACTTCTTTTGTTGACGTACCAACACCTGCAGAGTTAACGGTAGCATCATCATCCGAGTGTCAGACAATGGAACGCCTTTATGTTGGGAAGTCAAAGGGATCAAGTAGAAATATCCCACATTTAGCTTTGAATGGACTGAAGCATCATCTCTCTAGTCTTAGAGGTGCATTCCCTCCTAAACTGAATATCCGCATGTCTTTTAAAACGAGCAGCTGTCATTTATTGTTTATTTTCAATTAAAGGAGCAATCTAATTAGTTCACGAGGCAGGATATGCACAGAGCAACTACCAAGTAATTAGTGAATTACCCACTGGTAACACCCACATGTCTCCAGCAAAGATTATAAAATATATATTACAATTACATTAGTTACAATAAATTGTATACTGTAGGAAACTCTGCTTAAAGGTGCAATAGGTGATTCTCTACAGAAACTGTTTTTGTTATGCTGGTTGAAAGTCTCCTCATATCCTGGTAGCATTAGCAATCACTATGGCTACATTCACAAGCCTTGATGCTCAATTTTGCTTGGATCTGATTTTTTTTTTTGTATAGCTGTTCACATTGTTGTTTTAAATGTGGCCAATATCAGATTTCCAGTGTGAACAGATCATGGATCTGAACTGACCTGCATGTGGAAAACAACAATACAAATGGGGTTGCCAGTTTTTGAAGCTTTAATGATGTGAGGCTTCATGTTTTTCTTTGTATTACAGAGCTCTCTCTGTAATACTTAAGCCCTTCTACCGACTACCTTTCGCAACTTGATAACAGTATGTAAAATCTTTCAATATACTCCCAAAATCATGACGAATGTTGATCTCGAGTGACGTAAAAATCGTATGAATTCCGGTATGACTGTTCACACTGCGGTCGCATTACAAAACATCTGACGTGTATCGGATTTAGTACCACATTTGAAGTGGCACAAATCTGAATTGAAAAGATCAGATTTCATTGTCATTAGGTAAACAGACATGAATCACATGTGGGAAAAGAAATCAGATTTGGGTCACATTTACCTGCAGTATGAACGTTAAGTTAAGCGTAAGCTAAGTTAATATCGTCACTAGAAGACGTAGGGCCATAAAATGTTTGTTTAATCATTGAATTCTGTCTGAATTAAATCATAGCATGGGTTCCCTGTCAGTCAACGTGTGTTTGTATAGCAGCCTGTTCACACAGACATTTTAAGCAATCAGTGCATTTGAAGCCAGGAACACACCAAGCCAATGCCGATGAACTAGTGGAGTTGAAAGTAGACTTGTTTGGCTCACATCTGCAGCTTCTGGGTCCAAAGTTGCCCTGACACACCAAACCGACGCTCGACACCTGCGTATAAAGGAGATAACTGTCGATTTGAGCAAATATATTTGTCAATATTCGTCATTCAAAAAGAGAAAGCAAAACTAAGACTTCATGTATAAGAATCATAAACAAAGCAGAGCTTGCTTACCATTTTGAATATCAATCATGCAGATCACGTTCTTTATTCCAATTCACTCGTTATTATGAAAATATTAGTGCATTCGAGTGCTCAGGTAAGATGACGTAAAATTAGAATAACTTTCTATCTGTGCCGTCATGACTTCTTTGCTTGCTTTCATAACTTTTGCTTTATGTTCTTGACTTATTTGCTACACTGAACAGCCAATCAGAGGGCCGACGAGGACCAACTTCAGCCGACGGTGCAGAACACACTGAGAAAACTTAGTCAGCCGACGAACAAAAACTGCCCGACGGCAGTGTGTTCCTTTGGTGTGTACACTGTGCAGACAGCAACAATCTAACTTTAGTTAAGCAGTACTGTTACTCACTGTACTGTAAAGTTTTCCCACTGGTGAATGACACATGATGTAATCCAATAACATTGTCTCTGGTCGTCTCGCTTCTGGTCTGTGTGCGTTCATGCGTTTTTGAATCTCGCTTCATTTCCGTTAGGAATTCTGTTTTTCTCGGATCTGTCTGCAAAGCATCGCTCTCTGGTATGAACATCAAAGAAACGCTTGCAATCAGATATGTGCCAACACAACATTGAGCAATGCATTGTTCAACCCTGTGGTGGCATTTGTTACTAACTCAAGTCAAACAACCGTTGATGTCAAAGCTGCATCCAAAATGATGCTTTTCCTTATCCAATGTAAATAATTTAGTATGTTTATATGGATGATCTTACACCACTAATGCACCATAAAGTGTAAGGTCACGTAAACACCTCCTGTGTTTGAGGGGGTTGTAAACGGAATTGAAATGAATGTAAACACGTCTAAACAATGGAACTACAGTGGTCTTCAAAGTGCTGTAAATAATTTAATAATGATAAAAAAATGATTACAAGGGAAAGAATCTGTCAAATCTCTCACTATTTGATTGGCAGAGCCATGAGAGAGCAGGTCACCTGTTTCCTTGAGCAAAGAATGGCGTCTGTCAGAAAGAAAAAAGCAAAGCTGGAGAGACTGGCAGAATGAGAAGACATAAAATAGAGAGGGAGAAAGAATAGAGAGGCACTGGAGGGTCGATCAAGAGAGAGAGAGAGAGTCCACTGGGGTGGAATAATCTCCACCAGGAGCAAAGTGAAGACCATCAAGCACATTTCACATGCAATTTAGTGTGACGCGTCTGATGAAAACTGTCATAACCAGAGCACTCTAATTTACAAGCTTAAGAGCACGATGTCTTTCAGTTGAATCTCAGGGCCAAAGCACGGCGTTGGGCAGAAGCGCGCATCAGAGTGTACGAGAGTGGTGTGAAGCGTCAGACATCTGGAGGGGCTGTCGGGCTGAGAAGGTCTTGAATGTAATACAAGGATTTTCTTGCAGAAGGTTGAAATAGTCTTGTCGCAACTGAAAGTATAGGGAGGGACGAGTCAATTGCCGCGCTGCACTGCTAGTGCAACGCACTTCAGAAGAGTGTTGTTTTTGCTTTTTCAACTTTCTTGTAAAGCTTTTATAAATCATTCATTCAGTGTGGCCACATCTCATCAACCACATCCTCTTGTTTTTAAGGTTATTTGTTTAGATTCTCTCAGGTAACACTTATTAAAGCAATACTCATGCAAGCTACACATCCCAGATCCTCTAAATCCTTCTTCATTTTGACATTATGACTTCAGTCTCAACAGGATATTGCAGTACTGATTATAGAGTGGTGCAGGTATGATGTCGGAACCTGGAAGACTAATTCGCCACTGGTTAATTTGAGATTATCCTATGGGGTTTCATAATGGCTTACCGAACGTGAATTTTGAAGCAGTTATGTTTATTTTTGAAAACATGTTTCTAATAAGTAACCAGATAAGAATGTTTGGGGTTGTGAGTGTGTGCAGTTTACGTTGTAGAACAAAACGTCAGAGTATTGTCAAGTTATATTTACCACAGACCATATTTTACTCAAAAATTGAAAAACCCAATAGGAAAATCTCGAAGGAACCAGGGGTAAATTAGTCTTCTGGCTTCTGACGTCATACCTGCACCACTCTATTGTATCTCAGATTTACTAATTTGAACATTCAGAAAAATTGCCTTCTGAGACTGCTTAATTTTTTTTTTTTTTTAAAGATTTGTCTTTGGTGGTTTTTACCTTTATTGTCATAGGGTAGTATAGAGTGGACAGTGAGGTGGGAGAGAGAGAGAGGGACGGGATCGGGTAATATATATATATATATATATATTACTATTTAATCATATTTCTATAATATATTTAATATTAATAATGTTTTATATATATATATATTTTTTTTTTTTTGTCTTTTTGTATTATAGGAAAAACAGAAAAGACTGCATGGCATAAATCGTGATTGACCCTTCGCCGGCAATTTGATTGACAGGCGATCTGACCAATCATAACCCGAGTCCGCCATTTTGTCTGACAAAGCAGTCAGGGGAGTTAGTAGATTAACGTTGGTGAACTTGAACTTGAAAAATTGTGTGTACTCACGTCTTTCCGCGCTTGAAACAACATTCCTTCTGATGTTCATTCATGTTTATTTGATGCTATAAATGAACTAGTATGAAGAGATGATCGGTTCACGAGGAGCTACAGCGATCTGTCACCACACATTAAAGACACACTAGATGCAATTTATTGTTTAAACTTATTTAAAATATTTGAAACTTTGTTTCATTTCAAAAGTGACCTGCTCTGTCTTGTCTGTTGACGGAGTGTCCTCTTTCCTCCGTGATGTATTTTTCACTCCGTGAGAACATGATGTGTGGCGAGAGAGCGCGTGGCTTGTCGGACATAGCAACAGTAACTAAAGGGGGCGGGTCTTTGCGAACGGTCAATTACACAAACGTGGGCTCTGCTACAAAATGACTCACATGAACTAATTTATGGGTAAGTTGGTGGCATTATTTAATCGGTAAAGACTAGTTGGAAAGCATTAAAATCATGGAAAGACAACATATGTTTGTTTGGAATAAACGTCTCAGTCTGAGCTGTAGGAAAAACTTCAATATATTTATTCCTGGTGCATTTTGGACGCGTTTTCCCTTGAGCTTCTATTTCACAGCACTAATAGGCCATTAACAGATAAGATAAATTTTATGAGTCCATTAAGGAAGTGTAAGTTAAATGACAATCGAAGGGTCAAGTCATTGTAATTTCCCATGATGGTCCAGTGGTGCAGGTTGAGTTGGCGGACATAATTGGCTTTGCTCGTACTGCTCCAGGGAGATGCCTTCAGGCTTGTGTCTTTGCAGTCGTTTATTAACATTTAATACATACGCTTCTTTTCCTCAGACAGACAGAGGACCAAGCCCTCTCTCCTCACTGCAGCGAGTTTGGCGGCATCCATGTTTAATACAGATTAGTCATCTCTGGAAACATCACCCCGCTGATCTCAAGGCCGAGTGGAGGGGGAGGTGAAGGTGACGCCAGCCCGCGTTTGTCGCATCCATGACACTTCGTACTGCTGGACCTGCTTTATCGTCCTCCACCAGTGAGCAAATAACCTGATCCCACAGGCCACCTATTTCGCAAAATATCAGTAAAATTAGTTTGAATTTTGAATGTGATTTACAAATGTGATGCTCTGTTGTCACAAAAAATCTTTAAAGAGAACCCGTACCTTAATCCTGAGAGAGCAAAACGAGGCCAACAGTAAGGAGAAAAAATGAAGAACTCCCTTAAGTGAGAAAAAGCAACTTGGTAAGCAAGATAAACAATAAAACAAACAAAAACACCCCTACGGAGAAGAAGCCATCTGCCTGTGCTAGGCATGCATTTCTAAAAATGAATCATCAATCTGTTTTTAAACTATAGTAAACAATTGCATGACTCCAACTCTGTTTTGAAAGGCAGCAAGCTAGAAAATAAGTATCATCTTATGTGGCAATAAAGGAAATGAAGTTCATATTGCATATAAATCAGACCTGGCTACTCTATGCAGGCCACCGACTGGGCTTTGCCCATGCGGAGAATTGTGTGGAAATTTCATCTATTTCATACGTGGTGATAAACTCAAACTACCATGAAACAATAAAAAGCGCTGACCAGAGAGCCACTGTGTCACCTGCTGTGTTCTTTGGCAGCTCTGAGTGTTAGGGCTAAAACTCGGTCTTACGTAAGCATATGCTGAGATCATTGCATTTCTGAAATAATTGCCTAGAAATATTCCCAAGCGCCAAACTTCATCTGGTTGAAGACTCTGAACAATAAAGATTAGAATGCATAGAGCCTGCTCTGATGAACCGAAATAGAAGCATGTGTTCTAGTCTAGTGCTGTCAGACGATGTGGTAATTTCATTACAAAAAAGATTTGCAAATATTTGCAGTTTCATCCAGTCACTCTTTGATTTAAAACAAAGAAACGCAGGATTGGGCTGCAGCGCTGTAATAAAGCCAACAGAGCAAACACAATAACGTATGATCTGTCAGCGAACACAATGTACACAGAAAGCACAAAAGAACGCGTTTCCCTCTATCCTGATATTTATACATTTCCTATTTCACTGCAGCACACGAGCACTGCCGAAAGATGCCTGATTTCTTGAATGCTCTGAATCAGCTGATAAATAATGCATACGCATTTATTGATTAATATTTCACTAGGTGGAGGTTGCCGAGGAATTCTTGAGCAGGCTAATAATGCCTTGCGTTATAAACAACGGCTCTGTCCAGTGTACTTTCCTGCCATTGACTCGAGGATTCCGAGGGACGTTCGTTACCGATTGAATCTGACAGTATGGTATTACAGCTCATAACAATTTGTGCATCTTACTGCCTCTAATGACTCTTGTGGTTATTGGCAAAGTGTAGGATAAGTTAATGAGGTGTGGGCGGTCATCAGTGCTTCACATCTAGCAATGAGTTAATAAAATATCAAATCACTGGATGTGTTTGCACAGTCCAAAGCTGTGCATGTATTTCTTGGCTTGGTCTTCTAAAAAAAGGCTTTTGGACCAATGCCATCAGAGTAAATGCTCAAGGGCAACTCAGGCTCCGGAAACTTCAGGAAGAAAAAAAAAAACCCACTAAGCCTAGCACTGCAATAACCTATCAGACCTTAACCTCAGCTGCATGGTCTCTGCAGTGTGTCTCCCATGTTCTACCTGGTCAGGCATGATAAGCTTACAAACTCTATCACAGTGCCTATATTATGCATGGGTTGTTCAGTCTCAACATGGCACTGTGTATAAAGATGATGCGCTTGATCATTTCCAGTGTTGCTAAATATATTCTAAAAATTAAACAAATATCGATCTATCTATCCATCTATCCATCCATCCATCCATCGATCCTTCCATCCATCCATTCATCCATCCATCCTTCTATCCATCCATCCATCAATCAATCAATCTATCCATCCATCCATCCATCCATCCATCCATCCATCCATCAATGTATCTATCCATCCATCATCTATCTATCTATCCATTCATCCATCCATCCATCCTTCTAACCATTCATCCATCCATCCATCCTTCTATCCATCCATCAATCAATCAATGTATCTATCCATCCATCATCTATCTATCTATCCATCCATTCATCCATCCATCATCCATCTATCCATCCATCATCTATCTATCCATCCTTCTATCTATCTATCTATCCATCCATCATCTATCTATCTATCTATCTATCCATCCTTCTATCTATCTATCTATCCATCCATCATCTGTCTATCTATCTACCTACCTACCTACCTACCTATCCATCCATCCATCCATCCATCCATCCATCCATCTATCTAAGCACTAATTTGAACTCACTTAGCCAAGCTCATTTGAACTTATAATCGCCAATTAAATTTATGGGTCTCAAGCCAAGGAAAAATAACAACGCAAGTAATAAAACAAAATGTGAATGAAAAATTAATGCAAATAACACAAATTATGGTACACAGAGGAAAAATGAAGTGTCGTATTGTTGTGTACGAGCTCGACTGTTGCTTTTTAAAAATGTACAAAACTGTAAGTTATCCTATTCAGTCTGTCATGTTAATTTTTCATAATGCAGCTCACAGTAACATCATTAATAGATGTCATGACTTTTAGGAACATTTTGTTCTATCTATCTATCAGAGCAAATGATATCTTATACATGCAGGCAACTTTAATGATTACTTCACCTGATTTAGACAGTTTTGATTTTCGATTTTTACCACTAAACACTGTGTTTTCTTTATAGGCTACATGAGGGGATTGTTTTTGGCATCCGATTGCCAATTAGCTCGATCTTTTCACTGCATCCCTTTTATAATGATCTACTTATCCCAGCCTTTTTTATGTAGAAGAGACGAAACAACACGGCAACGGACCGTCTGTGGCTTCAAATATAAACACTGCCCCTTGATTTAGACGAGATAAATGCTGAACGGTGCATCAGATAAACATTCGTAAAAAAAAACCACAACAACAAAAAACAGACTTTCATGACGTTATTAATGACATTACCAGCGATGTAATATCTCTCGCGCGAGCACACACACACCTCACATTACTTGTTTACCGCCACAAAATATAAAAACGAACAACAAAGACGGTGTTGAGAGGCTCTCTTTAGACGTTACGTTGAGTCTGACATCATGGGAGCTCCGCAACCTTAAAAGAGACGGTAAAAAATACAACGGGAGAATCACAGAAGGCTCTCAGTGTGGAATGATAACGACTAACTAACTGCGTCTCCTGTCAGCTCCTCTTCCCGCCGCTCAAGGCAGCAGCAGTCACGTGACAGCAGCGAGGGCTCACAGACTGAGAGAACGCGCTTCATTCGCCATACTGTGTTTTGTGCCATAACGCATTTTTATCGCAACATTTTACTCCCACTCGGTGAGTACGTTTCCAGGCCTTTTTGTAACCCTTTTTGTCTTTTCACTTGCTCTTTTTTATTTTTTCTCTCTCCTTTTGCTGGGGTTTGATCGTTGAGATTTGAAAAAGTGTTGTTTTGAGGCGTTTTTCGATCCGTACCTCAAGTTTTTAGTATGCAGTGATTTCTATCGGGGCTATTCAGTACTGAGTGACACTGGCCAAGTACGTGCTTGCAGTCGTGTGAAATCATGCAACTGGTTTTTAAATGGCCTTGGCAGTTCTATTTTTACGTATGTACGATGATATTTGTTTTTAACCCTTTTTCCTTTTTTGTTCTCTGCCATAGACTTTTGCTGTAGATATGCTTTGCTTGTATTTTGCGGTGTTGTTCATGAGAGTTTTGTGATTTTGATGTCACCGAGCGAAGCATTTGCTTTTATTTTGGTCTTTTCTTTACCCAAAAGTCATTTTCAGACCTGGTGACGTTTTAATGGAAACTTTTCTTGCAGCTTACCTGTCACGTTTGTTTATTTTTGCTGGTTTTTCTTTCATTTTTTAATGCCTTATACTTTTGCAGATGCTTTTAAGGTGAAGTGATTTTTGGATGTGCTCATTTTTCACGTATTTGATGCAAATTAAGGTGTCTATGAAGGGAATAATTGTTTCTTTGGGGGAAGTATCAATCAGTGCGTCTTTGCTTTCACCGAAGATGAACAGACTCTCCTTTGCAGGTATATAAGGACAAGAAATGCAACCTTACAGCACATGTTTGTTTGCAATAAAAGCAAGGCGATTCTGAAATGTTAATCTGTGAATGATGTATTCTTTGGCTGTGAGGTTCATCATCAAATACACTGTAGTTGTGCTTGTGCATAACCATATGTGAAACTATCATACCTTTATAGTTGTGTAGATTGCAATAAGTGGATTTTCTCATTCACCCTACGTGGATTTGATGGTATTATATATCATGCATCCTTTAAAACATTAGATTGTATGCTAAGTGCATTTTAGATGTAATCTTCAACAATTTCAGATTGTGAACCATGTGTTTGGATGCCAAATATTCTCACTGTGAAGGTTGGATGATTTCTGGCGAACACATATGTGTATCGGAGCACATTTTAATCCAGGTAAATCGCAAAATATAAATGACAACATTGAATAAAACGGTTAAAAAACACGTAGATGTCGCACAACTGAAATAAAAAGAGTCCTGAGCATGTTTGACTGTTATTTAGGGTCCCTTAAAAGAGAGTAGGCATGCTGTTTCTTTCAGCACCATGGACAGCGGATGGGTTCACAAATAGCATTTCAGCACTCTGCAAAGAAGCACAACTTTTTCATGGCATCTGTTATGTACAGTGGGGAAACTTTTGTAACGCGTCTGAAGCCTATTTTCAGATCCGTCTGCTTAAAGGGTTAGTTCATCCAAAAAAGATTCACTTTCACTCTCCCTCATGTTGTTCCAAATCTGTATGACTAACTTTCTTTGTTCTATATATATATATATAAGTCAGTTGGAAGTCAGTTGGGTCTATAACAACATTGGACCCCATTCACTCCATTGGACCCCATTGACTTTCATATATATATATATATATGGGGTCCAATGTTGTTATAGACCCAACTGGCCTCTACATACAGACAAAAACAGTTCAAGTATTCTTCAAAATATCTTCTCTTTTGTTCCACAGAAGTAAGTCATACAGGTTTGGAATGACATGAGGGTGAGTAAACGTTTTTTTGGGTTGAACAATCGCTTTAAAAACGTGTTTTACTGAAAAACCTGCAAGCATTCTGTGCACATGTTTTCCCACAGTTCCCAAAAAGCAGTGATCAGTGACACAGCAAGGTGTGTGTGTGTGTGTGTGTTTGTGTGTGGGTGGGCATGGCAGTAGCAGCTGTTGTGCTTTGTTTTTTCATCTTAAGCTTCAGCTATTCCAGTTAGCCCACAAAATATCTTGAGTTTCTATCTTAATGTCGGGAACTGTAGTGATTGTGAAGGTGCGTGGCTGCATTGAGATGTACATGGCGTGTGTTGAAAGGTGCCTCTGCTGCGTTGATAAATGTCTCTTTCTCTGTCATCCCTCCAGCTGGGTGTTATGATAGCCGGCGTTACTTCCTGCGGTGTCGTCTCAGCCCTCCAGGCAATTTTCCCCTGTTATCTGGGCGTCGCACATGAGAGCTATAAATGAGGGTTGAGAAATATAATAGCTCATGTGTGGAGATGGCTTTGCGCTCATGAATAAAACATCCTTCTGCTAGTAAAGGACTGTTTACGCTGGACATGTGCCCGCCATCTGAGTAGAGCTGGACGGTGTGCGTTGTACTTTGTCATTTTTGGTGCATGTTTTGTTAGTTGACTTGTGACTCCTGATCTCCTTAAGATGTCGCATTGTTCTTGATATCAGTTGTATTCTTGCAGACATTATAGCCAGCAGGATACTCTATACCCAGAGGAATTTGCAGGAATGTCTTGGTCTCAGATTCTCATACTGCCAAAGCAACAGGACGTAAAGGATCAGAGTTAAAACCCCTTTGAACTGCAGTCTCTGATCCGTCACGGGGGAAAAAAAACAGGGCCTGTTAGTGACTTAGGAAACGATGGAATGGAAACCACAGAGTTTGGTTCTGTTTAGTTGTTTTCAGTTACTTTTGTGCTGTAAGATTGATACTTGATTGATTATTTTAAAGACATAATTCATCCCAAAATGAAAATAGCCACCATTTACTTCGTTCTTGTAGGATTTTCTTTCTTATAAGATATTTTGAACAGTGTTGGGTTTCAAACAACATTGTACCCCATTGACTTTTTTTTGTGTTCAACAGAAGAAAGAAAGTCATACAGGTTTTGAAAGGACATGAGGGTGACTTCTGTAAAGTAATTACTTCTGAGGCAAAATTTTGTCTATGGTAAACGGATTGAATACGAGTGCACCTTTAAGGATAAATGGCATTAATTTGAACAATTAACAATTGGAAAGAGCTATTTAGATACGTGTTAGCACTCACTCACAGATCGAAAACAATTCATCAAACATTTCTTTTTGTCTTTGGAATATTGTGCACTGATTAGTTGTGCATAAAAAAACTACACTCTGAAAAATGCTGGCTTAAAAACAACCCAAGTTGGGTTGAAAATGGACAAACCCAGCGGTTGGGTTAAATGTTTGTCCAATGCGCTGGGCAGTTTTATTTAACCCAACGATTGTTCAAAAATTACTTTATGGCTGGCTTAAAATAAACCAAAATAGTTTGGAAATTAAAAATCAGACACATAATTACTAGAGGCAGGAATAATAATCAAAAGATGAACATTTATTAATAAGCAATTAAATAAATGTTTATTGTTTAATTATTATTCATTAAACACTCTAAAAACTAAAAACTGGGTTAAAAACAAAAAGAGAACGAAAATGGACAAACCCAGCAATTGGGTTGTTTTAACCCAGCGATTGGGTTAAATGTAGTTTTATTTAACTCAACTATTGTTTAAAAATGACTGTATTTCTTGGTTAAAATGAACCCAAAGTCTGTTGTAAATTAACTTTAATATGTTTAATAAATGAACATTTATTAATAAGTTAAACCATTTCTTATTAATAAATGTTGACCTTTTGATTATTATTGTTGCCTCTTTAATTATGTCTGATTTTTAATTTCCAAACTATTTTGGTTTATTGTAAAGCAGCCATATAGTCATTTTTAAACAATAGTTGAGTTAAATAAAACTACCCAGCAGGCTGGGGAAACATTTAACCCAACAGCTGGGTTAAAACAATCCAGTCACTGGCTCTGTCCATTTCCAACCCAACTTGGGTTGTTTTTAACCCAGCATTTTTTAGAGTGTAGTAATGTATTAAGAAAGTAAATTTTGATTTTATGTTGAATTTTAAAAGTAAAGCACACAATTAATATTTTGTCAGTGTCTTCTGTGTCGGTGTTGCCTCATTTAACACAGACATTTTAACAGTGAGATTTCTAAATGACATTCTAATGACTACAAGACTTCCTTGCTTTCCCATACTCATATTCTAATCAACAAAAATTCGCCGAGATGAAAGACAAAGTGCTTTTGAGCTTATTTCCTAACATGGTCATATCTTAATAACAAGCAGAATTAGATAAAAGGTTCTCTTTCTGAAGGACTCTAACCTCTCATGTACCCCGGGGCAGATAAACAGCTCACCCTCGGCGATGAGCGCTGGGTTTTTATAAGCTCGGACGAATCAGTTTGCTTTTTCGAAGCTGTAAATTTGATAAATGGGAGGATTCTTCATTAAATAATCATATTCTGAACAATCAAACCCATTTCTGAAGAACAAGGGCAATCTAGTAGAGCTTTTAAGTGGCAATTATGTTAAAGCATTCACATTATAATACAGTCCTTAAGTGCAACCCCTTCAGTGACATGTACTCCACCAACTTTTCCAATTAAATTGTTTTGTTAACCTTAGTGACATTCCGAGTTTCAGCCAATCGTTAGAACGAGCTCACTGACAGTATCAAACATGAGATTATTGATGCCAGCCAGATATATGTAAGTTTTCGTTCTGTTCCCGAGGGAGCAGTTCAAGTCAACATGAAATCAAAATTGATCCCGTTTACCTCATCAGTACATTTGTCCAATACAGCTTTCATGCTGTTGTCACCAAGCACTCTTATTTTTAACATATAGAAACCACTTTTCACAATCCACTCAATAAAATCTTTCCAAACACATTTTTCTTGTTTCACTCATATACTTCCATTCAAAAGATTTTAGGTTAGTAAGCTTTTTTTATATATAAAAGAAATTAATACTTTTATTAAACATGGATGCATTCAATTGATCAAAAGTGACCGTTAAAATATTTTAGTTACAAAAATAAATGCTGAAAAATGTTTCTTGAGTGCCAAATCAGCAAATTAGAATGATCCCTGAAGGATCATGTGACTGAAGATTGGAGAAATGATGCTGAAAATTTGCAGGAATACATTTTAAAAGATATACAAATAAAAGCAGTTATTTTAAATAACTTAAATTTCACAATATTACTGTTTTTACTGTATTTATGATCAAATAAAAGCAAAAGAGGGTTATTTTAAAAACATAAAAACATCTTACCAACCCCTCACTTCGCCATCTTATAACCCTGAAATGAAAATGAGTTGTTTATATGTTGTCTTTAGTATAAAACTAGCTGATTTGTGCTTGTTTAATTTAAAGCAGATGGAAGCTGTGGTTCCAAAGCTACGTGATGTCTATTTAGTTGTTTTATTGAAACTGTACCCATCAGAGTTTACTAATTATTATTAATGCAATCATTCAGCTTTCTTCTGTCTTATTTCCTGAGCTCTGAGCACAGCCTCAGAGGCCTCCGCTCTCATTCTAGCAGAGAAAACAGTTATTTTACAGTGTGTTTAGGTTGACAGCAGGTTAATGGGCTGGACGGAGAGATGTGGCTCTATGGGGCATCAGTGTGATAAGCATGTGGTGTGATCTGTGGTTTGACTTACTCGCTGCTGAAGGCTCAATTACGTCAGCCAATCAGCTTCGGGTCCAATATATAATATGAATGTGCCTTCCTAGAACTCATTTAAGACCCGTTTGGGCACAGTCAGAGGAAATAATCAATCTGCCTTCCTCAAACATCTAAGACTTAGTGTGCATCCAAGTTTGCACTTTAAAATTGGACTTTGCTCTAATTGCCTGGTTTCAGTCCCATTAATTTCACGACAACATTCAAAGGATTAATTGATATCGGCGAGATGGCACAGAAAGTCCGACTGGCTCCTGTTTAAGTTTTTGCTCTGCAGATTTCATTTACTTTTTACTCGGAAAAGTCAGTCCAGCTGGGATTGTTTCTCTCTTAGTTCCAACTGAGGAACATTTTTTTCCTACCCAACTTGCACACATGGGTTAGGGAGAAGTCGGCGATTAAGAGCAAAAATTAAATGGGTGCTTATTTGTTAATCCTCGTTTCCTTCCCTCGCGTCTTCGCTCCACCCCTTTAGGATGCGAGGGGAAGATACACGTGCGCATCCTCACTCATGACTCCTCAGGAAGCTTCCTCGCTCCTCATTTCTCACCTCCTCGTCGTACAATTAGAGAATTAAGATGCCCTTCAAGATGGCTGAGTTTGATCGGTTTCTGGGTCACGGGTTTGAGGCTGTAAGAGCCAGGAAACGAGGAAGCATCAATTTGAGTACTGAGAAGCACCCAGTGATATTTAAAGGTGCACTAGGTAACTCTCTGGCTGACAAGAATGCAGCATCACAGTAAAGAAAATGTTTTCGGTTATCAAATGTGATAATAAACCAACTGTATTCACAGACTATTTGTCACCGATGGTCAACTTATTTCAAAATAGAGCTCAGTGATATATTAAATATTAATAATATAATATTATATAATATAATGTAATAGAATATAACATAATGTAATATAGTATAATATAATACAATATAATATAATATAATATAATGTAATGCGCATTAAGTTTTTTAGGAAGCAAGTAATTTTCATGATTTGTTTATTTTCCGTCTGTGTTTCAGTGAATCACTGAATCAAAGCAAAAAATTTTATTCAAAATCCTTTGCTTTTGCATCTATTCCATATTCACTGTGGTCTTCATGTATATATATATATGTATATATATATATATATATATATATATATATATTATGTATTGTCATATTGGTGTATATTAATGAACTAATGATAAAATACTTCCTTATATTCATCTAGTGAGAATACACTGTAGAAAACATGCTTTGATTATTTTTAGCTACATTTGCACATAAATATTAAGATGCTTGTTTTCTACAGCTTGTTTCTACTAGATAAATATAAGGAAACATTAGATCATTTTCATGTATATTTATATATAATATGGGTCATCTGGTTGATTGGACTGGAGGCTTCATCTCATGTGAGAGTGCATCATTTTAAACAGTTTCGTCTAAAGCGTCATTCATTCTTTAGGTGTGAAGCTTTTTAATGTGAATAATGCACCTTTAAAGCAATGAGAATATTTTAAATTCCCACAGTAAGTAGTAAGTAGTAAACATTTGTGCCCACATGTTCAAGTGCAGCCTTGAGAATGCATGTTTAAATGTTGCATGCCTTAAGCATTAACGTTTACTCCTTACTGGGAAATATTTATACCTCGTTGTCTGTGGCAGATTAAATCACGATTCACTTCATGGAATCAATTTCACAGCCTATTTCAGCGGCTCTGTGTCCCGCATCCAACTGATGTCATTTTACCCCACTATTTGTCTCGCTTGGGATGCACAAGCTTTCCCAATATATTTATCCCTCTCTGTTTATCATATCAGCCTGCATAAAATCTTCATTAATGCACATGATTGTATTATAGTGAATTCAAGGCTGGTTTTTCTTACTCCTGGTTCTTTGTACACCTTCTTTTTTGCACATACACAATCACAGTCATTTTATATGGATGTGTGTTATTTATTAAGGGCAGACCAGCACCTTTCAGAACTCTATTAAGTGCAGATCTCGCGGCTTGTCAACATCAGGGAGAGATGCGTTCCATCAGCCCAAGAGCTGTCGACTTCAAGACATCTCCTAAACTATTAGAGTTATGCTGTGACAAAGCTGCTCTCGCATACTGTCATACCCTTGTACTGATAAACAGTTGC
The DNA here is from genome assembly GCA_038088235.1 of Zacco platypus. NCBI lineage: Eukaryota > Metazoa > Chordata > Actinopteri > Cypriniformes > Xenocyprididae > Zacco > Zacco platypus. Next base: position 5,168,213 of record CM076065.1, read on the forward strand.
CCTGTCACACTCTTGTACTGTTACACTACTAGACTTTTGCGCTCACATCAGTGCTGGATCTAAACTAGTGGTCAACCAATATTCATGCCAATCCGATATACAATATAGAGGGAAGGTTGGCTATATATATATATATATATATATCAAAAGTTTGTGGTCAGTAAGATTTTTTAAAAATGTTTTTAAGACGCCTCTTATGCTCACCAAGACTGCATTTATTTGACTAAAAATACAGTAAAAACAGCACTACTGTGAAATATTACAATTTAACATATATTTTCTATTTGAATACATCTTTAAATGTCATTTTGTCATATCCTAGTCTGTGTTATTCTGTTCCATACTTCCCCTGTCCTGTCATTTGCCCCATGTTCCTTGTTTGGTATCTAATTCTATCTTTTGTCATGTGTTCTTTGTTTTCATTTTCCATGTGCCTGTCCTTCATTAGTTCATTTTAGTCGTCTTCATATCATGTCTATGTTCTTCTGTTTCTCCGTTCCCCTGTCCTGTCCTGAGTCACATGTTCTTTGTTTTGAATTCAGTTCTGTCATTTGTCACGTGGCCTTTGTTTTGATTCCTATCTGTCTCGTTATTAGTTCATTCAAGTCAGCCGCGTCTCGTTTGTAATTATGTCCGTCACCTGTTTCCCGCTTGTTACCTTCATGGTTTTCAGTGCATATATTCCCTCCGTGTCTGTCCAGTCCTGGTCAGTTCTTAAAGTTTCTTACGTGGTATTATTCCGTGTATTCCTGTTGTTTATTAAAACGACTTATATTCAAGCAAGCTCCTTGTTCCTATTCCTTCCGACCACGGTGTGACACATTTATTCTTGTGATGGCAAAGCTGAATTTTCAGCATCATCACTCCAGTCTTCAGTCTACAGAAATCATTCTGATATGCTGATTTGCTGCTCAATAAATATTTCTAATTATTATCAATGTTGAAAACAGTTGTGCTGCTTAGTATTTTTATGTAACACATTTGTTTCAGAATTCTTTGATAAATAGAAAGATCAACAGAACAGCATTTCGTTGAATTAGAAAAGTTTTGATATTTTGTGACATTGTACATGTGTAAATGAATGAATTAAAGTATTAAAAACCAAAAAATTTTACTGACCCCAAACTTTTGAATGGAAGTGTATGTATATATGTATATGCATAATGTATACATATATATATATATATATATATAAATTAGTGTGTGTGTGTATGCATATATACACACACACACATACATATATATCATATATCAGTTCTGCCAAATATTTATATATATATATATATATATATATATACAGAACTATATATACACTCACATACACATAAGCAAACTTTTATGTTAAATGCGATTAATCAATTTGACAGCACTAATATTTGTGTGTGTGTGTGTGTGTGTGTGTTGCTTGCATTTATAAAACTAGGCTGAGCAAAAGTCACATAGGGGAAAATGCAGTATATCATGGCTACTTTCAATTATTTCCCAACACCAGCTAGACTGGCATCTTTTTTTCTGTGTGGCATCTGTCTTTACTCATTGCTGAGTCTGAGTGTGTTTGTGAGAGTTCCTTTAGAGGAACTGAAAGAAAAGCCTTTCTGTAAAGGTGGGGGTTGTTGTTATTACTGCAAGAGAATGCACTGCATCACATATTCTGTATCCATCTTTGTTCCCTTCACTTTTTCTTGACCTCTTCTGTTGCACTCGTGTTTTGTCTCTCTATTTCACACTCCAGTTATGCGGTGTGTGTTATAACTGTAAAGGCTGTAATCATCCTCCCTCATTTATTACTAGAGCAGAGTTTGGCTCCTCCCACACGCTCCTCTGGCTCTTCAAGACATGTTAGCGAGGGATGAGAATCAATCATCTCCCTGAGCTATTCCAGTGAACAGACACATCCAGACCTGCCTGCAGGAATACGCTGAAGCTTATAACAATTGCTAGCTTGTAGCTAAGACTTTCTTTATTGCAAGAATGTGGTTATTTAGATTCATCCCAGCGAAACGTTTGTTCAATTTCATTCACCGACTCTTCATCATTCAGTAGGTTCAGTCAGTGAAATGCTTGTTCACAGCCTGTGCTCACTGTATTTGCTTGCACTATAGTCAATCTCAGAAAGCAAGATGAAGGGTAAAGATATTCGCTCGCTTAAAGGATTCATTCAAAGTAACCGGCTGCGATCCTCGTTAGGCCTCAATGAATGCTGACTGTTAACATCAGAAGTGCTTATCGATATTGCCTCATCACACTCATGGCCAAACAAAATGAAACCCTGATCCAAACTGGTGAGCAGGTGGTTGTGGGGTACAGATGCTGGTAGAGTGGGTAATACTACATCCAAGTGTCCATGAGTGATGAATACACACCAACTACTCCATCTGGTTCACATCAGCAGCAGCTGGGCCGGGCCGAGATCAGCTGGACTTCACCTGAACCAACTGGAACCGTATGCTAAGAGCCGAGATATCAAATACTAACAGAGGAAACCTTGTCACTTTCACTATAAAATTTAGAAAGAAAAGAAATAAGACATTTTGCTTTTAAAGCCTGTTTTAGGAACTTTTCAATTCTTTTGAATTGTGGTATTATTTTCATTATTAAAACAGGATAAAACATAAACAAGACTGAACAAATAACTGAAAGGAATTATAAAAGGGCTTAAATACTTAGAGTGAGGTAATCAACTGGAACAGAAACAGACACTTGATAAATCAGAAACCATGGAAACTAATAATGACCAGGAACATAGGGAAAACTAAACCAAAACACAATGAAACTAAACACACTTTTCATATTTGTGAAATAATAAAAAAATACAATCTGTTTGGTTGATACCCTCCAATCTAATAATATGCAAAGACACAGGAAAATATATGATTAAATATTATATGTAATGCTAATACATTATAATATTCAACATTTATTATTTTTAATGTGTGTGTTTGAGTATTTAAGGCGTGAATAAGGTAAAATAAAACTAATAGATATCTTGATTGCATTAAGAATTGTAAACATTTTTTGCATTTTCTAAAACGTTGTTTAAAGATTTAAATGAGGAGTCATAAATATGTGCTAATTTGCATACATTTCTAGAACAAAAAACTGTACATTGGATGAAGTCAGGTTCAAAATTCATATTTCATTATTTTTTTTTTAAATATTAGAGTTTTTTACAGATGGGATTTTTTTATCAGTATAAATCAGAAAATACTGTCGACAGCAAAAACTGTGCTTTTTTAGGAAAAAAAAATATATAAAATCAGGCAAATTGTACATGAACAAACCCCTGTGTAAAAATATAGATAGGAATAAAACTAAAAGTTGGTGTAAGTGCTGCTGAGGTGGAGCTTTCTGATGCATTGTAGGAGAAAAAAACTCATTTTGAGAAAACGGCCTTTAAAGATATTGACTGTAATTGAAATATACAGACGCAAATGGATAAAGTGCTATAAAAGAGACACTTAAAAGTGTACTTTGGATGTTTTCTGTCCTCTAGTCTGAAAAAAAAAGCACTTTATGAAAAGCCCAAAATCTTGAAAATTGACAGATGCATCAAAAAGAGTGTTTTTGCATGTTGATTTTGATTCTGTGTTTGTAGGCAGGCAGTTTAGCTTCAATAGCCTATAGCTATACGTCGATATCGTCCCCTTCATGAGCCGCCCACCTTTTGATAAACCTGAGGCTGGATTGTTGGCCAGCGCTGTTAGTCTATCTGTATCACTCTATTTTATGAGTCATATCATCTTATTGTCAAGCTCAGTGTCATTAGGCTGGATTTCTTCTGAAGAGAGCTCTCTCCACAGGTCACTCTAGTTTCTCCAGGGTTGCATCAACTCCGCTTAGACTCTATAAGAGACAGACCCCAACATGCTCCGCAGCCGACAATCTTTCTCCCTTTCTGCTCCTTCTACTCTACCAGCCACAATGGGAACATCCGAGGCCGATCAGTTTCTGATGGAGCGTGACCTCAATTTCCTCTTCTTTTCACATGAGGACAGACCAGGATAGAGGGATGAAAAATTGATTTGCATGTGTGTGGCTTTGAGGTGTTCGCGGTGCTCGTACAAGATTTCCCAGGGTTTGCTTGAGGATGTGATGGTTTGAAGTGAAGCGAGAGTGTCCGATGAATGTGGACGGAAACGCCTGATGAATGATGTGAGCTGATGAGACTTCTCACCTTGAAATCCGAACCCGCCGCGTTGCTGTTAAAATAGGTTCTAGGTCAAACCTAGACGCTAAACTATCCTGACAGTAGGAACAATTTTTTTACTAACCATAGGTCGAGATGACAATTTGGTTTTGAAACCATATAAAATGAGATGAAACTATTGAGGCGATTGTTTAAGGCAACATAAAAAGCTTATTTTTAAATGCGGCATCTGTGAACCTTTGCCATAGTAACATGGAATGTAATTCAGAATTAAAAAATGAGGTTCATTTATTAAATGATTCAAGAAATAATAGTTAGTTTACACTTTTTCAGAGCGCTTCATATGTGAAAATTAATATGATCTCCATGATAGTTTAAAACTTAATAAGATTAAGAACATATGGTGTAATTATGTTTGAGCAATATCTCTTACAAGTTGTTTTGCATAAAGTAAAATATTTGAACCTTGTGATCTTAAAAGGATGTATTCACTTCAGCATTAAAATTTCCTGATAATTTTTCTCATCCCCATGTCATCCAAGATTTTTCTTTTCAGTCGAAAAGAAAATAAAGTTTTTAGGGAAAACATTCCTGGATTCCTTTTATTTTTCCATATAGTGGACTTCAACAGGGACCAATGGGTTGAAGGTCCAAATTAAAGTTTGAATGCAGATTAAAGGGCTCTACATGATCCCAGACGAGGAATAAGGGTCTTGTCTATGATTTTCTAAAAAAATCTTTTAAAAAATTGTATACTTTTTAACAACAAATGCTCATCTTGCACTAGCTCTGCGATGCGCCACGCATTACGTAATCATGATGGAAAGGTCACAAGTGATAAATGAAGCAAAAAACTCTCATTTTCTCCTCCAACTTCAAAATTGTCCAACATCGTTGTTTTACCCTTTGTTGTAAAGGGCGTTTGTCTTAGTCTTTACACGTTCACTTTGTAGACAACGTGATGACATAATACGTGGTGCATCGCAGAGATGAGCATTTGTGGTTAAAAAGTATTTACATTTTTATTTATTTTTTTAGAAAATCGTTTTGCTAGACAAGACACTAATTCCTCGTCTGGGAACTGAAACTGTAACTTGAAAAATACTGGAATGTTACTTCTTGGATGACATGGGAGTGAGTAAATTATCAGGAAATTTTCATTATGAAGTGAACTATTCCTTTAATATCTCAATTGTTTCTCAGGTTTTTCTCCCCGAGAAATGGAGAATCTTATTTCTGTCTGAGATTAACAATATCTCAAACTGTGCTCAAATATACCTAGATAGCAAAGTGTGTAATCAAATAATTTTAATGTTAACTTAAACATTTCTCATCAAATCCTCCCAAGAACAAATGATCTGATATATGCAATCCATTTTCATTTTATATCTCTGCAGTCTTACTGTATGTGAACACTTACCACATTTGTATCTATCTGTATTTCTCCTAAGGAATTTTAAGTGTCTAAGTTGATACTTGAATAAATCTCCCCAGCCACAAAAGTGCAACCTCTAAGCAATAAATGTCTGCCTGAGAAGCTGAGGGATGTTTTGAACTCAGTATTACCTGAATCAATAGAAAAGCCAGAAATCTTCTGCAGAATCTGCAACAGCAGCTTCATGCAGTGTTAAGGAGCATGATTTTACACCATTCAACTGAAGTATTGCATTCAGAAACATGTAATACTAATGTCAAGATAGTCAAGGGCTGTTGAAAGTTTCGCTGTCAATCAGAATGTTTTTGAATGTACATTCAAGGCCACAAGTTTGTGAGGACACAAAGTTTGATACAAAACATCTTTTCACAAAAACTCAATGTCTTGTGTATAACCTTTATTTTCACTTTATTAAAGAGAAATACTTCCATAAGTATTTGATACTTCATTCAGTATGACTCATCTGTACGTTAACGCAATACAGGTTCTCTCATGCTTGAATAATAGTTGATATTTGAAAGTGGAGGTGTCTGAGTGTACGCCACTCAGATATTCAGCCGAAAGTAAAGAAACCCATTCATTTTCTCCTCTTTGAAATGATTTTATTAATAACATATTAACATTAAGACCAATCATGAGCCCCAAGACGTTAAATAACCGATTACTACACGATTACTCACCAAATAAATACTTTTTTATTTGATGTGAAATGATTTGTACCTGTCTTAAAGCTTCTGCCAACTAAAAATAGTCTTATACATTAAGAAAAGAAATACATTTAAAAAAGAAACTGCAAGAATATTACAGTAAAACTGAGGTCACGTTAATTGGGAGTGTTTATATACTTTCGAAAGACTTAGTTTTAATAAGTATACACTGTAACTATAAGTCAAAAGTCAAATACAACAGAAACTCAAAACACTTCCTTAAACTCACTAGCAGAAAGGCAGCGCTATGCTCCTAACGTGGCATCTAAACAAAACAGTTGTCAGTTTAATGATTGTTAGGCTGCATAAAGTAGGTCAACTGGAACTGGGAACACTTCCTATAACTCTCGATGTACTTGTTACTCATCCTTATCCCAAGGTTACCGTAGTCAGCTGTATCCGGTCCATATCCAGATGGTGGACCGGCACCTGGACACGACACCTGCCTGGAAGTTTCTGGTAATCTTGAAGATTTTGGGTGTGTCTCAATCAGCTCCCTAGTTCAGTAGTCAGGGCACTGATCAGGGACTCGGCCATTTTAAGGGCTGCCTCAATCGCAAAATCCCTCCAGTGCACTGAAACGTTTGCTTCCTAAAAAGTCCCAAAATGCACCGTGAAAACCAGGGTGTAATGATGGGTGAGTCACCGGGTTTAGATCCAAATGCAGCTTTATTCAGAGACGTAGTCAGACAGGCAATGGTCAACTCAATAGCGAACAGAAGTAGCAGGGAAAAGGCAGACTCGTAGTAATAATACAGGCAGAGGTCAAACAGGCAGGCAGATAAACATTGATAACAAGAAACAGGCAGAATCAGGAAACAGGGAAACCACGCTCGGAATTGTAATACAAGGATTAGCAATACTTCGCAAAGTGGGTGTTTGTGAGTGGTGCTTTTATAGTGGTGAGATATGAATCAGGTGTGAAGGTAATGCGAAACAGCTGACAGGGTGATCAGTGACTGGGTGAGGGGTTTATGGGAAATGTAGTCTGGTGTATGGAGTCCATGATGTGAGCGGTGACCTCTGGTGGCAGGTGAATGGAACATGACGGAGCGGATTCATCACACAGGGAGTGTCGGGGCTCACTTTTTTTCTGAAGCGCAAAACATAAATCACGTGAGCCAGCTCACTATACATAATAATACGCGATAGATACAAACCATTATTTGATTATATTTCTACATAAACATACATCGCTAGATAGGTAACGGACATAATCTAGATAACATTTATGATTTATTTATGGCTGAAATGTTGCAAGTATATGTAACACTCAAAGTATTTATCATAATGTACTTTAAGTAACATTAAGTGCCCTATTTTAACAATCGAAGCAGATGGTGTGAAGCGATATGGCGTTCACATATCGCGTCTAAAAAAGAGCACTTGCGCTCTCGTGGTGTCTGTCATTGCTATGCAACCATGAACTGTGCTCTCCAAGACGACGAGGACGTTTCAGCAAAGGATAAATTGATTTCTAGCCCTTGCATTAGCTTTACAACTACATATATTTATGGAGATGAAATATAACAACCACCCTGTACAGCTATGTTCAACTGTTCCGCTGAGCTTTTGCTGTTTTGTTACAGAAACGCTGAAGCTGATCGGTTGGTTCTTGTCACATGACCTGTGGTGCGCTTGCGGCATTCTGAAAAGTAGAGAATTTCTCATCTCGATGCGCCTGGAAAACGTACCGCATGCGTGTCGCGACCGCGTCGCCTGCCGCACGCCTACATTTGAAATAACGAATTTGAGCACGCAAAAAAAGCTATATGTGAACCGCCCCTTAACGCGTGTCCGGATCTCTTTTGCCAGTATAACGATGGAAAAAATGGCTGTACCTAGTCTCATGAGTCATGGGTGTGTTTTGGGCGTAACGTTCAATAAACCTATCAGAGTCTCATCTCCCAGTCCCTTTGAAAGCCAGTTGCGCTTGCACCATGGCAGTTTCGCTTTTTACATGGAAAAGACCGAACGCTTCTCCAGAGAGGAATACTGTTATATTTAATAATGTTTGTGTGTTCCTGCACATCCCTGTGTGTGTAACAAGCAGAGTGTATGCACACTGTGCACCTGCTAATAGGCGCATATTACTAGCGCGCCCTTTAAATAACAAAATAAATAAATACTGTGCCATTGACTTTAGACCAGGTTTTTGTTGGTCAATGTCGTTTTCAGTTGCCTCAAAATAGCAACTCGCCAACAATGTGCCTGAACACACCTCGTCTTCAGATGGGCGAGAGTGCATTTGCTATTTAAACAGTGTGGCGCTGGACTTGAAAATGATAACGGCTGACACTAGCAAAAAACACTTGCGTCGCGTCTGGCGACACATTGCCCGAGGTGTATAATATGGACCTATAACATAATGTCAGAAAGATATTAGTTCTGCTGTTGTTCATAAATACCAGTAAAAATGTTGTACAAAGAAGACTTTGTCATGCCACTGGAAATAGAGTCACTTTCTGTCCTTATCAGTAGTGGTGAGCAGAGCGAGGCTTCATGAAACACTGAAACAGTTGAAGCAAATGTGCCGTATTGTGTCGAGGCTTCGAAACTCTACCGACACCGTCTCCACAGTGACAACCAGTGGTCAATTGCACATGTTTTCTGAAACAACTTTGACAACAAGCCATTTAAAAAAATAAAAATGTTGTGTTTTTGTTAGTGTGGTGAGTTTTGAACATCCTCACTATATAACTATAATATATAATAATAATAACTAGGTTATTTTGGTCATGAAAAATGAAAATTAATAAAACAAATCATTCCACAATGGTCTCATTTTTTTTTTTTTTTTTTACAGATTTTTATTCAAAAATATTAATAGCTTTCTCCTCTCATAAAAACCCACGAGGTGAAGGTGCATTAACTCCTCTTTTAAACTTTGTGGGAGTTGAGACAGATGTGCGATTGTGTGGTTTGTTCCCGCCCCTGTCAATCAAACGCAGACTCGGCAAGCATGCCACCTGTCGAAACGTGCCGAAGCTTCGTTTAGCCATAGTCACATGACATGGGTGTTTTGAATCACAGTTCGGAGCAGTGTTTCGAAACATCTACGCTTCGGGATCTTGACACTGTCGAAACGTTAGTTTTGCGTCAGCCATCCTTACTTATCAGTGCCTGAGCTGATTGTGATGGCGAAGTTGCTCTCAAAAGTGAAGTCAGATGAATGTGAGCTTACAGGGACAGGGTTTAAGTTCATTAAATGTTTGTCTCAGGTGTTCTTTTTTTGGTTTTGTTCCCGCCACTCGTTTGCCCTAATGGTCTTGTTTCAGCTGTGTTTATGTAATCATTCCCTTCACCTGTGCTTCAGTCATCACTTCCTGCATTTAAGTCCCTGTGTTTCCCTCTCTCATTTGTCGGTTATTGTCTATGTTGGAAGTTGTGTATGTTGTTCTCTCCATTGTGTATTATTAAAGTCTGCATTTTAATCGTCAACTCGATGTCTGTTCGTCATCTACACAACCGGTGGGTCCAGTTATGATATTTTGATTAAACATTATTCCAAGGAAAGGAAAAAAAATGAATTGTTCACAATACGACTTATAATATGCATTTAAACAGAACGCGAATTTTCATTTCATGTTGACTTCAAGGGATTCTTGAGATTTACTTTTGGGGTTGTCAAAAAAAAAGATAGGGAAATATCGACTTATTTATTTATAGAAGAATTGTTTGAAATCCCTTTGAGAAAATGAATGAGGAAAAATACTCAAACCAAGGTTGCTGAAAAAGTGGGCGGTCACTGTTGAGCTCTATTGCATTAGAAATGAGTGGGGAGATAGTGTAGAGAACAGAGAGAAAGAGAGCAGGGCAGTGTGTTCACTTTCTGAGAATTGAGGGAGAATGTCTGGAAGGATCCAATGCAATTTTTATGCATGTCAGATTCAGTGTGTGTTATATTAGATGGTATGTGTGCACGTGTGTGCTCATTTCACACAAAAGATAACGCACGGTCAGGCATGACTGACCTGACAATAGCATTTCAGATCATCTTTTTGTCTGAACGGAAATGGCATTGATCTGATAAAAACTGCAATTTAACTAACCTTTCTATCTGTCCTTTTCTTTCCGTAAATGGCAGCTGTGTTACGGCACGCGCGTGCAGAGTTTGTTCGCATATCAGCATCTGTCTCTGTCTTTGTGATGACAGTGGAGACTCTCATCTCGCTCCTGCTTATTGATTTTTCCCTTCCCATGTTGACGTTGATGTTGTGAAATGAGGTTTGGCTCTGTGAAATGTTACTGTGTTTAGCCGTGTGTCTTTTTCTCTTTCACTGCTGTTTCCTCCTTTCTCTCTAATGAATGTTTTCCAGCTATAAAGTGTAACAGCCAGCCATCAACTGGATTTGAGTGTCTTTACGAGATTATTTGTATGGTCCAATTCCATAGAAACTCTATGAGCTCATCATTTTAAATAAAAAACAGATCATTAAAGGGTAAAGTGATTACAGCTTCACGGGAAACTTTATGACATTATCGCGTAAATGTCGCTGCACGTTTGTAGATGTGTTCGTCAGAGCGTGTTTATAAATGTGTTCATCCATCTGGCCCTTGTGTTTTGGTTTATTATGTGAAGCTAGTCACGCATAGCCAGACACATAGCCAGACCCTGATCTTCTTTGGAAGACTGTTTTTCCATTAATATATATATATATATATATATATACAGATACAGTATATACAGTATGTATACTGCCCGGCCAAATGAAAAAATGAAAAGTTACTGTTTGGATTTAAATAGGCAAATGCTGAGTCTGTGATTGGAACATTATTGCAGTGATTATAATGATTATATTCTAACATGTTATATGTTTGGCAACAGTTTTTCTAGCCATAATTGATTGAGTGTGTAGCTTTTTATTTCTTAAACAACCATGTAGGAAGATATATCATGGCCATATTCCAGTATGACAAAGCCAAGATTCATCAGGCTCAAAGTGTGTAAGAATGGTTTGGAGGGAGCATGAAGAATCATTTTCACACATGAATTGGGACGATTGGCACGAATTTCACACATGAGTCCAGAACAAATTTGTATTTTTTTTTGGAAAATGACCGATGATTTTGATAGAAAAGACACTTATTGCTCTGCTGAGATCGTGTGGAGCACTTTGAAGTCCACTGTATGGAGAATGTTTTCCTCAAAAACCTTAATTTCTTTTTCGACTGAAGAAAGAAAGACATAAACATCTTGGATGACATGGGGGCGAGAAAATTATCTGGAAATTTTAATTCTGAAGTGAACTAATGGTTTAAATGAATTGAAAATCTTTGGGTTGTGCTGGAGGAGACTTTACAGAGTGCTTGACTCTTGCATTGTCAATACAAGATCTCGACCAAACATTGATGCACCTCATAATGGAAATAAATGTTGTGATGTTATTTTCACAAAAACATAGAAACATAATAATCACTGCAGTATTGATCCAGTCATAGACTCTTAAAGGTACAATATGTAAATTTTTTATATAAAAAATCCAAAAAACAGTGTCATATATTTCGTTCAGCTGTGTACTTACATTATCCTAAATGTTTCCAAGAATTAGTAAATTCAGAGAAAATCACAATTTTAAATAGTGCCCGTCCCTCTCTTGTCACTTGCGCCTGTCAGTGACGTAATATCTATGTTATCCCTGGTTTCTGCTTGTACTGCACAGTAACCATGGCAACAGACACGGACAGCTGCGTAACGTTTAGCGGCGCGCTACTGTTGTTCCCTTCAAACATTATGGACCATGGCAAGCAAACTTTGGGACATAAGGAGAAATAAAACAAGCATCAATATCTTTGTGGCGTTTCCGAGATGGCGAGAGCTTTGAGACAAACTTTGTCTTGACAGAGACGGCGCTCTTGCACGTTATTAGACGAGGTTAGCAAATGTAGACTATAAGACTAATCAATGTTGTATAGATCAACACGACGAGGTGTTAGAATATCATCAGTATGATACTGTAATGTTGATCTAGCTCACTGTTAAGTCTCATACAGACAACAAACTAATACTAAACATTACAACTTTCAACACACTCAAATGCAGTTTAGTATTATAGTGAAATGTTAGACCAAGTGAAACAGCGCTGCGTTACCTCACAGTTTTAATTCATCAAATAAACTGACCTGTATGAGTAGTATTTCAGCACTTATGAGTAGTTCGGTAGAATGAAATGTCCTCGTTTCTTTATATCCCCGGGACTCGCGTGTGCCACTGATATCTGTCTCTCATTATCAATCGCGTCCGTGATTCTCGGCCACGTCCTGCTTCACCACAGTCATGTTAAAAACATGCATTCACTCATCCATAAACATTATTTCCCCATAAATATTACTCGATCCATCGGCATGTTGACAAGTTCCATGATTCCATATTCACTGCGTCATCAATCTACACCTTTGTTAATGTTTTGAAGAGTTTAGCGACCCCTAGCAGACGAAAAAACTACATAGTGCACCTCTAAGCACTATTTTCGTCAGGCAGTGTATTGAGATTATATTTAGTTCCGGTCCTCGAATCTGATTGGCGGAGAGGCCAATTTCTCATCAGTGTCAGCAGTTTTTTCTTTACATTTCCTCCAATATCATTATTTGTCATTGACCCGTAAATGTTTTTTCATGCTAATTTGAATACATTTCAGGTGCTGCCAGATTTCAATGTTAATCTCAGCAGTCCAGTAGCGGGAGTGAAATGTCTCATTGAATCACTGCATGATTCCTGTCACTTATTTGGACTCAACCAGTTATTTAGACACCTTTTTTCATGTTTTCTGAGAATGATCTTGTTTGGCCCCAATTTTCTTCCACAATTGAGCAGAATTCTTGCTGGGTTGGATTTCGCCTTCACAGTCAACTTGACATAAAAATTAGACCCCATTCACCTTTTTTAATGGGCCTATACATTACAGGCAGAATTCATCAGAGCATGTGATTCCAAAGAAAAATGTTTGGACTAATCATAATTATATGATCTTAAGACTCACAAGGCAGGCTTTCTAAGATCTTGCCAGCAGTTAAGTAAGGGATAGAAGAACCATCTGGATGTACATTATTCCACTTATTGCATGCCTAAGTAAATAATCAGACAAGAAATATTGATGTGAATATTTTATTAGCTCATTAAATGCAAAGCATCTGCAAAGTAAAACAGTTCCTAGGAAGACAGACATTTAAGGGATAATGTACAGTCGTATCACTTATTGCGTGGCTTTTCTTTACATAAATAATGATGGGAACATGAAATATTGATTTGAGAAGAAACTGTTTTAAAGTCTTACCTGTTTATTATCTCATAATCCATACAAGATAAACTCTATAACAACACTACCGTAAGTCTACTATTAATACTTGGTTTCATTTTACAGTAAATACCGTCAAAAAATGAGGCGCAAGATGGCACCAGATGCGTTTGAATGAAACGAAAGAGTGTGTCTGCGTTGTGACACGAAAGAAACACTGGCTGAGCCGCCATTATACAGAATTCTGTTGACGATGGTCATTAACGGGGATAGCTGACCTCCAAATGCCAGTTAATGTTAATCTAATAGCATAAAATGATAGATATAAAAATGCATTGTAATTGAGATGCTTTTAAAGGTGAACTTGACCTTCAGCCTCTTGATCAGTAAACCTACTAAAAAGTGCATGCCAGGAGTTTTTCAGAATCATCCACCGTCAATTCCATTAGTTGAATTTTTGAATTTCATGTTGACTTTTCTAGACTCATTGAGAACCATGCAAATTGGTTTAATTCGGCAGGCAAAACGATCTGTTTGCAAGACATGTACTCTTGTGTCTGAAGAATCCAAAGAACATTTTCTACTCTTTATCACTCTTGCCATGCTTTTCACCAAGCTGCTAAAAATGTGATTTTTTTTTTTTCTTTTATGACAAAATGATTTCCTCCAGTCAGAGTGAATGGAACAATTATGTTTACCGTATTTGAATTATTTAGGTGCATATGGTTTTTGATGATTCTTAATTATAGGGTCAATTCATCATCAGAGGTCTCTCTTTATCCATAATCTGCTCTTTGGGAGCTTATTATAATCTTCAGTGTTCTTGTGTATCGTGAGCTTCAGCAGATTTGGAACGCTGACTGGATGCGTTACTGGATGCGTATGTATCTGATGCAGGCAGCATGTCACTTCCCAGGATCAAACCAAGCGCACTCATTAGGAACGAGATAAAGCTAATTACTATCAATACACTGAAGTATTTATGGAAATGAGTCGCTGCAATTAGCCAGCTATACACAAATGAAGAGAATCAGAGGCTTAGTTATGAAAGTCAATCCAAATTCAAACAGTCTGAGAGGAAACCTATTTGAATTAGTAAAGAAGTGATTGTGGCACACATATGTGATTCATATATGCATTAATCCACAGATAGGCCGTAGGCTTTCTGCAGGAATACATATAAATAATGAATGAAGCCATTGTCATTGTAAATGAGGTTTTCTTTTGAAAGAATCAGTCTCAAATGAACCCACTGCTGTGTGCATCAAATTCACCTCTTTTCATGTATACACTCTTAAAAATAACAGCATCTATGGCTCTATGAAGAACCTTTGACATCCACGGATCCTTTCCATTGCACAAAAAGGTTTTTTTTATAGTGCAAAAAGGTTCTTTATGTTATTAAAATGTTATTTGCACTAAGAAAAAAAAATTATTCTTTTGAGAAGTTTTCCCTGAAAGGACCAAAAATTGTTCTTCTATGGCATCACTACCCCTTGCCCCCCCTTTTTGGAACCTTTATTTTTAAGAGTTTACTTTTAAACCAATATGTAATGAAAAATGTACCTGATTTATTTCATGCATGTTTTATCAGTGCATGTGTTCCTGTAATGTAGTATTATTTTCTGCTTCTGGAATTATTCTGTTAGGGTAATGTAATTAATAAAATAATATTAACCCAAAATATAATGTTAGTTTCATTTATTATTATTAAAAAGTTGCCATACAAGTCAATGCCAAGATGCTAGAGTGTTGTGGGTGGATGTTATAGTGTTGCTAGGGTGTAATGGGTTGTTTTGACTTTATTTCACAGTACATGCACTTACGTGTACTTAGTGTGCATGGATGAAGGTTAGATTCAGGGGTAGGTTCAGGGTTAGTACCTAGTTATTACCCAGTTATTACTATAATAAGTACATAGTATGTACATATGGAACAGGACTGTATAAAGTGCTGCCGAAATGTTTCTTGAGCAGCAAATCAGAATGATTTCTGAAGGGTCATGTGACACTGATGCTGAAAATACAGCTTTGCAATCACAACTATAAATGAAGTTAAATTATATTTTACAGTATATTTGATCAGATAAATGCAGCTTTGGTGAGCTTTTGAATGGTATGTCAGGACGTTTCCAAGTTTCCAAGTCCTGCTCTACAGACGTTGTATGCATTGTGAGAGCCATTGTGTATTTTTATGCATTTTAGAAATGTATTTTATGGTAATTAGGATTGTGACTAACAAGAATAAATTGTAGCAAATACTCTCTCTCTCACACACAGACACACACACAAGACAGATGACTGTGCATGATAAAATGCTCTTTATGCTGATCAGAATGGACCAATCAGGCTGTTGCCTGAGTAGGTGAACAGGAAATGCATTATTTCTGCGTTACTCTCATCTATTTAATGCCATCTGTCTGGTTTCTACTTAGCTGGAGTGCTAAGACCCACAATGGACCTAGTCCAAGTTCTCCAATCATTTGGATATTATTTACTGATAAGCATCTGCCGCAGATGAAGCTTTTTCCATTTAAAAAGCATATTTAATACTCACATCACCTTTAATGTCTCTGTGTATTTGAGGCACAGAATGCGATTTTTTTCATGCATTTTCATCGTTCTGAATTAATTCACTTGTTTTCCTTTCTGCATCCAGTGTATCACTCCTCGATTTGATGAAGATTAAATTGAGTGTGTGAGATTATATTGAATGCCTTAAGCAAACTGATGTGTGAACTGATTTGCTGGGGAAGATTGTTCTGCTGGCAGATGCTTCAGCCTTCATTTCCTTCGTTTATTTTCACTAAAGAGAGGAAGACTCACTATACATGACAGTCTTAGTACAGTCACAGTGTACCAGACCTAATGATCACATATTGTTTAGTGTCGGTAGAGCTTTTTAATATTTTTGAAAAAAGGGTAATGTTCAACAAGGCTGCATTTATTTGATCCAAAATACAGTAAAACAGTAAGTGAACTTGGTGCATTTCACCCATTCAAGTACACACAGACCGTAACACACACCCGGAGCAGTGGCCGTTTTTTTTTAATAAAATAAATTGAAATTTGAAATAATAATATTGTGAAATATATTACAGTTTAAAATAACTGTTTTCTATTTGAATATATTTTAAATGTATTCCTGTGATCTAACTCCAGTCTTCAGTGTCACATGATCCTTCAGAAATCATTCTAATATGCCGATTTGCTGCTCAAAAACATTTTTTATCATTATCAAAACAGTTGGTTTTGTGAAAACCATGTTTTTTTCTTCTGAACAACATTTATTTGAAATAGTAATCTTTTGTAATAAATGTCTTTTGATCAATTGAATCCATCCGTGCTGAATAAAAGAATTAATTTCTTTAAAAAAAAACAAATCGACTGCAACACTTTTGAACAGTAGTAATGGGACACTTTTAGATTTTCTTTTCTTTTTGTTTGTTTCTTCCTTTCTTTCCTCCACGTCTTGGACTCTTGGAGGTAAATTCTCTTCTCTGCTCTTATCATCGTGGTGTATTGGAGCCCAAAGCACCGGCCTGCCTGAATGAGACCAGAATAATTCAATCAGATTGGCTGAGATCTCATTTCAGGCTGTTTGCAGGCCGCTAAGCACAGGCTTTGCTTCTGTCAGAATTCCACACAATGCCTTGGGACCGGTGATTGACAGCTCTCAGGTCCTTTCAGGTATAGAGTTCATCATTACATTCCATTTTTCCTGGAAGTTCCGGCCGTTTTCCCGTTGCGGCTCCGTGGCTTTTGCATTACCCTATTACCGCCGGTGTGTTTGGGTGAGTTCATCCGTGTCTACACGTATGTGAAAATGTCGATGCTTTCACTGATTGCTGGAGCAGTCCTCGCAGAGCAACGTGAGGTTAAGTGCCTGATTCAAGGGCAACTCACTTCTGGGATTCAGGGTCACCCCGGGGACAGGGAGACGGAACGCTGGTTGAAAAATGAACAGAAAAAGAAGACATAATTGTCTTTTGTGCATTCGTTTATGTACGCAGGGTTAAATACAGGGTTATTTTGCGTTTATGCTATTTTATTGCTCGTGTGAAAAATGTTATTGAAAAAATCTTAACAAACATTTTTTGTTAAGAACAGAGAAAATTAGAACAGAGAATATAGCTGACCAGAAGGGGTTGACACCCACCAAGTGAAATGACTTTGCTTAAAGGGTTTTTTATAATAAAAAAAAAAACTTAATTGACTAAGGAGTTTGAGCAAGTTACAGACGTTTGCAGGTAGTCCATTGTTTGGTGCTGTTTGTACAAAGTGTTTCGAAAAATTAACTTTCTGATTTGCAAACGTTAAGGATGATTTAAGAAATGGACCAAACCTAAGCGACTGAGAAATACTATAATAAAAAAAATTGGTCACTAGGTCTAAAGTTTGTGTGTTTTTGCATGAAACATTTTGAATGCGCTTAGAAACAATATAGCTGTTCTATCCAAATCCAAGTCCGTCAAATTTGGAAAGATTTCAAATTGTATGTATTTCGGCCAGCCTTATGGATGAACAGATCTTGTTCTCTACGTAGTAGCGCATTTTGCATTAGCTTGTTTTATTTTATGAGGTAATTCTCCTAGCATTGCCATCAGCATTCTCATAGTTTTTTTTAACCATTTTTATATACACATAAGCTAGTTATATTTGAAAGCATGTGTTTTTCTCTGATGGACATATAGCTAAATCAGAATAACTATTCAGAGCTTCCTTAAAGGGATAATCCTTTCATTTTCCCTCATGTTGTTCCAAACCTAAACGACTTTCTTTCTTATGTGGAACACAAACAACAAAGATATTTTGAAGAATGTTGGGAAATAAACAACATTAGACTTCCATTGTATTATAAAAAAACTCAAATAAACAGTAAGACATAAATATCTTTCCCTTTTAGAGAGACTGCCAAATCTGTCTGTAAATGCATGCGTGTTTTTGCATGTGAGTGCGAGCGTTTACATGCACGTGTGATTTGAATGGGATGTAATTGGGGGTGCGTGGATAAACGGTCCACTCGGCCCAGTTTGCTACGGAGGGTCATGACCTGAAAGTGCAATTCCGGTATTACTCAGAATGCACCGCAACGAACAGATCTAAAGTGCTCTGAGATGGATGGAATTAAAAATTGAGGCAAATCTGCCTCCCAGAGTGCTTTGCACTACTTTGGTTTCTTTGAATGCTCTTGAATAGTGCAAACAGCTCGTGACTGGTGCACGTCTCGGCGTTCTTTTACCGTGTCTGTGCTGAGCCACAGGTCTCAGAAATAAACATCCTGTTGGGTTTTTGATCTCTGGATCGCTCCCTCTCTAACCGATCTAGCTCCCTTTCTTTTCTTTAGAGCTTCAAGTTTTTGAGAGCACATATGCAGAGAATTTACATGACTTGGTTTGACGTTTATAACATTCGCGTTTGTGTACGTACAGGAGTCACAGCAGGAGCCCTATTTATTTGAAAACCTTTACAAAAACCCTGCTCCTTTCTTTCATGGTGCTATTTATGACTTTAACCTCTTGTCAAATTTATTACTTAACTTTTTATGATAATGGCATTTGTGCAGCCCTGTGTTAGTGCTGTTTTGGGGTTGTACAGACTAAGCTAGTGTAAATCTGGAGGCAGCAGGGGAAATCTTAGTGTTTTGGACACTTGAATAATTTCTTTGGTTGAAAGAACTTTTCTAGGTAATAAAATTAGAAATCTTTTAATACATCTTGTTGAGCGTTGTAGTCTTAACCGTCAAAATCTTTCAGTTATTATCTTTTATATTGTATATATATATGATCAAAGCTACGTATGATCAATTTAAATATAGTTGAATATTAAATGTATTCCTGTGATCAAAGCTGTATTTTCAGCATCATTACTCCAGTCTTCAGTGTCACATGATCCTTCAGAAATCATTAATATGATGATTTGCTGCTTAAGAAACCGCTCAATATATGTTTGTAGAAACTGTGATAATTTCAGGATTCTTTGATGAATAGAAGTTTCAAAAGAACATTTATGTGGAAATAGAAATCTTTTTAAAACATTATAAATGTCTTTACTGTCACTTTTAATCAATTTATCGCATTCTTGCTAAATAAAAGTATGCATTTCTTTCAAAAAAGAAAACCTTACAGACCATACTTATAGTTTTTTTAAAAAAATAATTTATTAAAAACTTTTTCAAAGGATATTTGTTTAAAGTAATTATTTTAGGCATTTCAAGAAAAAAAGATTTTATGTTATGTTCAATATAATTTTAATAAAATATACAGTTTTTAGACACTTAAATGTCATTGAATTATATAGCAAAATGTCAAACCAAGAGGCATTTATTTTAAATAAAGATGTACGCACAATTTATAAAACAATTAGATATACCATACGAAATTGAAGACAAAATATATTTGGTCACTTTCTAAAGTGTCAAATGTGAAGTTAGTTTTAGCATCATTTCTTTTAGCAGAAGCCATTGAGGCCCATTCACACCAAGAACGCTAACTATATTTGCGTCCACACAACAAACGTTAACGGTCAGTTTATTGTAAGCTCACGCGCTGCTGGTTTAAAGTGTGTACATGTTTTTGCTGTTTTTGTTGCATTTACAATGCTTTAACCAGCAGATGTCCTCAGTATGTTATGTTTCGAGTGGATAGCTAGTGTAATCGATCTAATCTAACGGTGAATTTCGCTTACTAAGTCAATATAGTGGAATAAAATCAACGCTTAGTCTTTTTCACTGCAACTTCAAAAGGAAACAAAAAAGAATTTGTCGAAACTAGCGCAGGATACCTGAGGTAATTTTATTTTACTAGCTTGTTTGCTAGCCCGGCGTATATCGTTAATACTTTTCACCATTTATAGTTGTTGTTCTTAGAGTGAAGGGGCCTTTAATGTTTAATATTTTGACTGTACTGTGATGGCAAAGTGTGATTTAAGTGTCCAAATACTAGTAATATAGTGTATCATCTGCATTGGATTAATGATTACTTATGATTGTAGATCCTTGATCACATACATCAGAAATGCTTTATAGTCAGGCGTTATAAACAAGAGGAAGTTCGGATATTATGAGGAGATAATTAAAGCGTTTGAATTCTGTGTGGTCACTCTTTTCCCTCTTTTCCGTCCGCATGTCCGCAGGAACTGATTTCGATAAGAGTCAGGCCGAGCGGGTGATAAGCTGAACGCTTGGCACGCCACAAAATGTCTTCACCAGGGGAAATGAATGGCAGCTCCCAAAGGGACTGTTTGTGTTTTTTTCTTAGCTCTATTTGTTTACGGAAATTCCAGGCTTCATGACTGGCTTCTATTCTGTCGATCAGTCTTTGGTATGTACGGAGAGGATTCCTCAGCAGGCCAATTTAGTAGTTCAGGTGCCACATATGCAGAAACGACAGAATGAGTGCATGGGAAAAAAAAAAAAAAAAAATGAACGCAGCGGCAAGCCACAAACACAAAGCTGGGAATTTTACACGCACACATTTTTTTTTCTTTGTGGTCGTCTGGCTTTGTTTCCTAAATCCTCTCCCAGGCAGGAGTGCAAGGCCTTCAATGCCAACTGGCTTTTTATCTTGTGACATTTATTTCTTTTCTCTCCCTTCCCTTCCTTTTTTTTTTTCCTTTTTTGTTTTTCCGTGAGGCACAGCAGCTGTGCCGGTACAGATGGGCCGAGAGCAGCACACCTCGTTGTAATAACACTATCTACTTCCACATAAACAGACTAACAAATGTCAGCAGCTTGGCTAACCATGTGAGCATGGCAACCTTTTCAGTGGCGGGAAGAAGAAGGTTTCTGCCTGTGATGAGATTGCGGTCTGTGTGTGGGGGGGTGGGCGGTGAGTGGAATGGGTGATTGACAGTCCAACAGATGTTCCTCATTGGCTCTCTGGCTGTCGGTGTGTGGTGGGTAAGACATATACAGGTCACGGGCATGAGGCTGCTGGGTTGATTCGCCATGTGTGTCCCTCTCCCTCTAGCATCAATTATGTGTTTTTTTATTATTATTATTTTTTCTGTCTCCATTTTCTTCTAATATCCTTGTTTCACCGACCAGGTTTAATTTGAATCAGTTTAGTCTGTTTCAAGATGTGCCTTTAATATGTAACCTGCATGTACACTGTAAACATGTTTGTAATTTTTACAGTAAAATACTGTGAAAGTCTACCTGGAAAATCACACTGTAAAACTCAGTAAGTTTAGAATAATCAAAACATTTCAGGAAGCTTATTACCTCAAAACAAGTAAGTAGAACTAAAATTTTGGAGACAAATGGGGCGGGGCCGAGAGCCGTTGAAGCGGAGCAAGGCCGGTGTGGGGCACAGGTGTCTCTCATTAACAATCACGTCACTTGCATCCCTTCGCTCCCACAGTTCTCAGCTTCGTCCAGCTCATAATGCAGTTCATTTACATAAACATCACATTCAGATCTTGCTTAAATGTTAGATAGCAAATAACACATGCTATTATAACTATCAAAGAGACTGGCATTATATACTTGCGTGTAGATAATAAAGCAACATACAGTATATGCGGTCTTAAAAGGTTTGCAGCCCATCCTCAACCTAACCACAGGCTCTACCCTACAAAACTAACATAACAGAACCCCTGTAAATCCCACTAATTTATGTCTCCCTATAATCTTGTGCAAAAATACACAAAATAACACTTAATTTCAGTCCGATGCAAAGCATGCTTGGAATTAGAAATCTCCTGCAATCATATTAAGTTCAACAATCAAATTTTGAGTTCACACAACTTTTTTCTATTAAGTACAATGAACTTTCATTTCATTTCATTAATTTCACTTCTTTTTTACAGTGCACTAAAATGATGATTGGGGAAAGATTATTGATAATAACAAAGACAGAATACTATGTTATGAACCGTATCGTAGTGCTTGATTTGTAAACTAATACATTTTGATGTCACCTGGTACAGCATTGCACTAGAGCATTAGTCCCGCAAAAAAGTCATGATAAAAAGACTTGTAGAAGCAAGTTTTCATCTCACATTTGCTTTTTTTAACACTATCAGTTATGTTATTTTCAAATGCGGTAGAGCATTAAACTTTTTGCGTCACTCACTGGATTTAATTTATGAACTGTTGTAATATGTACTGTACAACAACCAACATTATATATTTTAGCAGATTCACATTCATCTGTTTCAGCTGAAACTGAATGTGCTTTTAGCACTGCTTACTGGATATTTCACTCTGCTTTGTGAAACATGCAAAAACCTGTTAATTGGTTAACTATACCAACCACACACAGTGAAAAACTGTTAATGGTTTAACATTGCATTATAGATAGGGTAATTTTATTGTAAAATACTATCATATTTATTGTTTTTGTAAGTAAAATTACCATGTAATTTACAGTGAAATACTGGTCCTTGCGTGACGCATCACATATAACTAATTTTGTGTATTCACATTTTTGTTGTCAGTAATTTACATCAGGATGTTTGGTGTTATTTAATTCATGTTTATTGCATTAAAAATAATAAAGATAATGTCATGTGTGCTACCCTGTTTCGTCTTTGTTTGTATGACCCTGTGCACCGTCTGTGTGTTTTGGTGTTATTCATGTTTTACGAACAGAATACTTGCGATGAACTCTTAATTATGCGGCTTTCTATTTTTCCGCCTGCATTTTTATGGTGGTTATCAGTATAGATTTTAAGGTAAAAAGTTTTAGTGGTTCAAGTGGCCTGGTATATTAACATTAAATCAGCCAATGTAATCTACGGTTATAAGTTTTAAAATATACAGCACCAAAATATGCATTAATACCACACACATTTGTTTTTGTTTTTTTTACTGTGACTTTCAGGCTACCAGCTACCATTTTATAAACATAATTTGTGTCATACTTGTCAGAACCATTGTCATAGTTGTTTGTAATTATAAAGTGATTTAAGTGTTCAAAAGGTGCTATATAAAAAAATAATAATAATAAAAAAATATTATTAAAATCTGCAAAAGAAAGAGACTGTCTGGCTGACATGCAAGGTGACCAATAACAGTTCCTGTTGTTTAATTACGGGCGTAATTATCTAGCGTTTCTGTTGATCAAACAGTAACGTCACGATCATGGGTTTGATTCCTAAATGTAATTTGAACTGATAAAAAATGTTCCTTCAATGCAGTTTTAGTTGCTGAATGCAGTTATTCTTAACAGATTATTTAAGATCTGCTCCCTTGAAATTTGATAGCAATGTATTTAAGATTTATCTCAGGGCAATATTGTGTTTCTCATCTTGTTTGTGGTCAAATTCTTGGTAAATTTGGTTCATATTAGCAGTAGATCAACTTTTTCAGTTGTAAACCATGGTAAAATAAAAGTTGGTTCATCAACACTTTTTTGTATTAGAGAAAAGCAATCCTGTAATCAATCACACATCGAAGCTTTCTTATTCTAGCCTCTCTCTCTCTCTCTCTCTCTCTCTCTCTCTCTCTCTCTCTCTCTCTCTCTCTCTCTTTCTAATTTAAGCCCTTTCGTTTTTTAATCTCTCCCTTGTCAGGAGTCCATTCTGCCACCCTGTTGTTGACATGCCAGATTGTGGTTCAGAAGGCCCCAGTGAATTGTGGGAAAGGTGACCTCTGGTGAATGTCTTTTGTGAACCTCACCTTGCTCTGAGACGATAACACCTAGTGCCATAGAGAAAGAGACAGCATTCGAAAGTGTGTGTGTGTGTGTGCGTACAAAATCAGAGGAAAAGCCTGGAATGCAATTCACATTATGCCATAAAAACATAGTTTTCAGAGATATGTTTGTTATTTCATTGCTCATAAGTGTTTCCGAACCCACAGAATAAGTATGGATGACATATTTCATGCAGTCTGGATATTTAAATTCAGTTTCATTTTTTTATTTAAGCAACACAGTTTTCGCTGCATCTCATAAAATCTGTCATAAATACCGTGAAGAACATTTCCAGGGCCAAGCCACATTCTTCCCTAAAATGAGAAGAAAGAAATTACATTTCCCACAAAGCAATCACATTTTCTTTGAATTGTGGTATTATTTTCATGACAATAAACCACATTTCCCCAAACATTATCAGTACTGTAATGCCAAAAATCTCATTCTAAATGTAATTTGAAATAAATAATAAATGACTCTCAACAAGGCTGCATTTATTTGATCAAATAGAGTAAAATATTATGTAATATTATGCAATATATTACACTGATTTCTATATTTGAAAATATAATTTAGATTTTTTTTTTTATTCTAATACACTGATGTGCTGCTCATTATACATTTCTAACTTTAATGAAGTAAAAATGACTGTACTGCAATAATGAGAATCATAATTAAGAGAATTTTATTGAAGGGGACCTATTATGCCCCTTTTCACAGATGTAATATAAGTCTCTGGTGTCTCCTGAATGTGTCTGAGAAGTTTCAGCTCAAAATACCCCACAGATCATTTATTATAGCTTGGCAAATTCACGCAAGTTTGGGTGTTTCTGACAGCTTTTGTGTGTGTCCCTTTAAATGCAAATAAGCTGCTGCTCCCGGCCCTAAAGAGGGCGGAGCTTTAACAGCTCAACAACAACAAAGCTGGAGAATCTCACGTAGCCAAAATGAGGATTGTCAGTAACCTGCTCAGTCGGACACTGATGGAGAGACTCAGGAAGAAGTTACAACTTTTAGACGTTTCTGAACGGTTAGTGGATAAATGTATATAGTTGTTGTGGAGTTGATTCAACTCATCGACCAGCATGTGTCGTCATGTTAATCTTTTGTGCAAATCCAGCGTTGAATTGACACTCGTTTGTGAAGCAGTCCGACATAAAATGACGGCATCAACAACACTCCTCTACAACAACTCTTCCTCTTCTCTAAAGCAGGCCAACATGGCCTCGCCCTCTTTCTTGTGTCTTCCCATGGGCAAGGCTTATGTAAATTTTGGGGTTTGTGATGTCACCAAACTGGGAAGAAGCTCGTTGTAGTCTGTTGTACGACCCCTTTAAAAGCATATTGTCTCTGCATTTCGGTAATGAGAATCTGGACAATATGCTTACTTGTCATGAAAATAAATAAATATATATGTCTTTCGCTGAAATGCCACCTGGACATGCTTTTGTGAGATTTTGTGAGATTCATCCATGTTTATATGTGGGATTTCACCAATTTGGGTGCTTTTCTGCTGACATCACAAGGATGTATCAGGCATGTGATGCAGAAAACTAGCGTTTCCGCCGAACTGGAGTCTGAGTGAGAGGTCTGGAAAAATGACATTGTGCCTATCTGTAGCAGTCAGGCTTGATTTTCCTCATTATTTCCTCCTTCCTGTAAGAATTAATGAGCTCTGAATCCCACGCCTTCTCATCAGCGGGTAATACAGGCCACCATCAGTAATAGCCAGTTAAATGAGAGTTCTGCGGTCTAGACCGGAGATGATGGACAGACGTGTCACCGATGAGGTGAAAGTGTTTCCCACAGCTCTGTTGTATCTGACCGTCAGCACTGAGGTCCACTTTGCAGTGTAAAATAGGGTGAAGATACTTGGAGGTGGATCTTGTAGTCATATGGAGCCAAGCTATTAAGAAAATATAAAACTGGTATTCTTTAATGCTAGTCTTTTGAAGTTATATTATATCATTATGTGCAGATAATAAGTGAATAGTGTCTGAAAAAACACATTTGTGTGTGTGTGTGTGTGTGTGCAGTGCTGAAGGTTGTCGATGAGGTCGAAGCAACCAGGAACATTGTCCTGTGTCTCTGGATCTACAGTGACAGATTAATTAAAAAGGGGTTTCCAAACATGATGGGCCTTGCGATTGCTGTCAGATTCACCAGCGTCGCTGCATGTGTTCTGGTCCAGCGTGGTTTCACTAGCATGAACAAACTCATGTGATTAAGCTCTACTTGAGTGGAAGGAACCTTTCAAAGCAAAAACCCTCCTGTCAGAACAGACTTAGCATTTGAGAACCTCTGACAGGCCTGTCGGGCTCCAGAAGGAGATTTGCCGGGGTAGTTTTTTCCTCTCGTATAGCAGCCTTTCCTAAAAGTGTTAGGAAGACAGAAACTAAAAGTAATGACACCACTAACTAACTTTACTACATTTTTAGTAGCTTAACTATAGCTCAGAGGTTTTCATCAGTCCTTTCATCCTTTTATCAGCTTTATAATCTAATTTTTTACTATATATATATATATATATATATTATACTGTATATACTGTACACATATTTTTCCATGTATCTATGTGTGTATATGTATACAGTATAGTCACAGACACGCACATATAAATATATATAAATATAATAACATATATACACACACATATATTATGTAAAAACAAACTTTTGTTAGATGAGATAATATATACATATATGTGCTGTAAAATCAATTAATCACATCTAACAAAAGTCTGTTTTTACATAATATGTGTGTGTGTGTATATATATATATATGTGCGTGTCTGTGACTATACTATATACATATATATATATATATACAGTATCTGGAAAAATATGTGTACAGTATATACATTATATACTATATATATATATATATATACACATATTATGTAAACAAACTTTTATGTTAGATGTGATTAATTACGATTAATCGATTCAACAGCTCTAATATATATATATATATATATATATATATATATATATATATATTAGTATTTTAGCACATTATTAGACACAATATTTCCATTTAGTCTGTTTTCATGAATATAGTTTTTAAATGATGCCAAAGCAGAACTAACCGTTGTGTCTCAAAGAAGCACACAGTTTTGCCGGTTCTAAATGAATCTGTGTTTTTTTTTTTTGTGTGTGTTTTTTTTTACAAATTTATTGATTTGAATAATTCAATGATTGACTCCTTTGTTTCACTTCTGAATGAATCAGTGTTGTTGAACGAATCTGTTCAGTGAATGATTCAAATGACTCACTCATGAAGACAGTCACGGAAGGAGTAGGTCATCTGGGTACTTTTTACCTGCTCTTCTATGAGTACATACAAATCTTTTCACATACTGTCACCTAACTTTCACTATATAGGAGGGAAGTATGCGATTTCGAATGCAGCAGGTCATTTGTTTTGTTTCTGAAAGAATCAGTGTGGTTGACTGAATCGGTTACATGAATGATTAAAATGACTCACTTGTAAAGATGCTTGTTATCACCTACTGGTGTAACACAGATAACAGATAGTATATATATATTTTTTTTAAAAGTCACCTTTAAAATCCTGATTATTGTTAGCTGTTTTTTTGTTTGTTTGTTTGTTTTTAGCAGCCTGCAGTGAAGCTAACTACACTGTTAAAATTATAGTTTGACTTTTTAAAATTTAAATATAGCTTGTATTTTGGAAAGTAAGTTTCATAGTAGGCCCTACAGACAGAACAGGTTGACTGAAGGTCACATGTTTATGATAATCAAGCCATTGATCTAAACCGAGGCCAGAAATAAATAGTGAAATCCAGATAAGTGTAGAGGGTCACTGTTAATCTGAACCCCATCTCTGCACCGCAATGTGCCCTGACACCAAATCAGAACAGAGTGTGCAGCGTTCAGGCATCTCCAGACAGGTTCCTGCCCACAGCAACGATCTTCCTGCCAATCCACTCTACAGCAGACTCACGGGTCATTTAGTTATACACTCGCTCTCCCAAGCAGACAGATCGACGGACGTGACACCCACCTTGCGAGGAGATGTCGAGAGTAAGCGCAGGCAAAAAGAGTAGAGAGTCTTCGGAATGACAGTTTTGTTTGAGATTCAGGGAGGTACTGTCAAAGGGAATGAACTCCACTTTTGGCAGCCGAGAACTGTAAAAAAAAAAAAACAATCGTTTTTTTGTGTATATGCTACACTGAATATATGTTACTTTAGCTGGACAGTCACAGCTCTGAATCGTGTGTCACGCTGCCTTAACCAGGTGCGGTGCTGCAAGTTTTCAGTGTCGAGGAATTTTTCTGTCCTTCCTTCAAGAATGTGTATTGTTCAAAATTGAATTTAGAATGCCTGTTAAAGGATTCGTTCTCTTCAGAATTAAAATTCCTGATAATTTACTCACTGCCATGTCATCCAAGATCTTTCTTTCTTCAGTCGAAAAGAATTTAAGTTTTTGAGTAAAATATTCCAGGATTTTTCAACATAGAGTGGACTTCAATGGGGTTCAACGGGTCCAAATTGCAGTTTCAATGCAGCTTCAAAGGGCTCTACACGATCTCAGACGAGGAATAACGAACATTATTATTTTTTTTAAATAAATAAATAAATAAAAATTAAATACTTTTTAACCACAAATGTTCATTTTGCACTAACATCATTGTTTTACATTTTTTTTGTAAAGGGCGTTTGACTTTGCATGTTCGCTTTGTAGACAACTCCAACCAACGTGACCGTTCCAGCGTGATTCCAGTGTGGCGCATTGTAGCGAGAGTGCAAGGCGAGTTAAAAAGTATATACATTTTTATTTTTTCAGAAAATGATGGATCGTATCACTAGATAAGACCCTTGTTTCTCATCTGGGATCGTGTAGAGCCTTTCGAAGCTGCATTGAAGCTGCAATTTGGACCTTCAACCTGTTGAACCCCAGTGAAGTTCACTATATGGAGAAAAATCCTGGATTGTTTTCCTCAAAAACCTTCATTTCTTTTTGACTGAAGAAAGAAAGAAATAAACATCTTGGATGACATGGGGGTGAGAAAATTATTAGGAAATTTTAATTCTGAAGTGAACTAATCCTTTAAATTCCAGTCCAGCTACTGAATTTGAATAGAATTTGAACCAAGTAAACAGGATACACAATTCCGATCATACATACTGACCCCAAACTTTAGTGTACATCATAGTACTATTTGTAAGTTAAGCTGTTTTTAATTACAAACTACTGTAATAAGTAAAAATGACTTCACTGCAATAATGAGAATCATCATTAAGAATCATGAGAATTTTATTAAAAAGTAAAATGGCTATATGCAAGTAAGGATTTGAATATAAGGAAGTAGGATGAATTTTGAAAATTTAAAGAAAACAGTCATTTTGAAGCAAAGTTTGTCAAAACAAAATGTAAATGTTAATAAAAATGTTTAAAAGCTTTGAAGTTGGAAGATTTGGATGGAATTGGATGAATTAATGTCGTTGTTCAATAAAAATATTGTTTTCTTTCTTTCTTTTTAAATCTTACAGACCCCAAACTTTGTGAATGTTAGTGTAGATAGATTGTACATGACAAATGCAGTTGATAGGGCTTAATTTATATTGAAATAGGCAATTGGTTAATTTTGAAGCAACAGGACTATCACTGTTGCTTTGTCACATCGACTGTTGACAGTGTCAGTCACATCAATAATCTTTAATGAGAAGTTGGAGCTAGAGAGCATGCAATCGACAGTCTCCATAAAACAACTTCTAAAGCATGAGCGATATTAAGTATAGCAATAACATTAATTAAATTAGCCTGGTAAACTTTCCCTCCAGTATAATTGATTCTCCGCACCGAGCTGTTGGCTGACAGCGTAACCCAACACGCAGCGTTTGCTCTCTAAATGAGAAACGAGTTCAAACTGTCTTCTATAAAAATAAAGATTAGACTTCATAGTCACCGCTGCAGGATTTCACCCACACATATAACAAAAGCACATAAATGCATTAAAGGCTTTCGTCAACTTGCTTTTACAAACGTCATCTAATGGGTTTATTCTGCTCCTGTCATTCTCATTAAAAAATGAGGATGTGTTTTCTTCAGGAGGAGGTCACGTAGAGAGACGGCGCGTTTCTGTGCGGCCGCCAAGCGTGGGTTATTTCAACGCTGAGGCGTAACATCAGGGTTGTAATGAAAACATGTTCTCCTTACTTGACACGGAACCGGCCACAGCTGCTTTAGAGAAATTCCAGTCACGCCACCTCTGATGGACAGAGCTCGGAAACGCATATGAATTTTCAAGCTGTTTACAGCACAGAAAAAAGCCTTAATGGGACTCGGTCAGTATCTGTGAAGCAGCAGTTGCTATTATCATATTTGAAATACGTAGGATATGTATTCTAAGTGAGCCTTTTTGGTTTAATGTATAAATTGGTTATGCTGTGAAAGTGTCAGAATTTTACAACTCGACTTGATTGCTTTCTCAAAATTCATTACTCTTTTGACCCATCGGAACAGCGTCCGCAGCAGTGCACGTTCGGGTTTCTTAATTGCAGGTTGTCGGTTGCACCGTTTGACGGACAGAAATGTAACCGCAGGCTTTTGACGGCGTCATCACATCGTTGACCGCACTGCCACGCGTTGATATTTAATTGGATTCATGGCCTCGAGACACATCTATCTCATGCTCGCTAAGTGGAATTTTTTTGCATTTATGAGATTATCAAAACAGTCGATACACCCAAGAAACAACCGGCCAGACTTTGCAATTTCAGAGCGGCTCAATAATGCAACGCGGCATCCCACGTTTAAGCTTAAGAGGATTTGAATCTTTAAATGGAAATCAGACGGAGCGTTGGCTTTCATCTTCCAAGAGAAGCCGTAAGTGTAAATATTATTAAAGTGGGAGTGAGTGCAACTGTGCCACGAATTATTAACTTTCTTTGAGCAGCTCTGAACTATTTTCGGGCCTTCAACGAATCTTGAGGTTCTCCGCGCATCGTGGTTAATTTCGGTCGTCTGGAAGCTAATTATGATCTGTGAGATTTGATTAGCACAGGAAGCAGATTTCGTCCACGTCGGAGCTCTGAATGGAAAGGGTTGTGAGGGAAGCATCTAAAGCCATTTCCCGTTCTGCGCTGTGACTGACAGCCATAAGTGCTTGCTTGGTGGTTGGGCAGGATTGAGTGGTTTGATTGGGCCCATTGTGTCCCTGTGTGAAGGAGATTGACAAAAATTACACAATCTGCCATTTTCGAACGCCACTTAAAAGCTCCGTCTGCGAGCATCTCTGTGTTTTCATCTGTTTTGTTTTGCACGTTCTCTCTTTGCATTTTACTCCTGCACCCGCAACACTGACTGAACGTGAACTGTATGTTTGTGGAAATGCACTGGGAAACTGTCTATTGAGTATGGTAAGGATGTCAGTGGAATCCTTAACCCTGGCCGCCAGCTCATAAAGCAGTCGAAGATGCGGTCCGGCTGATATACTTGCTGATCTGCATGCCTGCGGCACAGGCGGCCCGTGGGGATGGAAGCCTATAGACCTCCACTTGCTAGAGCTCAATAAATATTGAGTAATGAAGCAGTTTTGTAAGACTATATGACTCAGCAGTGGCTTTGTTGACAGTCTGGGAGGCAACTCTTTCTTTAGAGCATCTGCAACTTCTACATTATTTGACATCAGAATTCTTTTTTTTATTTTTGGTTTGTTGTGTAGTTTTAGTGTTTATCTGTTGTTATTATTAGGGGTTCAAGCGTGTAGCACTGAAACTCTAGAGTTAGAATTTCCAAGGATCAGCATTCTCCCCTAAAAGTCATCAAACCATAAGGCCTAGAGACCTGAAACTTTGAGGGCTGGTATTACTCACACCGTCTACAACGTCACCAACACCCCAATCGGCCTGATGGGGGCGCTACAGTGGTCAAAAGTATGAAATGGCTCATAATTCCTAATAATAATTGTGAACTAGTCCTAGGTTTTTGACCCAATCGGAACCAAACTAGTACAGCAAGATTCTCTGGAGCCTGATGGTCAATAGTTATCAAAAAAAGGTCAAAATTTCTATTCACTGTCCCTAAGCCGCCAAGGTGGGTGCCGCCAAAACCTTCACAGTGGGTGGAGTCACTTTTACTAAAATGGCTATAACTCATGAATGGAATGAGATATTTTCACCAAACTCAGCTCATTCTGTGGTCGCTTGAAAAAGGACGTGGTGATTGGCCACTTGGTGGCGCTATAACAGGAAAAAAACATAAAAATAGCTATTACTACTTCACTGTTTGACTTGAAAATTGGCATGCAGTGTCTTCGTCTGAGGTGCAATGACTGTCTATTTTGTTTATTTTAAAAAACATGTCTGTCATCTGCCACTGAAATCTGAGCGGCTATCAGACAAGGTTAATGGAGGCCGATCGCCTGTTTGACTCACAACCCAAGAGAATTTTACAAAAATCGAACACTAGGGGGCGCCTCCGCGTTTTTCACGTGCGTTAAAGGTCGTTTATAGAATGATTTTTCCTACGCGCCCACAACATTCATGGCAGAAATCTTATTCTGAGCAACTTTGCCCCTAGGATCGCTGTCCACTGAATCGTTCATTAAATATTGGAGATTATTTAAAAAAAACAACTTTAGCGAACTAGTCCTATCTTTTTGGCTGATAAACCATAAATTTCCGATGGTAAATTGCCTGTTTTAGCTGTAAATGGTCTTTTACATCTATGATATAAATGGATACATGCTTGCTATATAAAACATAATATGTGCTTAAAGGCCTTAAAACGCTTGAACCGTGATAGTTGCTGCTCACAGCTATATTATTAGTTTGTAGTTGTGTTAAATTATATAATACATTTGATTTAGGGCTGCACCAATGTATTGCCAAATAATCTGTATTGGCAGATAAAAGCAATTATTATTTATTGCTGTTAAAAAACAGTCCAGGATGAGGGCCGATTGTATCCTGTCAATCAAAAGGGGGTGGAAAAACATGTCAGACTGGAACTCATAATGCGTGTGAAGTAGAATTGAATTTAGGGCTGTCTACGTGACAATAACGCAAAATGTCTCACTATTCTGACTTAATAACATGCAGTTGCGACTTCTGTGGAATGTGGAATGGAATTCTATCCATTTTATAATGAAATTCAAATTTTGACACTCTTAAATGTGACATGACAGATCGTGATCAGTCATTTCTTCCTCTTTAATACAAGTTATAGCACAAAAAAACATACATGAACATCAAAAGGTATGTTGAAAGATACAGTACAACTTATCGAAATGTATATAATATCTCATGCAAATTTAAACTGTGGAAAATTTTTGGGTAACTGTCCCTTTAACTGGGGTTGTCACTCAAAACTTTGTAGTCTATACATCGCATACAGTTATATTATTGTATCAGGAAGAGGTCAAGGATAAATGCTCTATTACGATTATACCCATTTAATTTTTATGTCACTTGAATTTAAAGCAAATAAATGTAATGCATTTACTGTCAATGTTACTTTTCCTAGCTTTGACTTTCTTTTAAAGCCCTATTAATATGACATAAGGGATGATTAAATTGAGAAAATCAGCATGCTCGCATCTCAGGAGCCCCGCTGATATCGGTGAGGTGAAGTTTGGTGACTTTATTGAGTCTTTCTGCTGTCAAAAGAAGTTGATGTGTCTTTTTTCTCCTGTCTGAGAGTGGCGCAGCGCATCTGGCCTATTCAAATCCCGCTGCAGCCCCTGCTGCTTTTAACCATTGAAATTATCAAATTAAACAGAGCGGTAATGGTCTCCACAAAGACACTGCTTTTGGGGAAGAGCTGCAGTTGTTCTTGCGACGTTCTGAGAAGGACAAAAACATCTCGAGTGTGATGCCGTTTCAAAACATGCTACATGCTGTGAGAAAAATGTGAATCACTGAGGTGATTAGAAAAAGACTCAGAAGCACTGCGAAAGAGAGAACTTAAAGGGCTCGCTGTTACCCGGTCATTGTTGCTAATTGAGTGGGGGGTTTTGTAGCTTTGTGGGTCTCATTTATTATTAGCACTATTAAATATTAAATACATCACCTGGCTGTACTTGATGAAGCATCACTCTAGAATGATTTGCTGAGAGTTGTTTTCACTACTACCGTGTCTACATTGGAAGCGACTGGTGCCCGTTTTGACAGCTTGAGACTTTCTTCACATCATCTCTGAATGACTGGACTTCCAACAGTACGACGGATGAATAATTCTGTGTATACTTTATTTCTCAACGGAAATGCATAATAAAACTGACTTTTCATAGGGTATTTGGGAATAACGACGCCATTTTGTAAAAAAAATTTTATATAACTGATAAACCAGTATAACATACGTATGGTTAGCAACAAAATATGGCTTAAATTACTGGGCCAGTGACCACATTCTGATGCATCTTAAAGTGTCCCTATTATACTTTATTAGATATGAACATGTGGTGTGTAATATAGCTGTTTGTGAATGTAAAAGGTCTGAAAAGTTTCAAAGGTAAATTGAATTATTGTCTCTCAAAAGAAAGAACTGATTCCAAACGGCCAGAAATGAGTCGTCAGTAATTCCAGTCTTATTCCTGCAACAACCTATGAAGGTTTGTAACAAATGTGTATATTGCCAGTCCAGTCTTCATTGGCTGCCTTCGAACAATATCTACTTTGACCCTCGAGCTCCAATTGACAGGCGATCTGACCAATTATAACCCCGAATCCGCCATTTTGTCTGACAAAGCAGTCAGGGGAGTTAGTAGATTAACGTTGGTGAACTTGAACTTGAAAAATTGTGTGTATTCACGTCTTTCCGCGCTTGAAACAACATTCCTTCTGATGTTCATTCATGTTTATTTGATGCTATAAATGAACTAGTATGAAGAGATGATGGTTCACGAGGAGCTACAGCGATCTGTCACGACACATTAAAGAGACACTAGACGCTATTTATTGTTTAAACTTCTTTAAATAAATTACTAATATATTAAATATATATTAAATATGAAACTGTTTCATATGTCTGTCGATGCGTTGTCAGTGTCCTCTTTCCTCTGCAATGTATTTTTCACTGTGTGAGAACATGATGTGTGGTGTGAGAGCGCATGGCTTGTCGGACATAGCAACAGTAACTAAACGGAGCGGGTCTTTGCAAAGGATCAGTTACGGTAAAACCGACGCCATCGTTACTGTTCGTATCACTGTGTGCCCACAGCTGAAATTCAGATATGGTCGCTTCTTTTCCAACATGCACTGTAAGCGGTAGACCAGCTTAATTGTGATCAATTGTTGTCTTTTCAATGATTGTTTGTTTTTACTCATTAGGAAAGGAAATGATGGGGAAAGGGAGGGTAAAGGAATTTATGTCACAAACCCGGTTTGAACATGTGGTGCCTGTATCTGAACGCTCTGAAACTTTTTTTTTTTCAGTAACTATTCACCAAATGGTTATTTGGGGACCCAAAAATGTTCTTCTATGACATCACTGGGAAAACCTCGCTTCGGAACCTTTATTTTTAAAGAGTGTAGATAAAGTTTTCAGCTCTCTAGTCAAAAATCAAGGAAAGTTGTGGATTCTTTTCTTTTCAAAAGCCGTGCTCCTGACAAGAACACTGCATGGCTTTGCTGTCTTATAAGATGCCTTTTTTATTCTGATGGGGCATTTACATAAAGTGATGAAGGCAAGCTGAGCAGAATTAAATTATAAATATACATTCAATACCGCAAATATCAATTAAACATAGCGCTTTTAATTAAAAATTGACAATTTTGCCTGCATCCTAAAGCAAAATCTGCTGCTATCAGCATGCGTTCCTGGGATAAATGTATACAGAGAGTTTCAAATAAATTTAGATTAGGATGTTGCCTGATAAAGTAGCTTATAGGCAGCCGACACTGCAAGGCAGCTCACTTGGTTTTTAAACAGAGCTTTAATTTATAAAGGTTTGCTTTGTGTGGCAGAAACGTCAAGGACAGATGAACAAGTGATAAAATCTCAGGTATGAGATGTATGAAGCAGCTTTAGATTATGGTGTTCAGTCGTTTCTACTTATAATAGAATCTACCTTTGATTTTAATCAAATTATAATGACAGCAAAACCAAAATGTACCTGGCACATTTTTTTTTGGCAGCATTAATTATCAAATTTTGTTAATTAGTTTCAATTATATTAGTACTGTCAAATCGATTAATTGGAATTAATCGCATTTAACAGAAGTTTGTTTGTTGTTAGACTTAAAACTTTCTTTTTTAAAATATATCTGAATGTATTTAAAAAAGAAAATCTTGTTTCTTTTATTGTAGTAGACTAACAATTGCAGTTGCTTTGCCGTCCACACGCTCTCTCATTTATGTGAGGTAATATTCTTTATAAAACTGCTCCAGAGAATCATTAATTACTGGAGGAAACCAATTCATATCTCGCCCAGCCTGAATAATGAGGGACAGGGGAGTCTCATACTCACCAATAATAAATTCATAAATTATACCCTGTCTCACCCTTGTCCTGGCCAAGGATACTGCGGCCTAATCATTCCCCATCCACCGTCAAGCAGCCGTTCTTCATCACTATTCCACCTCTAACTCTGTAATCAGTGTAAACACGATAATTGGTACAGTCTTTCAGGGCAAGTTATTATTTCAGAGGAAAAACGTTGAGCTTTGGGAAAAGAGATGGGAGTAGAACTGACCAGACAAGAATTATATTGAGTGAGTACTTTCATAAAGTTCAGGAGATTTAATACATTTCTCATTGTTTAAGTATCAGTTTGAATTCATTTTTTTTTCTCCTAAAAGACAAAAAAGACACAAACGAGACATAGAGCAGGTCTGTTTAATGAAGTATGCAACTTGTAGAGAGCTATTAGTAAATGAGAGATTAATGTGGATGAAATTGCATAACACTGCTCATTTGATCACATTTGAATTGGTATGTCTTATTTTAGGGATTTATTGAGAAACGTTTGAGTTTTTGATTGCAGACTTCATGTTTAAAGGTGCACTATGTAGTTTTTCGTCCACTAGGGGTCGTTAAACAATTCAAAACAATAACAAAGGTGTAGATTGATGACGCAGTGAATATGGAATCATGGAACTTGTTGTCATGCCGATGGATCTAATAATATTTATGGGGAAATAATGTTTATGGATGAGTGAACGCATGTTTTTAACATGACTGTGGTGAAGCAGGACGGGGCTGAGAATCACGGACGCGATTGATAATGAGAGACAGATATCAGTGGCACACGCGAGTCCCAGAAACAAGGACATTTCATTCTAGCGAACTACTCATAAGTGCTGAAATACTACTCATACAGGTCAGTTTATTTGACGAATTAAAACTGTGAGGTAACGCAGCGCTGTTTCACTTAATCTAACATTTCACTATAATACTAAACTGTCTTTGAGTGTGTTGAAAGTTATAATGTTTAGTATTAGTTTGTTGTCTGTATGAAACTTAACAGTGAGCTAGATCAACATTACAGTATCATACTGGTGATATTCTTACACCTCGTCGTGTTGAGCTATATAACATTGATTATTCTTATAGCATTACATTTGCTAACCTTGTCTAATAACGTGCAAGAGCACCATCTCTGTCAAGACAAAGTTTGTCGCAAAGCTCTCGCCTTCTCGGAAACACCACGCCGATATTGATCCTCGTTTTATTTCTCCTTTTGTCCCAAAGTTTGCTTGCCATGGTCCATAATGTTTGAACGGAACAACAGTAGCGCACCGCTAGCCGTTACTGTACTGGTTACTGTGCAGTACAAGCGGAAACCAGGGATAACGCAGATATTACGTCACTGACAGGCGCAAGTGATAAGAGAGGGACGGGCACTATTTAAAATTGTGATTTTCTCTGAATTAATAAATTCTTGGAGACATTTAGGATAATATAAGTACACAGCTGAATGAAATATATAACACTGTGCAAGTGGTTTTCGGATATTTTACTATAAAAATTTTTACATATTGTACCTTTAAGTCTCAACTTTCTATTAGAAACAGAGATTGAAGTGAGACTGCAAATTTTTGTTGTTTTAAGTAATTTTTTCACACCAAAATTAAGAATGAAAAGCACAAAATGTCATTTATGCTTGGTGCTCTTCCAGATTCACAGCTCCACATTATTCAATGGGATGTACTTATACTACCATTGTTGGCATTGTTACTATTTGGAAGCTCATGAAACATGAAAGGGTCTTCAGATTTGGTTTCCTTTCTTTGCTCCAATTCTTATGACAGCCCCTAAACTCGGTGTGTCCTGGCAGGCATCCTCCATTCAGTTTAACAATAGAAACACGTGAGCTTTTTGGTCCAGACAGTGGGATTAAGCTGTGCATGTCTGAATGGGGCAAAATGACAGCAGGTCTGTGTAAATATATTCTGGGCTACAGTATCTTAATCCAGTTGTGTGTGTTCGCGTGCTTGAGAGGAAACATTACACTGAGCACCAAGGCCATAAACATGCTTACGCAAGCATGCAAATGCAGAACGTTAAGCCAATGTATTGTAAATGTAGTCCATAGTACATACTGTACTTATACATTCTTGTGTTAAGGTGGTAATAACAAACCTTAGTACTCAAGGGGGCGCTAGACTTCCTGTCAAATGTCATTAAGCTAAATGTGTTATTATTCAGGTAGCTATGATACATCTTGACAGTTAAAGTGATAGTTCAACCAAAAATGAAAAATCTGTCATCACTTACTCGTGCTGATGTCGGTCCAAACGCATAAGAAGTTAACAAAATCTGAGAGGTTTCTGGAGGTTCCCTCCATTGAAAGTCTATTCAAACAAAACTCTGACGCTTCATAAAGTGAATCCGTATGAATCCAGAGGTTTAGTCCAAGTCTTCTGAAGAGACACGATCACTTAATATGATGAACAGATTTAATTTAGAATTCTATTCACATAATATCGTTCAGCAAACAGAAACAGAAATTCTCTACTTGGTAATAAAGTAACTTTATTCTTGAGCTTCTGTTTACCAAATGTGGATGCTATATGTACCTTCGCTGATCAGTGTTTATATGTGAATAAAAACCTAAATTAATCCATAGTGAATTCAGTTCTGCAATGCATTATAATTATATTTCCTTAAAGGTCTGTAAACTCTTTTATTCTTGAACTCTAGCATCTTACCTTTAATTTTATTTGTAAACAGACAGAAAAAGACAAAAGAAAGCCTCAATACTTAGAGGAACAGCAATGGTCCTCTTAAAGGTATGCTGTGTGTATGATCACTTTAATTATAAATGATCCTGGAGGTCCTCCTCTGTATCCTGACCTGATATGACCCCTCATAAGTATTCTCTCTCAAGCGCTCTCATAATTCTCTTTGTTTCCTCCTTTGCATCCATCTTTGTAACCCTTGAAACTTCTTGTGACGGTGTAGCAACAGAAAACCGATACAATAATTAGCATTTCTGAGGAGGTAATCTCATGTAATAATTTTAGGGTATACATTTACATAACGATGTCCTAAAAACGTTTTTTCCTTTGCATTTTTCACATACAGATGTCAAAATGATCCCTGTTCACACGGATACGCAAAAAAAACAACTAAAAAGGCTGTATTATGCTGCCTGGCCAGTAGTTGGCGATGTCACTTTGCAAAGAAACACTACCTAGCCTATAGACCGAACATGCAACATGTATTTTCACGAATTCACGAATCCTGTTTTCAAAAGTTTTGCTTTTCAGGCCCCCAAAACATCACTTTTTTAGTTGACAGCGGTGTTGGGTAAACAGCCCCTTAGAATGGTGTTGTTTACAGGCTTACAGGAAGTGGCTGATTTTTGTTTTAGTCTTTAACTCCTGACATCATTTCTTATGGCTTCACATAAAATGAAACGCATAGAAGGGAGATGTCCGTCAAATAGTGTGATTCAGACTCAAGTCAACAGCTTCTGTGACAGCAAACAAGCTATTTAAATGAGATCAAGAGTGCTCTGTCGGCACCGTGGTAATTACATTACCCAGCTGCTAAACTACGGCTTCACTCACCACACTACGTCTAAACAAACATCATTAACCACAATCCCATCAAACAAGGATTTTGTATCTTTGACATCTCTCTTCTTGTTTTCGCTGTTATACTTTAAGCCAGCTGTTTTTAGCAATATTTCAGGCAGTTATTTTTAGCTGGTCTTTTCAGAAGCAAAGCATTTTAACCCTACTAATTAAAACAGATGTTTCAAAAGTTGTGATGTATGCATCATTAGGAGTTGATTGAGGGATTTATTTAATATTTACAGTATACTTCATATTATTATTATTGACACTAAACAATTAGTGTCGACTTTTTTCATGTTTAAGCGCTACAATTGGGTTCCCGGTGCATCTGCCAACCCAGAAAACGTGAAAAAGGACATCCCAGTAACTTTGTTTTGGCAATCTTTTTTCTGCAAGCATGTGAAAAAAAAGAGCCACTCAGATTTAGACAAAGCGCCTCCATTTTGCTTTCTCAAGTGAACACAGCGTACTAGTTCTAAAGCCAAGGCAAAAGTTCGAGCAAAGCATGCTAACTGTTCTGTCATTGGCTGCACAGACGGATACAGAACACTATTTAGCTAGCAAGTTGACCCTGGCAAGCTCGATTGCGAAAAAAGGAGCGTTTTTGTCCGAGCGATATTTTGGAAAAAAATATTAGATCATTCACAACATTTGATAGCAATTATAAACGTTAGCCGGGTTTGGCAAACAGGTAGGCTATGTATAGTGGGCATCCATACGGGTTTAGCACAAAAGATTAACATGACGGCACATGCTAGTCGATGAGTTGAATCAACTCCACAGCAACTACTTAAGTTTATCCACCAACCATTCAGAAATGTCCAGTTGCATTCTAAAAGTAACTCCATCGACTCGACTCCGGTTTGAACAATGTAAGGTTGAACACAATCCTCATTTTGGCTGCGTGAGATTCTCCAGCTTTGTTGTTGTCGAGCAATCGAAGCACGAGCTGTTAAAGCTCCGCCCTCTTCTTGAAAGGGGGTCAGGAGCAGCAGCTCATTTGCATTTAAAGGGACACATACAAAAATGGTACTTTTTTTGCTCACACTCAAATTGGGGCAAATTTGACAAGCTGTAATAAATGGTCTGTGGGGTATTTTGAGCTGAAACTTCAGGGGCATAATAGGTCCCCTTTAACACAATAAAGCCTGTTATGTTGATGGTCAAACTGTCCATTTCATTGAATCAAATAAAAACACTGATTCAAAGATTTTCTTTATGTCAACAATGTGGCATATAGTTAAATGATGTTAAAATGTTAGTGCATGTAAATTATTTTTTTTTTAGTAATCTTTTTTTATTCATTTAGTTGAAAAACTTTGTAGAACATGCCTTGATTCATTCCTTGGTTCATTTATTTTTTACTTTATTTTACTTCCTTAAAGTATTTTCAAATTTACTTGGTATGAATGACTGTCTAATTTATAATATTGGCTCCTATGATAAAAGTCATTTGAATATATTTAAAATATTTTTAGCCTATAAATATTGAGATAAATAT
Organism: Zacco platypus; assembly: GCA_038088235.1. Lineage (NCBI taxonomy): Eukaryota > Metazoa > Chordata > Actinopteri > Cypriniformes > Xenocyprididae > Zacco > Zacco platypus. Next base: position 5,209,871 of record CM076065.1, read on the forward strand.
TGTTTTTGACATATCTCCCAGTCCTGCTGTCTGCTAACATAAATATTCTATTAATTGTCCATAATTAATGACCATTTACTGGCTCAGGCTTTGGTGCGCTTGGTTGCTTTTGATATCAATGCAGGCAAAGATTTAAACAATGCAGTGGTATTGGAGCTCACTGCTGCTACTGATTACAGCCACCTGCAAACACATTATGCTCTTCTGTTATACAGGGCAAAATAACTGTTTGCCAAATGGAAGTTCATTTACACTCAATTATCCACCAAAAAAACTATGCAGCACGTTATTTTTTTTTACAGAAACCAGTGTTTGCGTAGGTTTTTCGATGGGTAAAATCCACAGATCGGAGACAGAGAGGGTCTACATATTGGGTAGAAGAGGAATACAGATGCGTATGCAGTATGAATGTGAATATAGATGTGTTTACCGTAAAGTGTGTGTGTGCGGGAGAAGGAGTGATTGGCCTATTCCATCATAATCAGACACCCAAAATTCAATTCTATTCTCCTCTGCGTCTCACCATCTTGTCGAGATGCTGGATTGTTGTTGATGTATCTCCTCATTTTAGCTGCTGATGGAATTGTCCTCTGTTGTAACATCTTAATTAGGTGAAAAAAATGCAGGGGAATTGCATTTAGCATGCGTCGGAGGGTGTTGTGTACCAGTACAGGAACCCCCAAGATGGATGATTCCTGCTGCTAAAATGCATCAAAACCAGAGATGCCATTTTGTCTAACTTGATATTCATAGCCTATTTATAACCTGTATCTGTTTGTGACCTGTCTCAGTGTGCTGGATACAAATATGGCTGCCAGACATTTATCTAGATTTTATGACTCACTTAAAGTGAATGTGAAATCAAAATTGACGCCATTTACTTTCTTAATGCACGTTTCTGATCTTATTGTGAGAGATTCATTGGTGCGTTTATTGCATGTCCTGCAATAAATATTCCTGGAGTGCACATTGCTTACTCAGGATGCACAGGATAATTTAAACAACAAATAGCTATAAACAGGTGATGCAAATTTGCATTCAGTCATGGCTCCTTTCTGATACGAATCATTTCCGATCATAAATATTCCTACAGTGCACATTCCTTATTTAATTTCATAGTTATTCAACCTATTGGCTCTTGAAACTAGTGCAAGTTATGATTGAATTTAGCGACTGAAATTTAATTGAATACTTGTGACATAAAATATACAAAGAAATAGTTTGAAATGTGCAGGAGATATCTGCATTTCCCCAAGAGAGCTCTTCTTCCGTCGTTTTAACAGCAGAAATATTCTGCGGCGCATCAGATAAGGTCTTAAATCCCTTTTAGTGCCGTGTAATTCCTACGAGTATGTGCTGTTCAGTTTTTATTAAATCTATATTTGGTGTGTTGCCTGAGGACCCAAAGAGAAAATTATGCTCAATTAAATTAGTCATGTTGAAACCTCTAATTAGCAGTGTTCCCTGATAAGAAAACGCAATGTGAGATTCGGCATTTAACCTCATCTCACCCCAATGCTGTAAATCTCAATCCACCCCAATACACACAGCGATATCATCATCAGGGAGGCGACTCCCAACGGTGATTTGTGAGTCTTGTGTCAATGTTTAGGAGTCATTATCATCCTACAAGTGTTGAAGTCGATTGATTGGTGATGGCATCAGAAATCGGGGCATGGCTTTGGGTGGGCGGCACCAACCCAAAAGGGCCGTCTGCACACCCAATAGAAAATTCGCAAAATTAAAGTAGCTTATATCGGCTTTTACATGTTTTTTTAATTGATTAGCTACATTTTATTATTTCATTTACTTTAGTCTTGTATTTGTTGATCCTCCATCCCGTCTTATTCTTGTCTAATCTGTGAATATGCATACTTTGGTTGACTGAATGCTTAGTTGTAAAGTTCTGATGCATTTCTGTTATTCTATTAGGTAAATTAAGGTGGATTTATCACAGATATGGTTATTTGTATTTATGGACTACATCATTTTTTGTGTGTGCAACATTCAGAAATGAATTGGGAATGGCTTTCAAATTTCAATTAAGTTCAGTAAATAGGTAGATAATGTATAGAAAAATAGGTAATGTGTGGCTATGAAAGCAGTAAAAAAGTTTTCGAAAGCCCTTAAAGGGTTAGTTCACCCGAAAATGAAAATTCTGTCATGCTCACTCTCTTGTCATTCAACTTGCATAAAATCTTCGTTCATCTTCAGAACACAAATGAAGATATTTTTAATGAAATCCGTGAGGTTTCTGTCTCTCCATTGAGAGCAGACTACTACAACCCAACTACCACTTTCAAGGTCCAGAAAGGTAAAGACATCATTAAAGAACTCCATGTGACTCCAGTGGTTTAACCTCAATTTTATGAATCGACTCGGGTGCTTTGTTTGCACAATAAAACATAATTTGCCACTTTACTTACAAAATAATATTATCCAAAGCATTCACTCAACAATGTCAGCTCTCGCATGAACACAGAATGCATGTGTCATGGTGCTCTCGTGAACACGTGTTTTCGTAAATAAAGTGGTAAATTATGTCTTTTGGCACAAAAAAAGCACTCTCGCTTCATAAAATTGAGGTTAAAATGGACACATGGATTACTTTAATGATGTCTTTCCTACCTTTTTGGACCTGAAAGCGCTAATTGCGTTGGATCTCTATGGAGGGAGAGAAACCTCTCAGACTTTATCAAAAATATCTTCATTTGTGTTCCTAAGATGAACAAAGGTTTGGAACGACTAGATAGATAGATAGATAGATAGATAGATACAGATTGATTGATTGATTGATTGATTGATTGATCTATCTATCATGTCGTTCTAAACCCGTAAGACCTTTTGTCTTGTCGATTGATCATGTTAGAACACTTTATTTCCCAGTATGCATTAACTATGTTGAATTGTAATTCAGTAAATTCAACTTCCTTTCTGTTGTGGACAATTGAATTGAAATTCACACTCATGAGTTTAAATGGAGCCAATGTTTAAATTCTGAATTTTTCCCAACTCTATAATGCACAATGCTCGCTCCTTCAAAGCACGTGAAGCATCCTTCTTCCCCCATGATACTGCATGGATCACGAAGGAGCTGAACGTCTTGCTGTAAAAGAAGAGGAGGACATTCGTGTCTCGAGATAAAACCTTGAGGAGCAGATGAATGCCGACCAAAAGGGTCTCGGTGAGGGAAGTGGAATCATCCATCATTGGCTACAAACAGGTTGATAGCAGAGCTACACAGGGCTAATTAGCTGAATCAGTTTTTCGACAGAAAAACTGACTCCGAGCCAATGGTCCGGTCCTATCTCGGCCGACCAGGTGAGGAGACAGTTGGGTAATCTTCACACAGGAAACTGCCCCGGGTGTAAAAGATATGCTCCAGTCAGCTCTGTTGGGTGTTTCAGGCCAGCTTTTCCCTCCCATTAAAGTTTGCAGAAGGTGCCCCAGGTCTGCAAGACATCCTGCAGCGTTCGTCTTAGCAACCCTAAAGACTACACACCAGTTGCTCTTCCTTCACACGTCATTAATATCTTTGATAGGTTGGTCCTGAAGTAGCTCCATCCCCTAGTCACAGACCATCTGGAACCACTGCTGTTTTCTTACTCCGCACAAGAAGGTGTAGATTCACATACTTGGGTTAGTTCACCCAAAAATGAATGTTATGTCATATATTACTACCATCATGTCGTTCTACACCTCCGTTCATCTTCAGAAAACAAATAAAGATATTTTTGATGAAATTCGATGGCTCATTGAGGCCTCTATTGCCAGCAAGACAATTAACACTTTCAACGCCAAGAAAGTTACTAAAAACTTATTTAAAACAGTTCATGGAGAGTACAGTGGTTCAACCTTAATATTATAAAGCGACGAGAATATTTTTCATGCGCCAAAAAAACAAAATAACGACTTTTCAACAATATCTAGTGATGGCTGATTTCAAAACACTGCGTCGAAGCTTTACGAATCTTTTGTTTCGAATCAGTGGTTCAGAGCTCCAAAGTCACATGATTAAAATTGCATTTGATTTAGAGTTTAAATTTAAATTTGAATTGCGATTCGGATATCCTATTTGCTACCTCAATTCAAATTCATTTTAAATCCAGGATCTTAAGAAGCATACTTTTAAAGGTCAGAGGTTTTAGCAAATAGTAATAGTCTGAATTTGTAATGGCATAATTGCATTCTACTCTTATTTTTTCTACCACATCTTTAAATGGCAGAAATGGTAAGAGCCAGCCTACCTTAGCGCACACTACTGATAAATGTGTGCCATAAATCCTCAAGTCCACTTCACTGGCAGATTCCAAACTTTTTGTCTCTGGAGACCAGTAAAAGCAGAAGCAAATAGATTGTGATGGCACATAAGCAAGGGAGAGGAGAGAGAGAGAGGAATGGAAGGGTTATAATTTGAACGCAGGAGAGAGGGAAAACGTTTCTTGTGCAGTGAGTTGAAGAGAGAGAGAGAGAGCGAGAGACTACAGAGACCCGTTTGTCTGAGTTTGAAGCGCTGCACTCTGCCATTAGGAAATTTTTGGGGGTAATGCAATGAGCAGATCCGCATGATGTGGCCGCAGGGGCCTCTCACACTGCCTCGGGGGTCACCGGGGGCCCCTCCAGGCCCTGCGGTACTCGGAATGGCATCATGGGCCATCCCAGGCTGCCAGATTATTGCTGGCCCGGAATGATTTATCTTTGGTCAGCTTCTGGAAAAGTAGCTAATTAACTCTGTCATTTATGGATAAAAAGTTGACTAAATGAGAAGCAAGATGCATGGCTGGAAACTCTCTGAGGGACAAACCGAGAGACATGTGGCTCAGCAAGATGCTTCTTATTTCATTAGCCTCATCTTTTTTATTCTTCTCTCTCTCTCTCTCTCTCATACAACCTTCATTTCCATACAGACTCATTGGTATTTTTTCAGATAATACTTTTTTTTTTGTCTTACATTGTTGTCTTACAAGTGTTTCGCGACACTTTCGAGTGAATGGCTCTAAAAGCATGTTCAGTTTTATTCAAAATAGATGAACGTGAATCTGGCTGCGGGTTATTACAAAGGACATGTCTGGGTGAGTGGTAGCATGCTATTTTATCTCTTTTATGCAGTGCTGTACCAGGTGAGTTTCCGAGCAAGTTTACTTTGTTACATTGTTAGAAAAGCCATACATATGGAGCTGGTTATGTGATGCAAACTTCAAAATATATTAGTTTACAAATGGTAAACGTGCATTCCGTGCTGATCCTGCCCAGTTGGTACGGATATGGTTTTATTTTTCACTGTGGGGTTGACAACACAGCTCTTTGGAATTTAATACCAATGCATCAGTCATTGCCTTGGTAACGCAACAGTTGATATATACATATGAGATGTATATAGTGACTGCATTATGGAGGATGATGAGATATTTCTTTTCACTTTATTTTTTAACTTGTGTTAAAGGTATAGATCACCCAAAAATGAAAATTATCCCATAATTTACTCACCCTCAAGCCATCCTAGGTGTATATGACTATCTTCTTTCAGACGAACACGAGATATATTTAGAAATGTCCTGGCTCTTCCGAGCTTCATAATGGTTAAGATTTTGAAGTCCAAAAAAGTGCATTCATCTATCATAAAAGTAATCCACACAGATTAATAAAGTCCTTCTGAAGCGAAGCGATGAGCTTTTGTGAGAAAAAATATCCATATTTAAATCTTTATTAACTAAAATAACTAACTTCCGACAGACAGAAGATGAACGCAGAAGCGCAGAGAATAGACCAAAACAAAACACCGGTCATGAATTTGAAGTCTAAAACACATTTTTAAAAGGAAATGTTGGACGATTTCGATATAGGAGAAGAGGAGCTTTAGTTTGTTGCACAGCCCTATTTGTTTGAACCGCGAGAGGCGTCTAAGCTTATGATACTCCTACATCCTGCGTCATACATCGCGTCAGAGGTTACTCTTGGCGCAAGAGGTTACTTTCTGCCGGAAGCTAGTTATTTTATTTTTTATTTTTTATTGAACCTAGTTATATATTTAAAAGTTTTAAATATGGATATTTTTCTTACAAATACCCATCACTTCGCTTCAGAAGGACTTTAATTTAATGACCTTGGATCCGTATGGATTACTTTTATAATGGATGGATGCATTTTTTTGGGCTTCAAAATCTTAAGCTCCATTCACTACCATTATAAAGCTTGGAAGAGCCCGGATATTTTTTTGACTTAACTCCAATTGTGTTCGTCTGAAAGAAGATAGTCGTATACACCTAGGATGGCTTAAGGGTGAGTAAATCATGGGATAATTTTCGTGTTAAAACTTTGTGTTTGGCTAGCCAGACAACAGACAAGTGACCAATCCTGAGTGGCAACATCACTATAGACGCTTTCTACCAGCACAGTTAGTCAATCATGCTGAGAATTCTGGGCTGAGAACAGTTTGTGACCATACTGTGCCAGACCAAACTCAAGTGGAAATATAACTGTGATGTTCCTTACCATTCTTAGAACTGTTCGGCCTGACAGTGGAAAGGCTAGTGGTTTAGTTGTGGCCTAATGGTGAGGGAGTCGGACTTGTAATCTGAAGGTTGCTGGTTTGATTCCCATGCCGGCAGGAATTGAAGGTGGGGATTATGAATGAACAGCACTCTCTCCACCTTTGATATCATGACTAAGGTGCCCTTGAGCAAGGCATGTAACCGCTGATTGCTCCCCTTGTAAGTCGCTTTGGATAAAAGCGTCTGCCAAATGAATAAATGTAAATGAAAGGCAGCTATATATTGTGCAATGATCCGCCTTTATTAATCTATAATAATCATCATTTGTGTGAAAAGGAATAAAAGTTGTTTTATTGTCTTTAGAAGTCATTTTATTCATTTGAAAACTGCAGTGAAATGTATATAGGTATGTTTTGGAAGTTTTGCCGAAATGTAGGAAGAGGCACAAATTTCCAGTTAGCCTGACTACAGGTTGTCCATTTCCTATTTCCATTTTCCTGTGCTTTAACTTCAGCCTTGAATTACCCTGTAGTCGTCAATGAATCCACCTCAGCTAATAGATTCATTTCTAGTGCTGCTATGTCCAGTTCTGTTATGAAACATCAAGGTCTATTTCTGCTTTACTCGCATGAGCGAAATGCATTTAGGGACTGCGGTAATCCTGAAAGCGTGGCAAGGGAGATACTACACAAATAAATACAGCCGCCCAGCTCTGGGATCTAATTAAGAAATGAAGCACAACATATAATTTAGCACCAAACAATGTGCAATTTCCCCTTCAACCTCTTAAATTGGTGTAAATGATGTCACCCTGATGGCCAACCGATCCGGCGGCAGGGGTTGATGTCAGGGTTATGAGTCCATTACTACTAACCTTATCTTCCCATTGCTCTCTGTGTATTTAAACCACAAGCTTAAATGACTGGAATGGTGTGTTGAAGATGAAAAATGGGGGAAATTATAGAAAATGAGAGCGCGAAATAGAGAAAATAAGAGAAACAGTTGTTCAAAATCTGTGTCTTATTTGCCAACCGGTTTAACTAGACACTATCTATGCTGGTATAGCACTGCATCAGTGAAATCAGTGATAAAATCAGAGAAATCTGTGATATTATAAAATTCACTGCATTATATAGCCTATAATGAATTATTCACACTATCTAATTCACTATTTATCTGCCACAATTAATTTTACTTTATTAAAAAGAAATATTTGAGTATATTTTCTAGTGATTTTTTTGTGAAATTTATAAACAATTTGGGTTTTATTCATGGGTTTTATTATATTTATTATATATATTTTTTATTATTTGTATTTATTTTATTTTATTTATTATTTATTTATATATTTTATATTATATATTTATTATATATATATATATATATATATATATATATATATATATATATATATATATATTCAGTGATGATCAGATGTTTGAGAAGAGCAATTTTCCATGGGTTTTATTATTTTTATTTTATTTAATGTTTTTTTTTTTTTTTTTTTTTAGTACTTAATTTATTTTTATGTATTTTATATCTTTTTTTTTTAAGATTTATACATTTCATGCTCACCAAATTGAATAATCTATAGCTGGTGTATATTATGAGTTTGGAATAAATGTGAAGTATTTAATTCAAATCAATTAAAAGTGAACTGAATGATGAAACTGAATTGGTTTTTAAGCAATACAGCTATAGCAAAGCAAGTACATTTCCTTTCACATTAATTTAACAAAATTTATACTATTTTGATTAATTCATTAACCAAATTATAAATTTATTTTGAGTGTATTGCTTTATTTGAATTCCCCTTAAATTCTTAACCATGAGCTTAAATGGTGAAAATTGGGAAATGATAAGTAAAGTAAAACGGGAAAGTAAAGTAGAGATTGCCAGAGAACACATTTGGATTTTCAAAGTGATTGAGTAGCCTACTGCTTTCGCTGTTCTGTTTCACTGCCATTATGTATATTTAGCTTTGAATAAAGCAATTACTAACCTCTCTGTGGAGGAGTAACATGTCCTAGCATGCATCATTCCTTCTAATTAAGAGCTGTAGTGGCGAACCAGTTTTGATGGAGCATTTAATGTTACATGTTTGGGAATCACTGATGTTCATCCAGACTCTGGCCATTCTCAGGAGAGAAACCTTCGCTCAGATAGAAATCTGAAGGTACGTTTAAAAAAAACAACAACCTCTTTACGAGACATTCTGTTTAGAGCTGTTTCTTTTATTCATCACGGAAAAACCTCTCAATGGTTGAAACATCAAAGAGCTGAAGGCATCAATCACATTAAAGCAAGACGAGAGTGACTTTCGGCTAGAATAAAGTATTTGAAATAAAAATAGAAGACTTTCTTTTGGGGAAACTGGATGTGTGTTGGCCAGCTTCAATCAAGTATTTCATGGGGATTTCATTATAAGATTGAATTGCAACTGCCAATAGCGTTAATTTGCATGCACTCTCTGCATTGTTTTCTCCATTAAAATGATCCAGGTATTCTGATGAAATAAACATATTAATAGAAAATAAAATGAATTTGATGAATTACTGCTATTGTGATCAATAGAGAATTTAAACATCCCTTTTAAATTATGCTCTGTACATTAATTGCATCAAGCAAATCAACGCTGACTTTTGTGAAGAAACTGCCATCTGTAATAAGCTTAATTTGCATATAAAGAATGTGTGTTTGAGCTAAGAAAGAATGACAGTGACTTAATTTAAATATGCAAACACAACGCTATACCAGTGCAGATGGCGCTTTGTTACACTGAATTGCGGTTCGTGATTAAGATGTTTTTGTGCTGAAATATCATGCACAAAAGTGAATTTCCCTTTTTGACTTTCAAAAAGTCATTTTAAAAAGCCAACATGAGATCACGGATCCAGGAGGGCGTAAACAATAATGTCCGAGAGTCGAGAGACAATGCGAAACCTGATGTGGCGGCAGGGACAATCAAGATTGGGAAGTGCGGCCCCAAATCCTGCCACAGATATTTATGGGGATGCTAATGACAACAAGTCGCTTTTTAATGTCAGGTCTCAACCTGTGATTGCACACTGGGTTGAGTGATTTGGACGTCCTGACAGTTGTAATTATCCTAGTGTCTTCTGTCAAACAGGCAGGGGGGCTGAATCTACCTCAATTAGACTGGCTAATGTTCTCTCTCTCATTCATTTGTTCTCTTCAGAAATGTTTTTGTGGTTTCGTGAAGGGCAAGAAAGCACACAGCCCGTCGCTTTTGCCCTGCCAGCAGCAGACGTGTCATTGGAAATGTTTCCCATTTGAGATTTTTTTTTTTTTTTATATCCTTTGGGAAATGTTGAGGCACTTGGTTTGTGGACAGACCTTTTTGTCCACTCATTTTCCACTCAAGTTCATGTTCGGTTCTTGCAATGACTCAGAGCCACTAATGTGCTCGACTGAGGTCAGACCTTCAAACACTATAGCCTGCTCCATTATGTGTGCATCTCCGTGCTCAGTCCATCATTTATGCGTCTTTGTGGACAGTGTCTGAGGGGACAGATTGTTCTTGTTCAGAATTGTGTGCACAGCATGCAGCTACAGTATGCATTGTTGGTGTTGTTTGCAAAAGAAAGCAGTACTATTGCTCATATGAGTTAATGATGAAAAAAAAAGGCTGGAGAAATACATTTTACAGACAATTTTATCCAAAACAACTTACTTTTCATTCGCGGTATACATTTTAGACTGAGGAAAATTGGGCTTGAAAGTGGAAGGTAGAATTTTGACTTGGGCCAATGAGCAACCATGTCATGTAACGTGGGGATGAAACTCACGGAGACGAGGAATAACAGGAAACAGGAACTTTAATGACCAAACTCTTAACAGAAACTAGAACACACGTACACACTGACGACATCGGACAAAGGACTAAAAGACACAGGGAGTATATATAGAGTATATATACGACGCACACACACCCGGCCATCCACGTGATGTAAAAGAAAACGTGATTCATCAGATTAGGCCACCTTCTTCCATTTCTCTGTGGTCCAGTTCTGATGCTCACGTGCCCAACTGTTGGCTCTTTCGGCGTTGGGACGGGGGTCAGCATTGACTCTGACTGGTCTGCAGCTCCATACGCAACAAACTGATGCTGTGTATTCTGACACCTTCCTATCAGAACCAGCAGTAACTTCTTGAGCAGTGTGAGCTGTTGGATCGGACCACACGGCCCAGCCTTCGCTCTCCACGTGCATCATTGAGTCTCGGCCGCTCGTGACCCTGTCTCCGGTTCACTACTGTTCCTTCCTCGGACCGCTTTTGATAGATACTGACCACTGCAGACCGGGAACACCCCACAAGAGTTTTGGAGATGCTCTGACCCAGTCGTCTAGCCATCACAATTTGGCCCTTGTCAAACTCACTCAAATCCTTACGCTTGCCCATTTTTCCTGCTTCTAACACATCCGCTTTGAGGACAAAAGAGATAATCAGTGTTTTTCACATCACCTGTCAGTGGTCATAATGTTATGCCTGATTGGTGTGTGTGTGTGTGTGTGTGTGTGTGTGTGTATATATATATATATATATATTTTTTTTTTTTTTTTTTTTTTTTTCCTCAAGGCCTGAGTGAATGAATGAATGAATGAATGACTAGATAAATATTTTTATCTAAGGCTGTTGAACAGTGTTTACCCATCACTTTGAAATGCTTTGAATTTTCCTTTTAATATGCATGTCTGTCATTACCGTGAGCTGCTTTCCACTGCCAGAATTTTTTATCCAATTACTGCAGAGTGCCTCTGCTTCTCTCTCCAATCAGAGCAGCTGATAACAAACATGTCATCACTCTGTCAGAGTGGCAGCTCATATGAGAGAGAGGCTGCCTCTGTCGCCGTCAGTGTTCAAATGTTTATATATGCTGTTTAGTGCATTATAATGAATGTAAAGTCTATCTTTGTCCTGCATTTTGAGATAAAAAAACAGCTTTCCACAATTGTCAGTCTGTAGCTTTGAGTGTTTAATAGTTTTAAATAATTTTAAGAGTATTTAAATAATGATGAAATAGTTGTTTAATCTGAAGTAACGTCTTCTATGTGTGTGTTTGTGAGGATTAAACATTCTCATTATAAGCGGCGGTTATTTTTTTTTACGTGGAGAGCTGAATGTAAACAAGCTGTAATTCGTTCTCATTAAAACCTTCGCTGTGATTATTTCACATTCACCTGTATTTCAGACGGCTGCGGTAACAAGTTTGTGATAAATGAGTCAGGAGTGTGCTCGAACAAGACATCAAACAGCTGCGTGATCATGTAAAACATTTGCTGCCATTCTTCTTGCACACGATTAAGTCGTTGTGTCATGTTTAATGTCTGTTTATCCCAGGTACATTACAGAGAGGAAGAAGTGCTTTCCTGCAATAAGCAACAAATTAGTCGTGGTGGGGCGATCTCAGAAAATAGGACTATGTGGAATAAAAATTAAAAAAAATCTGTATTTTTTTTTTTAAATTAATTAATTAAATAATTTACCATTTATTCAATTTCTTTGTTTATTGTGTTTGTTTTATTTAATTTTAAAACATTTAATAAATAAAAATATATTTTAGCATTAGTGGTGGTGGGTCAGTTTTAGAAAATGGGACTATGTGTGAAAATGAAATTAAGGGTTATTTATTTTTAATTTAAATATAAAGTAAACTTATATATTTATTTGTTTGTTTGTTTATTAATTTATTTATTGTTGTCTATTGTGTTTGTTTTTATTTTTTGTATTCAATTAATTTTAAATAAATACCAATTAATGATAGTATTAGTGATGGAAAGTCAATCTCAGAAAACTGAACTCTGTTTGGAAATAAAATTCAGGATTTTTTTTTATTTAAGTATTAAAAAATATATATATTTATTTTATTATGTTTTGTTTTATTTCATTTATTTTTAATAGTTAACAATTAGTGTTAAATCAAATTTAAATAAATTAAAATAGCTCAGAAAACTGGTGAGGATCCAGGATTTTTTAATTATATTGTATTATCTTATTATCTTTATTTGGTTTAAATTTAAGATAAAATCCTTTATTTATTTGTTTATTATTTTTGTTTTTAATTTCCTTTTAAAAGGTGACTGCAGAACTAGAACAAGCAATTTAGCTGATATTCTTCTAGAAAAACAACCATTAAAAAGTCACAGGGACACAAATGGGGCACAAATGACTCTTCTTCATGAAAATGACCCTCATTTACTCCTTTCCTGTCAAACTAAATTCATCTTTTTTTATATCACTCTCCCTAGATCTCCCTGTTTGTGGATTTTCCCAGAAATATCATTGCAGGGTGTCAGAAACACAAGCCAGGCAATTAAGTCCTGTCATTGACAGCATTTCTTCAGTGTCCTTTTGATAAGAGCGCTCTCAGGCAATCAGAAGTTCCATCACAACAGATTGTCATCCCCCCCATCCCACCTCCTAAATCAATCCCCCACTGTCAGGGACATCAATCCCTCAATGACGGACAGCGTCATTTGCTTCCTTGTCAACTGGTTCTGGACTTAGTGTTTGGAATGTGCAGAGAGTTGAAGACAGAATGAAGCTATAGGACTTACACAAATTCTGGACTGATTTGGGGGGGGGGGGGTTGTTGCTAGGGTGTTACAATGTTGGTCCAATGGAAAAGCGCTCACCTTCAAGTCTGTGATATTCTAGTCTCTAAATATGGCTCAAGTCCCTCTATTGGATTTTTTTCTTGCTCATTTTGTCGCTCAAAAGGTGAAAATCATGAGGAAACTGCAGCATGATTTGCGGATTTTGCGATGTCTGAAGTACAACCAAAGATTACTAAGTTTCCCAAGGATAGCCAATACTAATAGGGATGCTTGACTTATTAATTAATTGAAGTCAATTGACCAACAGTTTGATTGACAGGCGATCTGACCAATCATAACCCCAAATCCACCATTTTGTCTGACAAAGCAGTCAGGGGAGTTAGTAGATTAACGTTGGTGAACTTGAACTTAAATTGTGTGTCGCTTGAAACAACATTCCTTCTGATGTTCATTCATGTTTATTTGATGCTATAAATGAACTAGTATGAAGAGATGATCGGTTCACGAGCCGCTTGAAGGAGCTACGGCGATCTGCGATCCGACACTATACGCTATTTATTGTTTACACTTAAAAAATTAGGTTATAATAAATATGAAACTGTTTCATGTCTGTCGACGCGTTGTCAGTGTCCTCTTTGCTCCGTGATGTATTTTTCACTGCGTGCACAGTAAAATCCCCAGAGTTAAATCAACTCTGCTCAGATAACATTTGGTCCCTCTCTAAATATTGTTAAAGTAGCACTGAAGCAGAGTTGTTCAGTTGTTCAGGAAATTAGCTGAAGTCAGTTGTTGTTCTTGTGTTTCTCTTTTCTTCAGTGATTCTGCTTGTTAACAGCAGGTGTTCATCATTAATGTTCAATCATCACTTAATTAATTGCTTAATTATCTCATTAACTTTAACTCTGCTTCAGTGTTACTTTAACACTATTTAGAGAGGGACCAAATGTTATTTGAGCAGAGTTGATTTAACTCTGGGGTTTTTACTGTGTGAGAACATGATGTGTGGCGTGAGAGCGCATGGCTTGTCAAACATAGCAACCGTAACTAAAGGGGGCGGGACTTTGCGAAGGATCAATTGAGCTCTGTGTTGTTGTTTTTTTCAGAATTTAATGTATTTCAGCCTCATCCAGATTTATGAGCTGGAAATATCCCATATATAACGTGACCATAGACGTCATTTATGCTGAGAGAGGGCTTGTGCTGACGATATTATCCCCGCCACTGTATGAAATAGCTTGCGACAGGGATGTATATAATACACCCCATCCTGCTGAGTGGCTGTCAACAGAGAAGGAAAGCGATAGTGGCAGTGTTCTCTGGCACAGATAGCTCTCCACTTCAATACTGCATATCCACGGCTTGCTATAAAACAAAATGCAATGTACAGATGCAATTTTGATGTAGGAACACAAATCTTATATTCGGGGGAGTAGAGACCCAAAGTATTTGTGTGATAGCAAATTAGTAAAATATCATATTAAAATGTTTGTGCATAATCAAATTAAAATTCTAAGTTATACTGTGATATCAAGCCAGAACATTTCTTTCACAGAGCGATGCTTACATCTTACATGCACACACACACACTCTCTCTCTCTCTCTCTCTACCCAGTGGCATTATGGGTATTCCTGCCAGAGTGTGATCGTGACTCAAATCGTAGGAAGTTTGAGAAAGCACCCGGGGTGTTTGGGTAACAGTCACATGGTTTTAACCCTGTGGCTGCGCTCTGTGTGCAGTCAGTGTGTTGGAATCTCACACGAGGTGTAGGAGTCTCTCTGCGTGTGATCGAGGGGTTTTCAGGCTGATTGCTGCCTCTGTGGTCTAGTGTTGCACGGCAGGGTCTCTGCAGAGCCACGCACACGTTCACCGAGTTGGAAATCACACAGGATGTCATAATGAGCTCACAGGGCGTAGAAGTTTTTAAACTTAAATCCTTATCTTCTGTGCTTCGTGAGCTGCTTGCTCTCCAATCTAGACATACTGTTACTGTACCGTAAAGAACTCCTGCAGTGTGCGGTTTATACACACACACACAGTTCTCACAGTGGCAGTACTGGCTCACTTGGTGCTTTTGGCACAAAGCAGCCTGTGTTCAAATCCTGACCAAGTATATAAATATATATATATATATATATATATATATATTCAATTATATTTATTATTTATGTATTTTATATATATATATATATATATATATATATATACACATAGTAGTTGTTGTTTTAAATTAGATTTCATAAAACAAAAAAGTAATTTCATTTTAATTGTGTATTATTTATTTATTACATTTGAGAAATCACTATATTGTTGTTGTTTTTTTATGAATTATTATATTATTATACTAAATATTATATATATTATACTAATATTATACTATATATTATAATATGTTTTCATATTATTTTTGTTTTTGTTTTTATTTTTAATTGCAATTCATAAAAGAAAAACAAACAATATTTTGAAGAAAATACTACACACCATCTGCACAGAATACAATAATTAATTATTAAAAATAAAAATCACTGTATTGTTATTATTGTTTTTTTCTTTTTTACAAATTATTATTAATAATATTATATATTATTATTGTTGTTGTTGTTTTTAATTGCAATCCATACAACAAAAAATATGCATTTTAAAGAAAATTTTTCCATGCACCATCTGCAGTGACTCCAAGAAACTGTTTTATTTACATAAGTTAATTAATTAAATTTAAAAATCACTGTTGTTGTTGTTATTTTTACTAATTGTTAATTATTATATATAATAAACATTTTATATTGTTGATGTTGTTTATTAATTGCAATCCATAAAACAAAACAAAAAATATTTTGAAGAAAATTACACACCAATCTGCACAGAATCCAATAAATAATAATTTATTTATTTATTAAATATAAAAATTACTCTTTTGTTGTTGTTGTTTTTTGTTGCTAATTATCATTAAGATCATATTATAAATAATATAATTATACATAATTAGTATTGTTATTGTTGTCATTTATTATTATTTTTAATTGCAATCCATAAAACAAAAAATATTTATATATTTTGAAGAAAAAAATCCAGCTACACACCATCTGCACAAAATCCAATAAATATTTATTTGTAAATCTGTGAATGTTTTGTTTTATAAATATTTGACAACATCTTTGACAATATCTTGTATGATCTATTTTTCAGCATGAAATTTGAAATATACAGGGTGCGGCAAAAAATAACTTAATTCATTCAGCTAATACCATAAACCAACAGTCAAATTCAGCTCAAATGATGCCTTTATTTCCATGCACTAAATATGTTCAATTGAGTGCTTTGTCGTAATTACCGTAACGATTCTGAACTGTAAAAAGCCTTCATGTGCTTGTAGAACTAATTATGTGTTAACTCGTCGTTTTCTGAGAACTACGACTTTTACCACGTGGTGTATGACACAACAGCCTCAATGTAAAAGTTTTTGCAGATGTGTGATCAAATCCACCATGAAACGAGAATAATTTGAGTACAATTGAGAATCCCGCAAACAGCTGCCGTAAAACTGAGGCCAGCGAGAGATCAGCTGGCAGATGCTGGACGATCTCCTACAAACGCTCCACACAAGAGATTTATCTGATAAGATGGGCAATTTAACACATCTTTGCTGATTTGCGAATGTTCTCGCCTCCCTGTCCGCTATCATCAGTACAGGTGCCAGTGCAGAGGCTCTAAATAACAGGCGGTTGATTTGCCGAGCGGAGGAGGGAGAGGAGGCCTCTGTCCTTCTGAAAGATCGAGGTGGTGTAAAAGCGCTAACCTCACGGCACTGTAATTGGGTCTGGACATCAGTCACAGGAATGTTCTTAAGGGGACAGGCGGTACAGAGCTTGTATATTTGCTATTGTTTATTACAGCACTTGTTCTCTGTCAAAGCGCTATTTCGGATTCAGTTGCAATTTATCGTCCATGAAACCCCCAAGAGCTGCATACCCAAAGGAGAATGGTGTTGCTCAAAGGTTTCGCAGCGCAGGAGAGCTAAAGGAATAGTTCCCGCGAAAATAAAAATCCTGTCATAATTCACCCTCATGTCCTTCCATGTATGACTCTTTAAATATATAGCTTATACAACACAAATAAATGTGAACTCGTCAAGCTTCAAAAAAGCGGTAACACTTTTTTTGAGACATTCTACAAACTATAAGTAACTTTGTCATCTAGCAGTCCTTAGAGTATTAGTAGATTATCTGCTTAATGTCTGCGAACACTTCATTCTGATGAAGTCTACTTATACAGACTATAAGTAGCTTCGCAAATTCGTCAACTTATTCTACTAACCCGAACCCTAACAGTCAAGTGGACGACGCTAAACGGGTGTAAAATCTTTTGAGCTTGACCACTTTCAACCACTTCCAGAGGTAGTCGAATACACATTCGACTGGATTGCTTTTGTAGTGTAGACGCTCATGTGGTCGAATGCGGAAAGCCACATACTCTCTGACCTCACGCGTAAACATTATGAGAAGAATACTAACCAGACGGGATTTAAAGCCACTGCTCTCCGTATGTTTTACTGTCGTCTCCAGTCGTCACATTCAATATGTAAATTGCAAGAGCTTATTTTGTCTATTAGATCGAAAGATCTGAAAAAGCCCATACATTTACCCGCCCATAGACCCTCCCTCGAGGAAATCAAGACAGGTTGAAAGTGGACAAGAGAGAAGGATTAAAAAACACAATGGAAAAAAACGCATCTTAAAGGTGTTTTTTCGTCCGCTATAGGTCGTCTATTCAAAACAAAGGCGTAGCTTGATGACGCCAAGTTTGAGCGTGGAATCTTGGGACATGTAGTCTTCACCTCACAGCCGGCGGAAAAGAATCAGGATGGGACTCGGGCAGAAAGCATGTTCATGGATGGGATTATTAAGGTTACTGTAGTGTAAAGCAGAGCAGGTGCGAGTGTTGTGGAGCTGAACGAGACGCTGGAGCGATTGATAATGAGAGACGAACGCGACACACGCCTGGAGAGCAGCAGGACTTTTATTACGCCGCAGTCGCTGGCGCCGTTTCCGCTTTTCCAGGTCACAAGTATGAGGTAACGCAGCTCTGTTTATCATATTAGATACATTTGAGTGTGTTAAAAATTAGGTTATAACGTTACTCTGTGTGTTCACTCGGCGGCTGCTGTGAGACACTTGTTGCACTGCAGTAAGAGAGATCGATATTAGAATATCCTATTAAATGCTGGATGGCTTGTGCTGATAAATGGCATGCAATTAATTTGAAAACATATTTTATGATGGAGAAACTTCTGTATTACTGTTAAAATAAAGCTGCATCTGATTATGCTATGTCAGCTACTTGACAAAAGTGTTTTTCTCTGAGGCATGGTAAAGCATGGTACTCGCGGAAAATCGAGAAAATTAGATTTAAACAATAAGACTGAACGTGTTGAGCTATATTACAATAATTAGTTTTCTGTCTATCATGCATCAAAACAGATGTTCCCTTGTCTGTGTTTCCACATGCAATATATATTAAAGCGTCTTTGTTGTTTCCGTGGTTTGTACAAAATAAAACCGAGGGTAACGCGGATATGACACCATTTACAGGCGACTCCCTCACACGTCCCGGATCCTTGGTTAAAATTTCAATTTTCTCACGATTTACAAATAGTTGGAAACATTTGGGTTATTGTAAGTACTAAGTACATATATAACACTGGTCTAGTGGGTTTTGGAAATTTTACTGGAAAAATTTTGGTAATGCTTTATTTTGATAGTCCACTTTAGACATTGAACTAGCTATAAGTAACTTTGCAACTACATGTCAACTAACAGTCATAGAAAATATTTGCCAACACTTTATTTTGATGGTCATCCAAGACATTCTACCGACTATAAGAAACTTTGTGACTACTTGTCAGCTTATTCCACTAACTCGAACCCTAACACCTATTTTCATGATTTGTTATCACAACATTCTTTCTTATGTCAAATAAACATAATGTGGTTCAGATCTGTTGATTAAACCAATCGCCTTCATTATATGAACTCAAATTTTTATTTTAAATTAACTCAAAATTTTAAAACAGCCAGGTAACCACTCTCCAGAACATTCTCGTTCACTGCTCCCTGCTGGTGGAATGATCTCCCTACTTTCATCAGGAACGCAGAATCCCTGGCAATTTTCAAGAGACAGCTGAAAACTCATCTCTTCCGTGAACACTTAATCCCCTCATAAAAAAAAAAAAAAAAAAAAACTCTAGCTTATGGTACTGAGCAATGTATGAAACTTGTATTGTGAGCACTTCCTGTGCCTATTTGCCAATTCATGAAGAATCGCTTGTTTGTATTCAAACTTTTTTTGAAGTTAAAACAACAATTTTACAATGTAAACAGTCTACTTACAGTCTTATGAGAGTTGACGTGTAGTTGCCTATAGTTTTATAGAGGACTATTGAAATAAAGCGTAACCAAAATTTTACATATTGCAGCTTTAATACCAGGCCATTTCTTGTAAACTGTGCCAAAGTGTTTCATAAAATCCTGCTGTTCCAAAACTTTTGAAATGTGTAATTATGATTTTTGTGGTATTTGAGCACATTGTCGAGATCTGTTCTTCAGTGGTCTTTTTCTCAAGAGAAATATATGAGCTGGAGATGCTGACGTAATGGCGATCAAAACCCTCATGGGGTCTTGAGTCATGATGACCTCGAGGTTGAGATTCTACTCAAAAGTCTCCTGATGTCTATTTATTCTCATCGCTCTATTGAAAAAACTATTACATTAAAAAATAATTATATTTTTCTTTCCTGTTGAACAGAGTGAGAGAAAACGAGAAATGTACAGGTAGTGCAGGTCTTGAGCTCCGTCCAGCATAAAAGACATTTTTGCTGTTTTCATGCCATGATCCTGTGGCCACATTGTGGCTTGGGAAATTACAAGAGGGCATATTTCACTATTCCAATTTCTGTCTCCATGAATGACTGCACACATGAGAGCGCGAGTGTGTCTGCGAGTCGCCGCGTGTTTGAATGTGCCTTCAGCCAGCAACATTCCCAGAATGCAGGTAACCTTGGCAACTAATCCTATTTACAGAGTATTGGATTCATTATTCAAGCATTTGGTCCCCAAGATAAATAAATCTAATCTTCATTTCTAAGTGACATTAGAAAACTTTTAAATTCAAACGAGCGTTTGAAGATGTCGACACAAAATACTCGTGTCGTTCGGTGATCTTGATGTACAACCTTGACTTGGCACAATTTTTTTTACATTGTCCAGGCACGTGCATTCGGCTTGTTTCAATCTGGACTCAAAAGCAGAGAAGCAGCGTAACTGCAAAGAGCAGATTCACAATGAGCTTGATTTCTGGGTTAATAGATTGAGTATTACAGTCAAAATGTAAAAAAAGAGGAATATCAGGAGTGTGCTATTTCACTCTGATCAATCTAAGTTACATTACTAGGCAGATCATATTTACACAGAGCAGAACCCAAATTCTCGGTACAAAACAATCCTTTAACGGTGAAATAGAGTTGCGAAATTGTTGTAGAAAGGTTAGACAAAAACCTGAATGCTGACATTTTAAAAGTCATTGTAAAAGCAAGATATTGCAATATCAAAATGATTTTCAAAATGTATCTGTGATTTAAGCTCAATAACAGATTCACCTGTGAATACATGTTGAAATGCTGGCTTTGCAGTATCTACTGTTTCTTGCAAAAGATTGTGATGATACATACGTTTAAAGTGAATTTTCACCTGATGTCTACACTGACCAGAAGTCATTCATTTTCACACAATTTATGTACAAACACCGTTCCCTCCATAATGTTCATTTTATCTGTCTTTACCAACAGTAAATCAAATTTATAATCAGATTTCTAAAAACTATGGCTGGGTAGCCGAACCTGATTTCACCAAGTACAACAAGTTCCTTGATCAACATTTTAGTTGATCCTGGAACAACATTCCAATCAACCAATCAGATTTGAGGGACAAGTTTACAGTTTATGTCAAGTTTAAAGTCAAAGCGTTTCCCTGTACAATGAAAGTCTTTCTTTGCTGTCCACAGTGAATACCAAAACAAGTGCAAACTATTTTTCCTGGGTCAAAAATGGTCTTCGGTGGTGGCTCAAACTGTAAAAAAGTACCCTACCCACATGATCTGAGAGCCCAATACTGACAATAAATTACCTGCCACTCTCACTGTAAATCTTTATTGCCCTCTTTGCAAAAAAAAAATCTGTGATCAGATAATTAATTTGATACATATTTTGGTACATATATTAATAGTAATTAATAATCAATATTAAAAAAGTAGCATTCAAAATTTATTTTAACTAATAATCTAATTTTATACCATATAAAATTCAACGCTCATAACTAACAACTTTGTTCTGGTTTCACCTCACTCCAATCTAAACAGATTTTATAGCTAATTTACTACACATTGTCATATAAATAACCTGAAAATACTGTGGATTATTAAGGCTAAAACACTCTTGCTAAATTGTGTAAAGCTCACTTATGTTCTCATTTCAGAGGTGTGATTTAAATGATTTAAATGATTTGACTCTTCATGAGTTCAGTGTGGGACAGACCATGATCAATCCATTAAAATGAATCTGTTCAAATGAGTCATTACGTCGCGAATTGGACGGTAGCAGACAAGGACGCGTTGTGTGCGAATCCCAGCTGTTAGGACATCGCAAAAGATTTGTCAAGACTTCATTTGAAAGGATTTTGTTGTTGTTGTTTGTTTGTTTATTGAAAGTGTGGTTTATGTCAGCTGCATGTGTGGAACGCCTCTCAGAGAAGATGAGGTGACGTATTTTTGAGCACTATTCACACCCAGCAGTAATTCAGGAAAAATTCTCCAAATCTGAAACATGGATTCGGTCTTTTAGCATCACGCCAGTTGATTTAGATTAATATGTGCGAGGGAGAGGATGGGAGGATGTCTCTGCGCCCTGTCACAAGCCAAGTCATATGCATCACTCATAAATCACAATAACTGATCAAATAAGGCTTTGGTGGGACAAAAATTGATTTTGTCGGCCACCAAAAAATGTTCGAAGTAGGAAAAACCCTGACACACACACACACACACACACACACACAAACATAAATAAATAAAAATGCTGTAGAACAGTGTTTCTCAAACTTTTTCAGCCCAAGGACCACTTTATCTTCCCATTTTTTTCTGAGGACCACCTAACAGAATCCCACTCTAACACGCCCCCCAAAAACAACAAAATAGGAAGGATAAACTAAATCTTAGTTTAATATGCAACTGTTTCAAGTCAAAAACTAATTATTCAAACACAAATGCAATGATATGATCAGGAATTATTATATGAATTTTATTTCATTTGAAAAAGTAAATGAGCTGCAGCTTAATATGAACAACAAACTGCACATGTGAAAAAAAAAACTGCAATTAAACATACTGTAACAGCCTGGGTCCCACTTAATGTCATTCCAAAGAGCCATTAGTTTAAAACTCCGTGGTCTGCGGGAGTGTGGTGGTCAGTGGCCGTGACTCGGTATCTTCGGTACCGGCTTCAGTGGGTCTTTGTGGTGCTGTAGTTTTGATGCTTTCAGTGGACGCTTGAGCTTTTATTTTTACTCCTTTTTGGTTTAGCCACCGATCCATTTTTTCGTTATTAAAACACACTGACGTCAACCCTCCCGCCCGCGATCCGGTGCGGGTTAAGAGCTTGCCTACTTTAGGTCATCTTTTCGCGGACCACGAGGGGGCGATGGACCGCGGACCACACTTTAAGAATTACTGCTGTAGAAGTAGGAATATAGACTATGTACATCTATGTGTAATATTGACTATGTGCAAAAACAATAATACAGTAACATGCAAATTGAGTGCAACTACATGATAATAACAACAGTGACATTAACAGATGTGCAAATTGAGATGAGGCTACTTAATAATAGCAGCAATAACATTAGCAATGATAATAGCAGCAGTAGTAACTTTAACAAATATGCAAATTTATGCAACATTTTGTCCAACTATTCTATGAGATTACATGAGACTAGTTTGTGTCCACTGGGTATAGCTGAGAAGGATTTCCTCAATCTAGAAGCCCTGTATTTCACATTGCTGTACCTCTGTCCCGAGGGTAGAAGTGTGAACAGTCCATGCTGGGGGTGAGTGAGGTCCTTAAGGATGGAGGCAGCTCTCTTGTGGACTCTGCGATGGTAAATGGCCTGCTGAGGAGGCGGTGGAGTCCTGATGATCTTCTCAGCAGTCTTCACAATTCTCTGCAGACGTTTGCGGTCCCTCGCAGTGGTGTCGCCATACCACACGGTGATGCAGCTGGTCAAGACGCTCTCATCAACACAGCTGTAGTTGTTGAGGATCTTAGTCGACATGCCAAACTTCCTCAGGAAGTACAGCCGCTGTTGTGTGCCTTCTTAACCAGCTGGGTGGCGTTGAGTGTCCAGGTGAGGTCCTCGCTGATGTGGATCCCCAGGTATTTAAAACTACTCACCCTCTCCACTTCAAGCTCTTAGATAAGCAGTGGCTGATGAGTTCTGGCAGGCTTACAGTTCTTAGGCGTACAACCGGGGTTAGGTTTCACTCTGATTTTAGGGATAACTTTTGGGGAGGGTTATGTTTTTTCAGACTGGAATGTTGTTCAAAAAATATGTTGACGCATCTAACTCAGCAAAATCAGGACGTGTGCTGTAGTGTTGTCACTACCAAGTCAGTACTGAAGTATAAAAATGTGACAATATCAGCATTTCCCCCTAGCATTTTGAGCGGATTCTTAAACACCTCTCATTGGCCAATGTGTTCACACACTCAATGTTGGCTACAATGTTCAACACTTTGATGCTCTTCACTGAGGGCTTCCACTTTCAAACGCTCCCGCTTTCAAACAATTACGTGTGCTTTCAAACGCTCCCATGCGTTGATCGTTGTAGCCAATCACAGACCTATCTGTTGAATACGTGAACACAATGACCAATCAGTGCTCAAAATTCTATGCTGGTATCATCACATTTATAAAAATTCAGTACCGAAGTCGGCACTTTTGCCCACGATAATATTCATCAATAGCAATGCCTATTAGTGACCAACAATACATTGACCTTCTGACTTACAGCAATTGACCCTTCGCCGGCAGTTTGATTGACAGACAATCTGACCAATCATAACCCTGAATCCACCATTTTGTCTGACAAAGCAGTCAGGGGAGTTAGTAGATCAACGTTGGTGAACTTGAACTTGAAAAATTGTGTGTACTCACGTCTTTCCGCGCTTGAAACAACATTCCTTCTGATGTTCATTCATGTTTATTTGATGCTATAAATGAACGAGTATGAAGGTCGGTTCACGATCTGTCACGACACATTAAAGAGACACTATACTCTATTTATTGTTTAAACTTCTTAAAAAAATTCCGATATATTAAAAAAGAAACTGTTTCATATGTCTGTCGACACGTTGTCAGTGTCCTCTTTGCTCCACGTTGTATTTTTCACTGCGTGAGAACATGATGTGTGGCGTGTCTTGTCGGACATAGCGACCGTAACTAAAGGAGGGTCTTTGCGAACGGTCAATTAAAATCACTTTCAGTGACCCATCAGCGGCAAAACTCTACACTCATGCTGCTCAACAAATATCAAGTATATATTTGGGTTTCTGAATGTGTCGTATTCGGTCAGCACGTTTGATTCTGACACACTATCTCACTAGTATCGCCGTGGAGCTGCGTGTTCATTCTTGCTGTCTTGTGAGAGTAGGTCGTTGACAGCGTGAGAGACGGAACATAATGCATCTCTGTCTCAGACAATAGCAGTCACTGTCTCTGAATGTGCGCGCGGGCGTGTGTGTTCGGAAGGGGAGTTGGATGACACCCAATGGGAGGATCTCGCTGCTGTTCTCTGATGTGAAGACTAACGGACTGTGTGTTCAGTGTGTAATACAGAGACTGCATAAACCTGAGGCCTTCATTTACTCTCTCTCAGCTGCACGGCACTCGCTTTCTTGCCTTCACACCAGCACGCTCGCAGAGATTGCTCATATTCTCACATTTATAGACACGAACACAAATAAACACACACATCTCTCACGAACACACACACACACACGCCAGCACTCACTCATATTCTCACATATTCAGTGTGCCTGGATGTTAAAAATGACGGTTCTGGCTCTGACACAATCTTTTCAAAGAATCAGCAGGAGCAAGTCTGTAGGCCATATACAATAAAACAGCAATTTAATTATTGTTATCGCTCCAATAGCTGTTCTTTAATCATGATAAGAAAACAATACAGTGTCTTATCCTAAAATCTTTATGATGATAAAATGTGAAGGTTGAGTCAGGGACGTAGTATATATTGCAAGTTCTTTTAGAGAGTTTTCAGAAAGTTTGTGTCACTTTTTGGTGGATAATTGTTATATGTAAAGGGTTTTGTGTTGTTTGGCGCAAGTGCAAATAATTTATTTGCATAAAACAATGCCTTTAATAGCATGCAGTGAACTGAATAAAGCATTAGTCCTATTATGGACACTGGCATCTACCGTACTTGGCATTTTAGCAGCAAGTTCATTCAGGACTCATATGAGTGAACGTTATACACATAACTTTTTTGGTCTGGAGATGCTTAGCACTCAAAAAAGATATTTTGGAGAATATGGGTTGATGGACCCCATTGACTTGTATAGTATTTTTTTTTTTACATACTATGGAAGTCAATGGGGTCCATCAACTGTTTCAAAGATTCTTCAAAATATCTTCTTTTGGTCAGCAGAAAGAGAAAGAAATTCATTCAGGTTTGGAACAACTTGAGGTTGTGTAAATGATGACACAATTTTTGGGTGAACAAGACCCAACAATTCTTTGTGCACTGATGAATCATTCACAATAAGACCAGAAATGTTTAGGGTGATTTTGATTTCATGTTGACTTTAACCTTCCCAAATCACAGGGATAAAACCTCTATCCCTAAAAGCAAATGCTATCCTTAAAATCGGTTTGGCACCAATGTAGTTTCAGTATCAAAAGGCATCGTTCTCAAAGCATAAAGATGCTATTGCTAAAAATAATAATCAGTATTATAAAGCATTTTAACTATAAAGCAGCTACTATCTGCTATATGATGTCCAAACATGTTCACATGGTAAATAAGTTAATTTCATTTGTATAGTCAATATATAATATTGTATATTATATAATATATTTATATAGCAAAGCTGACCAAAGTGCTGAACAGAAATAGGAATACGAGGTACATATGTAGTTACGATGGTAAAAATGATAAATAATGTATAATTACATGCAACTAACCCTAAACCAAATGAAACCATTATCCTAACCCTATAGTCAGTATATGTAGTTACTTAATATGACTCAGTACTTAAATGTTTTAAAACAACTTAAAACAAAGTGTAACCCAATAAAAATATCCAAAAGCCAATGCTAAAATTGGGACAACATGGTCGTATATATATATATATATCTTTGCCCTAATCAAGCTGCATTTTGAACCATCTGATGGGATGAATGAGGAAGACCAAAATAAAGGGAATTACAATAGTCTAGATGTGAAGTAATGAAGTAATAAAACCGTGAATAACCTTCTCCAATTCTTGGAAAGTTTAGAAATAATTTGTAATTGATAAAATCTATTATTAATTTGCTTGGTTAAGCAAAATTCTGAGTCCAGAATGACAGCCAAGGTTTCTTACCTGAGACAAAGTTGGAGGGAAATGATTACCGAGCTCATTGATAAGATCGCCTCTCTATTACGGAGGACCAAAGATAATAATTAAAGTTGGAGAAAGTTATTTGACAACCACCTTTTTATGTCCTTAAGACAATCCAGGAATATATGAGGTGTGGTTGATGTCGTCCCCATCATGTCTCTGCTCCACAGGAGAAGAATGACCGGGAAGAGTCAGACCAGCAATGTCACTAACAAGAACGACCCACGCTCCCTCAACTCACGGGTCTTTATCGGCAACCTCAACACTGCCATCGTGAAAAAGGGCGACATCGAGGTCATCTTTGCCAAGTACGGCAAGATCGTAGGCTGTTCGGTGCACAAGGGTTACGCTTTCGTCCAGTACATGAGTGAAAGGAACGCACGGGCGGCCGTGGCAGGCGAGAATGCCCGGATTATCGCAGGACAGCCGCTGGGTGAGTTTTTGTTTTACTAAAGCTGTAGCAGTGCTCAACAAACTGTTCTTTTAGCTCGGCTCTGCCGGACTGACAGACGCTCACAGGGGTCTGCGTTGCCTGAGGCAGATCCAGAGTGCGTTTGATTCCGCTTTGTGATTCTTGGACATGCAAAGTGATTTTCAGTGTTTTGACAGTCGATGGGACAGACAAACGTTGCGCTGCTTGTCATTGTGCTGCATAAAAGTGACATCGCCTTTATTTGTGGTTTTACTGTAAAGATAAATGCCAGTGGAACAAGAAATTTAAGGGGAAGTGAGTAATTTTTTTTATGCTTAAATAATTCTGCTATATGTGAAATATGGCCTTGTTGTGTCTTTTTAAACAGCAAGATCATATCCATCCATCCAGTGAAAGACTGAAATCTCCGACATTTCTACTGAAATATCCTCCTTTAATTATTGGAACTATAAATAATTTAACATTGTGAAAGACTGCTGGGCAAACTATAAAAATGATAGATGGATAGATGGAGGGAGGGATGGGGAGATGGGTATATGGATGGATGGGTGGATGGATAGAGAGATGGATGGATGGATGGATGGATGGATAGGGAGATGGATGGATGGATGTATAGAGAGATGGGTGGATGGATGGATAGAGAGATGGGTGGATGGATGGATGCAGGGATGGATGGAGAGATGTGTGGATGGATGGATAGAGAGATGGGAGGATGATGGATGATGAATGGATGGATAGAGAGGTGGATGGATGGATGGATGGATGGATAGAGAGGTGGATGATGGATGTATAGATGGGTGGATGGATGGATAGAGAGATGGGTGGATCATGGATGGATGGATAGAGAGATGGGTGGATGGATGGATGGATGGATGGGTGGATGGATGTACAGAGAGATGGGTGGATGGATGGAGGGATGGATGCAGGGATGGATGGAGAGATGTGTGGATGGATGGATAGAGAGATGGGTGGATGATGGATGGATGGATAGAGAGATGGGTGGATGATGGATGGATGGATGGATGGATGGATAGAGAGGTGGATGGATGGATGGATAGAGAGGTGGATAGATGGATGGAGGGATGGATGCAGGGATGGATGGAGAGATGTGTGGATGGATGGATAGAGAGATGGATGGATGATGGATGGATGATGGATGGATGATGGAGAGATGGGTGGATGATGGATGGATGGATAGAGAGGTTGGGTGGATGGATGGATGTATAGATGGGTGGATGATGGATAGAGAGATGGGTGGATCATGGATGGATGGATAGAGAGATGGGTGGATGGATGGATGGATGGATGGATGGATGGATGGGTGGATGGATGTATAGAGAGATGGGTGGATGGATGCAGGGATGGATGGAGAGATGGGTGGATGGATGGATGGATGGATAGAGAGATGGGTGGATGGGTGGATGGATGGAAGGATGGATGCAGGGATGGATGGAGAGATGGGTGGATGGATGGATGGATAGAGAGATGGGTGGATGATGGATGGATGGATGGATGGATAGAGAGATGGATGGATGGATGGATGGATGGATGGATAGATGGATGGATGGGTGGAGAGATGGATGGATGGATAGATGGATGGGTGGAGAGATGGGTGGTTGATGGATGGATGGATGGATAGAGAGTTGGGTGGATGGATGGATGGGTGGAGAGATGGATGGGTGTATGGATGGATGGATGGATAGAGAGTTGGTGGATGGATGGATGGATAGCTAGTGTTGGGGGAGGGGCTGTCTGTATTCCCAACCAATGGCAGACAGGGAGAGAGAATAAATCATTATTTTTTCCTTTTTGTTGTTCACTTTTCATTGAATGATTTGAAATGCCACCATTTTGTTATTTGGTTCTCAGAGTTTGATTTCTGAGCTCGTTTAAGCAGCATGTCTAACTTCGATCTTTGTGTGTGTAATCAATAGCCAGTGGACTTTCATTGTCAAATGAGTATAAAATGCTACTATAACACTCACATATCTGTAACCTCCTGGGAGCAGCGTATTAAAACAGGAGGCCTGACACATTACTTACCTCTCTCTCCATCCTCATTATACCCTTGACCTGCTTTTAAAAAATGTGGTTTTATTTTTCCAATGGAAAATATTTTATACATAATGCAAAATATAGCCTAGGGACCCTCATTAGGAATAGCCACAGAGGGCCGGCTAAGATAAAAATTTGCTGGAGGTCAGACTGTAAACATGTACAACTGCTCCACAACTGGGGATTTCTGCTAAATGAGGGATTTATTAGATGTTAAAGTCAATATGATCAAAATTGACTGTGTACTTTCTTAACATACGTTCCTGTTCCAATTGTGAACGATTCATTAGTCCAAAGGAAAAAAAGTTGTTGGAATCTTTCATCAAAATTCAATAACTCACTTGCAAAACAACTATCCTTATCTTCTTTTTCATTCCTCTGTTATAAGACTTTTCATTATCCAATTAATTCCTGATGGATGATAACAAGGCCGTGTCTATTTAAACTGAGCATAAAAAGCCCATCACCCAGATATTTTACTTTTTAGCACAAATAGCATGTTATGTTTGTGTTTTACACTGTGAATATCATCACTATATGCACTAAGACGGTATTTTTTGCTATTTATACTTGATATTATCTGTATTTATTTTCTCTCTACACTACCATTCAAAAGTTATGGGTCAGAAAGTTTTTTTTTTTTTAACAAATCTCTTCTGCTCACCAAAAATACAGTAAAAACAGTAAAACTGAAATATTATTAAAATTTAAAATAACCGTTTTCTATTTGAATACATTTTAAAGTGTAATTTATTCCTGTGATGCAAATCCGCATCATTACTCCAGTCATAAATCATTCTTATATAATGATTTGCTGATCAAGAAACACTTCATATTATTGTTAATGCTGAAA